>VZSZ01004085.1:107805-147482 GCA_013398815.1 Ibidorhyncha struthersii
GGTAGGGGGGGTGGCTGTGCTGGGCTGCCCGCCTCTGCGGGCGGGGAGGGGCGGCACACGCTCTGCCCCGAACTCATCGGCCGCCTGAAGATTTAAGTGGAATCCGTTGTTTTATCGAAAGTCCCTCCGTTTACCACGTTCGCTTCCCGTTTTCAGAGCGGCTTGGATGGCTGGTGAGGAAGGGGGGATGCGTGGAGGCATGGGTTCCCTTTGAAGGAGCTCGCTTTATAATGGGCACAGGGTGCAAACAGTTCTTAAGCATATGGGAAAATCCAGCGTTTTGTTCTGATCATTTTAGCCAAAAAAAAAAAAAAAATCCCGAAGATGGGTCAGAAATTTGTCAGCAAATCAATATAAGCAGAGCCGTCACAGTTCTGGAGGGCTCGACTCAGCCACAAAATCAGGATTGGACTGCTTGAGTTGGTCCTCTCTAAGTCACTTCTGCAGGGTTTATCCTACGCATTTAGGCACTGAAGTAATTTCACTTACATGAGTAGTCACAACAAAATAAGCAACGCTATTTATAAGTTAGGTGCAGAGCGATTTGTAAAATTTAGTTGGTAGTATACAGAGTCATTCACTGTCATGTCTTCATTTGGGGGATGACATGCAGGGATATACTTGAAATTTTGAGTTATTTTTGTGAGAGGAGTTTATTGAACAGTCAGATAGTACAGTCAAAAACAGCCCGTCCTGGAACAATTCTGAGATGAAGGCACATTAACCAAGAAACTGCATATCAAATATAAAAGTACAAATGCAAATACGTATAGGAAATAATATAAATTAAAAGTTATACAATTTAGAAAATTGATAAAGGACATTATTTCTTTACTTGCTTAGTCAAACGGTTTCAGGAAATGCCACATTAAAACTTGATTCCCTTTACCACCCTACTGTGCTAGTGGTCTTGCAAACATTTCCTATCCATGGAGTTACCGCAGGCCACAGGCCATTCCCATCACGTAGCCTGGATGGAGCCAGCTTAGTTTTGAAGGCCATCCTGTCTCAGTTGGCCATCGTCCCAGAGAATGGCCTAAGGCCGGTTAAGCAGTACCGTCTCAGCTGGCAAAATCTGCACTAGTCAGGTTTATTTAGAGTGTCTTTTCATATATGAAACAGCATAACAGACTTGCTTTTGTATATATATTTTCCAAATGAGTAACTTTTCCATGATTGTCGCTGGACTAAAAACCGGATTTCTCAGTTTCTCTCGCTACTGGTTTGTTGGTGTTTTGGGTTTTTTTACATAATGCTAAAAACTGTGATTTACACTACATAGGTGTTGGAGGTTTTTTATTGCAAGTATGAAAATGAGCGCCTCATTTATAATACGAAGCAGCAAAGCAGCAATGAGTGGCTGGCTTTCTAAATAAGCCCAGGAGACATACAGACCCAGAAGACCCAAGTAGCAATGCAGCATAATTTCAGGAGATGATGTCATAGGATGTTCTTCTGTAAGTTGCCCAGATCTGCAGTCACACTTCTAGATGTTGCCCAAAATGTAAAGGAAGATGAAATACTGTGGATTCAATACCATTAAAAAATGCTACAACAAAGTCTTTTTCATGCTTTTGTGTCACAGCACAGATAAGAAGATCAAATCTCAATGCTCTTTGTACCAAAGGAGCAAAGCAATAATGCCTCTAGCCAGAGAGAACGTAGATGCTAAGCTGATCAACAACTTATGAAATAGAATATGTCTTCTCTAAGAAGAAAAATAAGTACTTAAAAGGACAAAGGGCTCACGATGTGCTGGTTATACCTAATACTCTTTGTCATACACAGATGCGAAATGCTGCAAAGAAAAGCACAACGGGGTGCAAACCGTTGTCAGCAGAGGTGCTGTGGCTGGAGAAGCTTATCATCAGAGCTGTTACCATTGGTATACAAAAGTGAGGAGGACAAAAAAGAATTATGCAAAAGAAGGCATAAGCAATTGTCCAGAGTCTGAGTACTCTGAAACAGAAAACATTGTATGTCAAGGAATGTTTGCATTCACAAGGATGTTTGCTTTCGCATCTTTGCTTGCCCAGAAGTAATAACAACAACTAAAGTCACAGCAGCATTGATTGCATAAATGATTCACATAAATTAATAAATGCAAGATTCAGTCAAGATGGACATTTCATGTAGATTGGACACCAGCTTTAAGAGGAAACATCCATAAGGTTAAAAATGAATTTATCACAAATCCAAACAATTTGTTGATGGATTCCGTTTGCCACAGGTAGTTCAAAAAGTAGTTGAAAAGGGAGATGAAATAGCAAAGATCAAAGAAAACAGACATACTAGCAGTACGTCACAGTACAAGGGACTGGTGAGCTGTGGCATCTTGAACACTGGAATTTTGTCGGGATTAAATAAATATACCCACTTCTGTCAGATA
The DNA here is from genome assembly GCA_013398815.1 of Ibidorhyncha struthersii. Lineage (NCBI taxonomy): Eukaryota > Metazoa > Chordata > Aves > Charadriiformes > Charadriidae > Ibidorhyncha > Ibidorhyncha struthersii. The sequence goes on from VZSZ01004085.1 coordinate 110,195, forward strand.
CTTCTTTTGAACAGTATTAGCGGGACAAAAGAGACTTTAAGCTTAACCATCACAGTACAGCAATTGGCAAGGACTTGGGCCAAAACTGTTTAGCAAACAAAGGAGGGGCAAAACATCCTACCAAAGTATACCTAAATATCCTGCAAAATGCAAGAGATGAGTTCATCTAAGAATTTAATTTATAAGTCAAATTTCAAATCACAAGAGTTAACATTGGAGGGAATTGTGTCCCTTAGGCAGACAAGCCTCATCAAATTCTTGATCTTAGAACAGAAAAAATGTATACATGCTGCAGAGATTAGCTGCCCGATAATGTTCTTTGTTGTGTGTGAACACTTGTAGACAACCTCGGGCCGCTGTGGGAGAACTGAGCTTCTCAAATTATCTCATAAAAGGCATATGTGGTATTGTGCAGGCCTCAGACATTGGATACAAATCAGTCGCAATTACTCCCGCAGATAAAAAACATACTCTCATAAACTGTCTGGGGTTTAGCAGTCATGTATATTTTCCCTGGAAAGTTGGAACAATAACAAAGACAATATTTGTCAGCTTTAATAAAGTAGTATACTCGCTTGGAGCTGACTGCAGAGCGCTGCTTAGCATATATGCCTTTCTGAGGAACTATTCTCTTTACAGTAAATGAAAAGTTAGGAGCCAGAAATTGCGTATAAAGGGAGCACAGCTATCGAAGATCTTTCTTGAGCCTTGTCGAGTTTGGGTACTTTCACCAGGTCTCTCTCAAAAAAATTTGCAGAAATTTTTATGCTGTCTACATATTCCAAAAAAGGTAGTAATTGATAAATGCTGCTATCAGCTGTTCTGTGCTGGAACAGATTTGACAGCAGCCAAGTTGACTCCAGCTATATGAAGGCAGTGTATTCCTGCATCAACAGCATTTGAAATATCAACCAGGATTTGGAAAAAAATACTTGCATGTGAAGGTACCTGCCAATCCTACAAATCCAAAGGGAGTTTGGACATGGAGTGAGTGGATGAATCACCAGCACCCAAAGCTATCGTGGAGCTACTTCTGCTAAATCAGAGGTAGCAGTAGGAAGGAAAAAGTATGCACAGAAATATTGTGCCCATATGCAAAGTTTGCAAATAACTATATTAGTCTTAAAAGAAAAAGCTCAAATGGGATTCAGATATGAAGCTATAAAATGAAACTGACGATAGTCAACGTGGTATGGTGCAAAATCGTCAAAGGTGATTGAGTTCTCTAGTTTGGCTGGGAAAATAGTGCAGAATAAATAGACTTCTTTCCTTTATAATATCATAGCAGGCTATAAACCTGAGCACACGTGGAAGGGACTGAGAACTGGCTAAATTACAGTTCTTGATAAAAAGGTGATAAGAGCAGTTATTTAAGGGACCTGTTTCTATTGGATTTGTACTGATACCACTGGCTGGCTGTTGATACTTTAAACAGTTTTGAAATAAATATAAAAATTGCTGCAGATCATTGTCAGGATGACATAAGATGAGGAAAACAATCCTATATGGATGGGACAAGCTGCTAACCTGAACAACAACCAGAAATGCACTTCAATGCAGCCAAATGTAAAGTTATGCATTTAAGAACAGAAAATGCAGGCAGGTTTCTGTGGACTGTAAGGATTGTCAGGGACACCGTGGGCATGCAGGCTGACATGAGGTCCCAGCAGGATGTTGTGGCAATAGGCTTAGTACAGTCTTCAAGTTGAAAACAGAGGTCTGAAAAGGGGGTGTGGGGAAGTGATATACCTCTTCCTCTTCCTCTGGTGCTGGAGAGGCAGATGCTACATTGCCAGAGAATAGCTTTAGCATTTATGTTTTTTAAGTATTTACAAACTGAACTGTATAAAATTGCCACAAAAATTATTTGAGAGGAAGAGTTTATTCTCTTCATCTGTGTGAGAGCTATTTGAAATGTCCAAGTAAGGTTTAAGACAAAAGTTGTGAAGAGTCTTGATTAGTGTATGTCACCACTATAATGATGAGCTAAAGCAGAGATCTAGTGGGCAGCATAAGGGAGGTTCCTTACAGAGTCCCTGCTCTGAGGTTGGCTCTAGGTGGGAGAGCAGGATGCCACAGCGTGCCCATCCCGTGGTTGCACAGCTCCCTTTAATCCCCCCTAGTCAGCCAGGAGTTGGCTTCACCCCTCCAGTAAACTTTGGTGAAATTTTGTTCAGGATGGATGTAAAGAAGCCATTAAGCTCCTTTATGTAGCCATGAGCTCAATAGTCACTCCACCCCACCAAAAAAAAGCATGTCACCCCCACCCCCTCCAGCCAGATGGCAAGGCTTGAGCAGGTGCTAAACCCCATATTCAACCAGCTTTCCCAGGGGACAGAGGCTGAAAACAAGATTTGGTCATTAGCTGGTGGACATGTATGCAAGTGGAACAGCAGAAGTAGAAATGCTGAGATGAAGCAGCAAAGAAGCGGTCACTGTAATACAGCCAGTGATATTAAGGTCCTGAGTAAATGCCAAGGAGATAGAGGTTTTATAGAGCTTTTAGACCAATGGCTTATTTTTTTTAAAAAAAAAAAGCTTGAACAGTGTGGAAAAAAAAAGAAAAAGCTCTGATACATGGTAATTCTGAGTTCAGAAAAACTTCTAACTTTTTTTAAATAAACATCTCTTTAAAGGTACAGGACTCCCTCATCAGTTCTTACATTTAGCAGTTAACTCTGGGCAGCAAACTGGGAAAAAAGAGTGACAGTATCTCCTCAAGAAGAAAATACTGGGTACTGAACAGCTCTTTAGTGAAAAAAGATGTAACAGGATCAAATATCTAACAGATTAAACTAGAGAATCACTGAAACAAATTCCCAGTGGCTGTAATCAGTACTCTGCTTCTCGATGTCTTCTGACTGAGACTGGATGCCTTTCTGGAAGGTATGTTTTAGTAAAAACAGAAGCTGTGCTTCAGTCAAACTGACAAGATTAAGGCCTTAATAAAAAATATGTGCATAAAACTTGAATTGCTAGTACTATACAGGATGTTGGACTAGAGGATGTGATCACAAACTGCACAATGGTTTGGGTTTTGCTGTGCACTCTCAAATTAGATGCTCCTGAAGGTTGTTTCCACAATGTGGAAGTCCAGCTAACCCAGCCCAGAACCTGCTTCAGGCTCTGTGCGATACAGTGGAGCAAGACTGTCTGTACCTACAGCAATTTTGTCTCCTCCTACCTCATGCACTGTTTTTCCAGCCTGTATATTTATATTTGCGTATGCATTTATGCTTTTAGCTTTCCATTATCACAATACGGAGTCCTCTCCAGCTCTGAAATTGTACCCTCCGCCAAACTGTACAAAAAAGGTACTTCACTTCATGCAGGGAAAATGAAACAGAAAGAGGCAGTTTCAAATAAGCCTCAGTGGAACACAGACACAGACAATGAATATTGGACACCAGAAAATGGTGAATTCTGTGTGCAAAACATTGAGTTCATGGCCCTTAGGGAAAACGCCAAACTTACAAAGTTGGAGACCGCTGGGTCTGTTGGGTCCTGGAGAGAGAAGCAGGAGATAGTAACTGGTACTTGCAGCACTAAGATGGCACTAACAGTTTATGCACTTTTCAATTTTTAATTCAGTTGCACAAACACAGAAGTTAACAAATGCATTATTAGAATGTGTCGTAGTATTGTGCAATGAAAACTCATGCTGAAGATCACAGAATTGCTGAAGTGAATACAGCACATCCTCAGAATAATGACTGTTACCTTTGTGTTCTCCAAGAATGTTTTCTCTTTATGTGCATTATGGGCATGGTTTTATTTTATTTTTGCAAGAAAACAAGTATGTCCTTTCCTTACCGTTCCTTAAGTAGGACCCCAAGCATATCTAATTTTTTATGATTGTTCCTAAAATGGACACCTGTGGATCAAACGGAATGCGGACTTTAAATTTTGAGGAACCAAATTTATAGAAAATATACAGGATATGCATCCATGATTTGTTAGTGTTCAAGCAGATGCGTATTTTTAAAATACAAGCTTTTAATGCAGTTTTTACAGCCAAGACACAGCAATAAACTGAAATTGTTCAGAAATAGCTGTGAAAATGTTAAAACTGCGGAACAGGCTAAAATTTCTGAAACCTCCTTGAAGTAAAAAAGTACATTTAAGCTATAACTTTAGCCGTATTATTAAATATGTGTTCCAGTGAGGCTTATGCAAGCTATATGTACATTTATCGAAGTATAATATTTCTTTCTATTTAATAAGACAGAGTTTAAGTTAGTCCTGTTTAGAATAATTTCAGTCTTTATAATCATATCCCAATTCATTTAAATTGATTAAATAACGAGTACAGTAGAACAGGACTAGGATTTTATTATATTAAAAATTCACTCAGAATAAATTTTCAGCACTTAGGAAAAGCTTTTCATTTGCAAGGAACTACATACATGCATTAAGAATTTTACTAATCTAGTAACATAGCGTTCAGTTTATTAACTCATTCCAGTCTGTACAATTCTAGGCAGTTCCCCCGGTAACACATCTATGTTCAGAAGCCGTGCCAGCGTGGCTCCTTGGCAGCAGGCATAATTGCCTATTAAGTGTTTCTAGAGTCCTGGCAGCCCGGGAGGCTGCGAGGCAGCCAAGGGTGGACAGGGCCAGCGTGAGGAGCCTCTGGTGTGCTCAGGGCTGCCCACATGCTTGGCCATCAGTTCTTAATGCTACTGTGAGGTGACACCACAAGCCAGTACGTTGGGAAGCTCGGTTTCCTTCAAGCACCTTAAATTGCCAGTAGGTATTTAGACCATGCAGTTTTCCACAGATAGTGAGCAGCTTGGATGTCATCAGTAGCAGCAAGGATGTATATGAGAGAGGAAAGAAGAATAATATGGAGGCAGCAAAAGGAGAAAAGAAAGGGAAAGAGTATCATCAGAGGTGGAAAAGAAGGAAGTGATATAGGAAAAGAAGGTATAACAAAATAAGTAGAGGTAAAAGGGATTCAGTTGATCAAGAAGTCTATTATGCAATATGAATGACATCAAATGACTATGGTAATGTTCATCCAAGGATGAGAAATCAGTAAATACAATTGACCTCTCATGATGACCACAGTCTCAATTGCACATTTGGGATTTACTATATATTTATTGTAAGAAAGAAAATGTATTTTGTTTTTGCTGGCATGGTACAATATCCTTTGTTCTTACTTTTCCAGCTTTTCAGATCTACCTTTCCCTCTGTCCTTTCTAAACTCGAGGAGACAATTATGTATACTACTAAGCAATATAGTGAATAATAGTTTATCTTTAAATAAAAGACTAAATTGAACCTTTTAAAACTTTCCTGTTTAATTTTCATAAAGGAAGTTCAAGATGACAGTTGTCCAATGCCAAACAGATACCCTTAAAATCCATTCTATGCCAAAATTTTAAGATTAAACTTCAGGCCAGGCAATTAGGTATATTCTCTCTACTCCCTTCCTCATTTGATAGGTAGTCATTTTTTCTTTGAGAAAAGTAAAGTAAATGGAGAGTACGGTTACCAGATTTCTGCATAACACTGGGGAAGCAGGTAGATAGAAAAGAAGCCTTTTGTGCAGGAAAAATGTAAAACCAGTTCTGTTTGTTTATGGAATATATAGCTGAAATGATCAGAACTGTGTTAAAAGTAGAGGTCCCATACAGGGCAGGTGACAAATCACAGCTACATGGCCAGGTGTGTTTCTTTGGGTCTGATTGCAAATAAAGGAGACCACTGAGTGTTGCTTGGTGAATTCTCTGTCTGCTGAAGAGGAAGCATAACAAAGGCATGAAAGAAATAATCCAGAGGCAGGCAGGGAAGTGCTTACAGCTGACTGGGAGAAACACTAAGATTAGATACGGAGTTTGTGACCAGAAAATAAGCTGAAAAGTTTACTTACTAGTACTAAAAGAAATATATTACGCCTTTCTGTTAGACTGCTGCTACACTAATTGAAGCACAACCTTTGATACATATTTTCTAAATAAATAGGATTTCATAAAAGTACCTTACTCCTTCATCAAATTACTTTTCTATTAGAAATAGCTCTATAGATCATAAGCCTTAGTTAGCTGCTTATGTCAAAAGAGTCAAAAATAACAAAATTAGGGTTGAAAACTGTGACGTGTATTTCCTAGATAGAGCAAAGATAAATATCAGAATTTGAGTGTATCAAAAATAGATTTTTTTGTTATAAGACCAAATTATTTTAATTTGCTTCTTTTACTTGCATTTTAGATGTTGATTACCACTTTTATTAGGTGTCTCATAGTGTTTATTCTTTGTAAGTCTTTACAACTCAGTATTGCTGTCCAAATGGGACGAATATGTTTTCTATTGGGATATATTGTTTTAAATACCAGTATTTTCTTATTTAACAAAAGGGGTTATAATGCTGAGGAAGGGTAAACATAGGCCCCATTCTGACCTGTATGTAAACTGCTAAAGAAATACAGATATTAAAAGAAGCGATGAAATTGTTATTGTTCAACATTATACTCTACTTGTGAGCACATGCATGTGTTTTGTGATGACTGTTGGTTCACCACTAAATGTTTATGTGGAATAATATGTGGATGAGCTGGGTTGTTGTCCTGGTTTGAGTGACACAGCACTAATTTCTCTTCTGATACTTGGGAAGACTGCACTTTTAGAAGACTCTAGTGTCTGAATTTGTGAAAACATTTACTTTGTAGCCAGCTATAGTGTGTGGGTTTCAAGGTCTCAGTGTTCCCGAGCTTGCCAGGTGCAGGGATGAGGAGAAGTGAGTCCTGAGCACTTGACCCAAGCTGGCCAACACGATTATTTCGTACCATGACTGTCACATTCAATATAAATTATAAAGTTTGCTGAGAAGTTCTGTCTCTCTCCCTTGATGGCTGACATCCCGAGAACTTCCTGCCCCAGTGCCAGACCCCTGAGGCCTTCCCTTCCTCCCAAAGCCATAGCGCTTGCAGTGTCCAACATTTGCTCTTCGCTGCTGGGAGTGCACAGCTTCCTACTGATAGAATTGGTTGAGAATAATCTTTGCATATTCTGTATTGGTACTGGGCTCAATGTTGGTTCTTTAGTGCTATTAATGTTAATTATCTAATCTTATTCTATTAAATCTGCTTATATTTCAACCCCCATGTTTCCTTGTTTTTTCCTGATTCCCCTTCCCAGGTGGGGAGGGGTCATTGGGTGATGGAATGATTGTCTGAACGACAATGAATTGTTATGGGTTTCTCAAACCATAACAGGTGTGTATGTGCTACAGCTGGGTATCTGCCTGGGACATAAAAACACATAGGACACTTAGCTTTATCTTAGTTAGCTTCTGCGTGAGCAGCAGCCCAGAGGGATGAGCATCTTCCACTGAGGCTTCTTCAGTTAGTACAGAGCTGGCTCAGAAATTCATACTCCTGTGGCTTGCAGGCTCTTGGTAGCCAAGAGCTAGATTAAAATTAGCTCAGTTAGTCTGGCCTGTGGGACAAACACACCTCATGACTGCTGCATGCTAATTCCAGTAGCTGCAACAGCAAGGCAGGGAATGCGTGTGGAAACATGAGAACCGTATTGCCAATGCCCATGTCATTGGCTGAACAAGACTCCGTGACTTTTCCATGTGTTTTGTGAAGTAACAAAGTGGAAAACGCTTGCCCCTCATTTCACCTTTTGAAGGCATGTGAATGATGCATGCAGGGCAACATCGTGTTCTCAGGATAACAAAAAGCTGTGTCAGCTTCCTCCCTGTGCACTCCTCAAACACCTTGGTTCCTGCTTGCTAGTGTTTTGCTGTTCGACTCTTGGCCTTTTCTGAGCAGAATTCCTTGCTTCAGAATGTGAAATGAATTTTCATTTATGTTTCTGCTGTGTTGACAAGATAAAAAAATGAATTGCTACAGCCAGATCAAGCTGAAAGTTTATTAAAGTATTTGCATGAAATTGTATCACCAGTACAGCAAGTAATTCCACATAAGAAAGGAAACATGCTGATTCAGCTACCATAACGATTTCTACAGAATAATGGGGTACCAGCTTTTTTTAGTTCTTATAAAACCATTTCTCAGTCTTGCTGTGGATTCCTTTTATTTTCTCTGCACTAGCCTTGCTTATTCAGAAATTATTACATCACATTAATTAATAATGTTTTATACAAGCATCTGACATTTCCTTTCTGCACTCATTGGCTTTAGCCTATTTTGTTGCAGGAAGTGGGCCAAAAAGCTGATCCTGTAGTCTGTCCACAGGCAAAAAGGAACTAGTATACTGTGCAGGAGAAAAATCATGCAAATTTGCTTAACACAGATATTTGTAGATCTGGATTTCTGCATTCAGCCAAGCTATTCCACAGGAAACTTGTCTAGTACTAGGTGCATGATGTTCAAGATTGAAATGAAGAGTTTTCCTTCACAGAACTGCCTTAGGTGAAAACAGTCTATACTTATCAGACCATCCCCATTTAATCTCTAATCCTGATTAACAACTGACTCTGTGGTGCTCATTTATTATGATAGTAAGTGCTATCAATCATATTATAGCTTTTTCAATTAATTTAATAATTTCCCATAGGAATACATGTTCAGCAATTCATTTCTCAGAATGCTGGCAGCTTTTCTAAAATGTTTCAATTAAACACATTCTGACCCCTTTGATTTGCTCTGAATTTTAATTATTTTCCATTGCAGAATACTGGTTTAATGATGACCTGAATATATTTCTTAAAAACTAACTACATGTGTGGTTGCATATAGCAAGGGTGAAAGGTTTGTTCTTTCTGTATTGGTTATCAGCCCACTCATAATGAATGGTTCGTTTCTGGAAGAACTTAGACCTTAGAGGCCAGATCAGGAGAAATACTGGGCACTCTTACTGCAGACATTTTTAATCTCATAGAAAAAGCAAAAAAGAAGAAAATTTGACCTGACATCTGCACATATTCAGATTGGACCATGCATTCTTAAATTGTGAATTGTGAAACACATCATAAGAGGAAAAAAAAATCCTATTAACTTTTCCCCTCCTAATCTCAAATGCAATTCATGCAATTTATCTGAAGGTTGCAGGGACTCCTTACAATATGGGAAATATTTAGAAGTTCTAAACCTCTTCACCAGAAGTTTGGTTTTTTTTTTTGAAAAAGTAATACCATGTTTTCCTACTTTTCCTTTTTTCTTATCCTTCTTTCTTCTACAATCTGTTTTACGCTCCCATATTACCTAAACACACTTTCCCCATCAGAATTGTTGTTCCACATTTTCTTCCTGAATCATGTGTCTAACCACTGTAATTTTTTTCCAAATCTTTGTCTGTCTTGTCTCCACTTCCAAAGATCTCTGATTTTTCCTCTATTCCTCCTCTAAGATAGAAGAATCCAAGTAGAAACTCTGACCTCTGTCTTCAGATCTTCTGAGACCCTTCAGCAACACCAGGAAATAAAGCAAAGGATAACCAACCTGCAGTCTTCTGCCTGCCAGCCACAAGCCAGTGCTTCATTGATGGCTGTAAATAACTGCTGGTCAGACTATTTAACTCTGAAATTACTAATTCTGAAAAGTAAGCTGCATTTAATTTTGAAAATCTTCATTCAGGTTTCCAATGCAAATTGGGAAAAACTGCAGAAATTAACCTTCAGCTACCTGATCATAGTGTTGTCCTGCATTATTTCTGTACAGCAGGTGCTTTCCAACAGGCTCTGAGATCACCGGCTTTCTCTCCTGAGCAGGGGCACTGCCTCTAGTTTCAGCCATTTTTGATCACTCTGTATGTTGTGCATCAATGCTGTGAGAGGAGAAAGAGCCTCTGCATTTGTATGACTGTGCGATGAACTTCATATTCTTCCCTTCTAATCCCACGCATGTACACGCTTACTTTTCAGGTTAATATCTCTGCAATGATCCTCTTCAGCAATGAAAACAACTCTCCCTCAGAGCATGAGCAGTGAGTGCTACGATTTTGCAGGTACATTGGTGATGAGAATAGATTCAAAAGCAACATTAAAAGCAGCAGAACTTCAAGCTGATGGCTTCATGAGGGTTGCTAGAAGGATGAGTAAACTAGTGCCCCTATGACTCACAGCGCTACTCAGTACAGTGTGTAAGGCCTTGTGTCACATAGAACAGGCTGCTTCTGCCATCAGGCCAGAACCTTGTTACCCCCTGTGTGACATAACATTGTTTACCAAGTTATGTAGGTAAGAGAGAAATGTATTCCCCGAACGTAAACCCCTAGGAACACAGTGTCATATGACACAGTGCTACACTGAGACATTCTGAGCCTGAATTTCAGAGAAGCTGAGGTCAGAAGTCAGATACCCAGCATTTCTTAAAAGCTCTGGCTTTATAATTTCTGCCTTGCCAGGCATGCTTACCATAATCTGGGTCACATTGCTTAAGGTCATTCTGTTATTTAGGTAATTAATGAGAAGACATGCAAATCCTTCCTAACACTGAAGCAAGTGTTAATTTTATGCTTTATTGGTTTATTTTTCAAAAATACGTGCCTGTACTGCTGATTTGCTCCTCCTTTTCCAAGCCAGATGCATTTACCCCTTAACACCAAGGGAGGATTAAAACTGCACTCAGAGCGCGATGTGGAAGATGATCGTTGATAATTTAACCATTTAACTCTGCAATACCATTAGGCAATTGGCTGTTGACATACCCTTTCTGCTGGTAACCCAGTTCAGGTAACCAAGTGGCGCATTGTGTAAAGACCGCATTCCAAGAGAGCTGTACAATCAGTGAGGAAGCTGAACTGGTTTCTCCCCAGATTTCAACAAGTTCTCATTTTTCATCTTTCACAGTGTTTACTCTCTGCTTTATATCTTATTATTTTCAATTATTTTTTAGAAACACATTTTCTCCTCTAGCTTCTTTCTTAGCATTAGGGGACAGAGCTAGGACCTCAGTTCAGGGCAAATTAGAATAAAAGGAAGCTTTCTTTATGATAGTGTAACCTGCTTAGCATACTTACACTGAGAAAGCAAAATGCAGAAAGGAGATGTCAACATACAGTTACAATGATCTGACCCTTTGTCTACCTTTTAAGAACCTGGCAGCAAAAGGAGAGTTCCAGCGGGCGGTTCCACTTGGGCCTTTGTGAGGATAGGGGAAAAAGCAGCTTAAAACCACCAGATTGCACTCTGGAGCATTAATTTCTGTCATTACTCCAGCAGTTTAGACATTGTGAAAGCTGCACACCCCAGTGTGTGCTCAGTATTAGGAGGTGGCCTGAAGCTGGCTGTCCAGACCAATGATCTTTGTGAGTTACCTTCATGTGGACCCCAGGCTGTCCAGATAAAGCATGTTACAGGCCTATACGGCTCAACAGTGCCATGTGGTTACATCAGGAACAGTGACCTGGCCCACAAAAAGGTGACAGTAAATGATGGGGTTGAAACTGGATAGAAGCCTCAGACACAGGCACTTTAAATGGGCACTGGAAACCTCCACTTCTGTTTTTTTCTGCCAGTATACCATTCCCAGAGTTACTTTTGAACAATGCTGTGGCTGTACAGTGAGGCAGTTCAGGAACTAGTCCCACAAAGAATAAACCAGCAGAAAGAAACAGACTATTATTCAGTGAGATCAAAGGTCCCTGCACAGGTTCACTATTCGCCCCCTCCCTCTTGAATTTGTGTGCCCAAGAACCAGAACATGGAAACTTCTGCTGACACGTCAGTATATATATCCTAAGTCTCAGTTTAACTGAGCTGAAACTCCAATTCCACGTTTGTGGAAGCAAAACCTGTAAAAACAGTCTGAAAAGTATGTAATGGCATCTAAAGAGAAATTAAAATGGGTCTTTGATCAGACTAAATATAGTGTTTTTACCAGCATGGAATAACTTAGATTTGGGAACTTTTGCCCTGCAGACAGCTATGTCCACCTACCTTATTGCTATAAATTAGAAAGAATCCTTGAAGGAATATATTGCTCCTTAGAAGGAATATTACAATTTTCAGCTAAGTTAGCATACACTCAGCTGCAGACAGGATATAAATTTGATCATTACATTTAATCCTAACCTAGTATTAAACACGAGTCATAACTAACAGGCGTATCCCAGAATAAGGGCATATACATTCTCTAGTTATCACAAGTAATAAATGCCAGATTACAAATACCTCACCTGCGGACAAGTGCTGCATGGCTGAAGTCTTACACAGTTGGTTTTGAGTCAAGCAAGGACTCTTCTTGCAGCTCCACATACTCACTCTCCTCTTGCACTGCCTCCCTTTTATCTGTCTGCGATTTGGACTGCTGCTCGTGTTGGCCTCCCCCTACAGCGCTATGCTCCATTATGTGTGGGTTGTGCCATGCTTCACAGGTGCCTGCAGAGAGCTTTGAAGAAGGAGACAGTGAGCAAGAAAAAGGTGCCAGAAGATTTTCTTGCTTTGGAAATATTTGTATTTCCTTTGCTATCTATCTTAAAGAGCTGATATTGGCTGAACTCTTTAACATATTTTCCACCCGAGCCCGTTGCCAGAACTCGGATGCTGTAGGCTGGACTAAGAGTTGGGATGAGGTAACTGAGAGAGTGAGGTGGAGTTGTTCAGCCCTCTACCCGTTACAAACAGCAGGTTATTTATTTCTGTCAGGAGGACACCTGAGATTCCCTGCACTGTGATGAGAACTCCCTCTTTTCCTGGTATTTTTAATAACAGCTTTGACTTTTTAGAGAAACTTCTTTCCGAGCCTGGGAAAAAAAAAAAAAAGAATCAAAAAAGAATCAGAAGTAAGGCCTCTGAAGGTTGATACTACATTTAAGGAACCTGACAGAGCTTTCATGACCCTTAGTTGGGATGGCATAAGCTTATTACAGGGTATGTTTCACTCTTAATTTGCAGCAAGACAAAATAACCTTTAATTCCTGTCTTCTTCCATTCACATATAGGATATGAGCAGACTAACCAGAAAAGTTTCTTCCCCATTTCATGCACACCATTGGCACATGCAATAGAAAAAAAAAATGTTGCTGGCTATTTAAAGTGATCTATGAACTATTAATTAGGAACAAGAGCTACATCAGAACTGAGAATCTAGCTTTTATTTTTACCTTTTGAGATAGAAACATCATAGCTATCTATTTTACTGTTTCTAATTAATTAAGCAGTAATGTAAACAGGTGCATAGTATTAAAAATGGCGCATTTTGTATACTTGTACATAAATCTGTGTACAGTGTGTTGTATGTATATATGTACAGTATGTATATGCAGTATGTACATCTGTACAATGTGTACACAAAATGTACAATTGTACACAAAATGGACAATAGGAGTTTAAAAACATACCTTCTATAAAAAAATACCAGGAGAGAAACTAATCTGAACATTTATGATTCTGGAGTTCAGATTCAACTCATTTTAATGCTTACAAGTTTTGCTCTCACTTGCTGTTTGCTTAACTTTTCAGCTTCTGTGTTTGAGCACTGACTTTTATAAACAAAAGCTCTCATTACCTCTCCTTCTGGCTCCAAGATATTTCTAATCCTTCATTCACACAAACAGAGCTATCCAGCTACAAATATGTGCTTGTTTCTATTTATCTCACTTCTTGATAACATTTTTATGTTCATTGTAATCAGTGCATTCCATCCTAACTTACCTTCTGTGCAGATGTTTATTCAGTTACATCCTCAAACTCTTTATCATAACACAATGAAAATATGAAGTGTGAGCTCATCAAAACACACAAGGGGACGGGGGCAATAGCAGGCACTCTGAAGCCGGTAGGTTGCCCAGCTAAATGTTACAACTCCATCACTTCCCTGGGAATGGTGTCAGGCAAGGAGGTCAGCTCTGGTGCCATCTGCCTTTCAGGTTGTTACAACTCCTTTTTGCTAGCTACTGCCTCTCTTGAGATGCCAGCAAAGTAGCTCCCTGTTCTGTGTAAAGCAAAATCAGCTCCTTTATCTTAAAGTTTAAACTGTTAGTAGGAACAGGTAATTTCTTGCCATATCCATACATAAGAAAAATGTTAAAACAATGCAATTTTCTTTGTGATGATCAGAAAGAAGACAATAATAGGGGAAAGCAAGAAACAAGGGTTCTAAATCTGCACTTCTCCCTCCTCAAGAAATTATACCTATGATTTACTTATTGATTAATGCTCCTGTTATTGATGATTTTCAGCTAGAAGCTCTCAGGGGTAGGATCACTCTCAGTCTCTCTTCCTCCTTCCTTTTGCTGACAATTAGCATGACTCAGTCTACAAAGCATCTGCAGTGTCAATGACTCAGCCATGTGACATGTGCTCCATCAGTCCATCTAGGCGTGATTTAAACAAGAAGCAAATACAAGTTTTTTTGTGCTGTGGGAAGATAGCTCTTTCAATTTTATAAAAATAAAACATACAATCCAACCACCCACAGAGGGAAGTGATTTCATACAGCTGACCACTTAGCTGCCGCCCTAGTAATTGTCAATATATTTTATGTCTTTCCAGCAGGTCAAAAAAGCATTTTTCCTTTAGAATCATAGAATCATAGAACCGTTAAGGTTGGAAGGGACCTTTAAGATCATCCAGTCCAACCAGTAACCTAACCTGACAAAACCACTTCTAAACCATATCCCCAAGTACCACGTCTACCCTTTTTTTAAACACCTCCAGGGATGGCGAATCCGCCACCTCCCTGGGCAGCCTATTCCAATGGTAGATAACCCTTTCAGTGAAAAAAATTTTCCTAATATCCAACCTAAACCTCCCCTGGCTTAACTTGAACCCATTTCCTCTCGTCCTATCACTTGTCACTAGGGAGAAGAGGTCAGTCCCTATCTCTCCACAACCTCCTTTCAGGTACTTGTAGAGAGTGATAAGGTCTCCCCTCAGCCTCCTCTTCTCCAGGCTAAACAGCTCCAGTTCCCTCAGTCGTTCCTCATAAGACTTGTCCCCCAGGCCCCTCACCAGCTTCGTTGCCCTTCTCTGGACACACTCCAGCACCTCAATGTCCTTCTTGTAGTGAGTGGCCCAGAACCGAACACAGTACTCGAGGTGGGGCCTCACCAGTGCTGAGTACAGGGGGATGATCACTACCCTAGTCCTTCTCACCACATTATTCCTGATACAGGCCAGGATGCCGTTGGTCTTCTTGGCCACCTGGGCACACTACCGGCTCGTATTCAGCCGGCTGTCCACCAACACGCCCAGGTTTAGGTTCACATATAATTTGAAAGAACTCATATTCTGAGTTTAAGGAATATTTTTCAAAAAACAATTCATATAAAGCTTGTGGGTACTTGCCTCATGCAGTCTATAGCCTCAGTACAGAAAGTGCTGTTGCTACTGGCAAAGCCACCGAGCAAACTCCAACTGGAGACCAGAGCACTTCTGTCATTCTTTCTCTCCTGAACTAAAATATTGTGTGGCATGTGTTCCGTATCAGGAGGCGCTTAGAAAGACATTCCAAAGACAGAGGAGATTTTATATTGTTTATGAAGATATACATTATGTATAGGGGATACTTTACACATGAAGAGAGTAAATCTATTTTCAGTCCACAGCTATCATTCTCAGTACACTGTGGAGTGAAGCTGTTTCTGGCAGTGCTGATCTCAACCATGTGTCAAAAGTTTCCTTGATCACTCACTGAGTTCCAATTACCAAAACTCTTTCTCCTCTGAACACATAAGGGACATGGCTTATGGTGATATTTTCCATTCTTTGCTTTCTTTCCAGTAAATGAATCTAATTTAATGTTTTAAATAGAGGTTCTGAGTAATTTTATTTCCAGAGTGAGTCCTCAGGAACGTTCCCCAGACATGTCCCTCTTTTTTCCCTGAGTGAATGCAGAGGTTCTGCTGATATTTTTTAGGTGTGGACGTCTTTGGAGATGACTATTTAATTCGTCAGCAGATGCTAAATACCACTGCCAGTTTCAAAGTTTAGTCAAACAGCCAATACATTCACAACAGCAGTATCCCCCCTGAGGGGAACCAAGAACAGCATGAAACAGACAGTCTACAAGTCTTCTGATAGTCTAGTCTAACAAATATCACTTATGCAGTATATTTCAACTTCAAAAGGATCTAGTTAATGAATCTTTAAATTTCATTCTGGCAGCAATTCAGAAAGCTGGAGCTCCATAACACTGAGTCGATTAGAGTTATCTTTTCTATTTTTAATGAGATATATACTAACTCAGGGAGCTTACTGCGGAATCAGCATCCTGGGAACAATCTGCAGGCCATGCGCTTGTACTCCACAGAAGGGGAAACACGGAGCAAGATAGTATTGTTGTAATTGTTTGTTGTATGTCTTACAGTGGTGTCTCGGACAGTGGGAGGAATCAGATGTTAGCCTAACCTGCGTTTCAGGTTACCTGCATTTGGGTAATACAGAGAGGCTACGCTATACAAACCAGGTTAATTAGAAGTCAGACATTCACTGAAGCAGGCTCTGCCTGACTCCTTGGCTCTGAGTGATTACTGAACAACAAACATGCCAAACTGTGATGCATACCTCACCATAGAAACCACTACACCAAAAAAAGAGATAGCACTGGCAGCATTTAGAATCTACTCTACACCTTTTGACTTGGGGTACGTATTTTATTTACATCTTTCAGTATGTGCTTTTTGTCCTCTGTTTCAGGATTAGTTGGTAAATATTTTTCTGTATAATAAGCTGATTTATAACTTCACTTCCAACATTGTTCAGCTTAGTATCTATTTGATGTTTTGTCAGAAATTATCCAGACAAGAAAGAAGTGCCAGTGTCTGAATCATTTTACCTGGAGTACCAGAAGCAATGGTATAATCAAAGAGAAA
This sequence comes from Ibidorhyncha struthersii, assembly GCA_013398815.1. NCBI lineage: Eukaryota > Metazoa > Chordata > Aves > Charadriiformes > Charadriidae > Ibidorhyncha > Ibidorhyncha struthersii. Next base: position 126,926 of record VZSZ01004085.1, read on the forward strand.
CGACAAACATGATGTGCATTTACAATAGGGGAAAAAATGCTATCTGCTACAGTGTCAGCAATTCCCATCCGGCTAGTATGTACAATTTTCTAGTGAAAGGGTTTCAAAAAACAAAGGATTCTGCCATCTGGCACCAATGCCCACAGCAACAAGTTCATAGACCTGACTGGCTCCTCAGGGCACTAGCATTTCTGCAATACAACTAAAAATATTATAATAGTGAATCACATGATTTAATGAAATAATTTGAAATAAGCTGATTCTAAATATAAGAAATTATGAATAAATTAAAGCTTCACGTAGAATCTGCTTGTGAGTTGAAGCTCTGTTTGGAATCTGATCACAATTTATAATTTGGATTATTTCCTCCCAATGGATTTGGCAGGGGCTGTACTTGTCTAATAGCATACTAGACTATTTAGATCTTAAATGAATCATCAACCACCTGTAGACACTTACACTGTAACACAGATGGGGTTTGTAAAGCATAGCAATAAAGCAAAGGCTTTTTAAGAAGTCTGTTGTGTGCTGAACTGTGTCTTCCTCACTGCCTGATAAAGACCTATGACCTCAGGAAATAAAATCTATAGAATTCTACTGCTATAAAGTTACTTATTTGTTGTATCCTGTACAAGCAATTTTAAAATATGTGTTTAGTCATGGTATAAAGTTAGTTGCAGCCAGAGTATTGAGGTAAATGAAGGGGAAATTAAATCTTAGCTGTCCAGCTCCCTCGTGAGACCTTCCTTTCTAGGAAAAAGACCCTGAGGAAGAGCTAAAGATTTATGAGAAGATAGAGCTGGAAAAGGGGAGAGAGGCTGACACACTAACTCCCTCAGCCAACAAGCCTGCCCAAAAGTTTATGCAATGTGTGTTGTCTGCACAGTTTCAGAGTGTTCCCTCTGGAGAACACTTAACTGTAATACTTCTCGCTGGCGGGGAAGAGTTGAAAGGTTAAGAGGTGTCTTATTGCCAAAAGATTGCATGAGGAAATAGGTGCTTCGAGGTCAGATTCGGCTTGAATGCCAAGGAATATGTGAACATTGGGACATGACGCTGTAGCTTTTCTGAGAGATTTCAAACCTTCTTACTGACAGGAAGAGACGTGAAGAAAAATCTTGTGACAGTCAGAAGACTTTTCTTTCTTCTCGGCAAAGAGCAACGCGGGTCATTAGAAACAGCGCACTAACGCTTGCCTCTCGAAAGAGAGGAACAAACCGGCTCGAAAAAACATAATAAACCTAACTGTAAAAATCAAGATTTCCCCTTCTCCTCAAAGCCCATCGCGCTGAGGGAGTCACCCCGCACCGCATTTACCCCTACTGCGCGCACGGCGCGTTACCGTATATACCCCTATGGCGAGCAGCGCGGGAAGGACGTTCCCAGAAAGGAGGCGTTACCGTATTTACCGTCACTGACGCACCACCACATTTCGGGACGTCAAGCCCGACACGTGCTCCCGTATATGACGGCGCAGAAGCGCAAGCCCGTAACGCCCCTCATAGAAGCGGCACGCCGGGGCAGCGCATGCGCTGTCGGGCGGCGGGGGCGGGAGCGCGACCCGGTGGGGTGAGGAGGAGCGGTCAGGTCCCGCCTCCTTCCCGCGGCTTTCGGTGCCGGCGAGGCCTGCCCGGGGCCTTGATTCGCCGGTCGGGAGCGCGGAGCCATGGCGCAGCGGAGGGCGGCGGAGCGCGGGCCTTGCCAAGGGGCGGCGGAGAGCGCCAGGCACCAGCGGCAGCTTCTAGAAGGTGCCGGCGGTTGGGGCGGCGGGGGGGCGCGCGACCTCGTCCTGCTAACGGTCAACCGCCAACGTCCCCGGCCCCCCGCGGGCGGTTGGGCGGGAGAGCGGCAACGCGGCCGCCTGAGGGGGACCGCTGTGTGAGGGGGTGAGGCGGGCTCCCCTGGCGGGGCCTGTCAGCCGCTACCCGCGGCAGGGCCGGGGGCCGAAATGGGGCAGCAGCCCGCCCCACGCACACGCTGATGAGGAAACGCGTGGGGTCGTGTGTGTGTGTGTTATTCCTCATCCAGCACGACTGCGGTGCCAAAGGTGGCAGTGGCAGAAAGTGCCGTTCACTGTATTGTCCTTATTCGTCCTCTAAGTTGTTTTTCTTTTTTTAAAAATATTTATATTTTTTTTTCCTCTCTGGAGAAGATGTTATTAAAATAACCACCTGTGGGGTATTCATGCTTGTATCTGCTACGTGGATGCTGCCTTATATGCCTTTTTGGCCTTAGCAGAGCCAATGCACACCTGTGGGATCACGCTGACCTTAAAGCGAGTAAAATTGCCAGCGCGGCCAGCCGGCTCTGTTTGGTCCCTGGGTTTCACCACCCTTTCTCTGTGTTTCACAACACTTTGGTGGCAGGGCAACCCGCTTGGATGTTGCGTGTTGGCATTGCAGTCATGCCACCGGCATCTACAAATAAAAATACAGCCTTGGCATTTTTATGCTCTTCAGGTGACCAAAACTGACGCTCCCCACAAAGTTGTGTGAACCTAGCAGCGTCTGAGGAGAGAGAGTGTTTTAATACATGCACACATGCACACCTTAGTGTGGATGCAGAAAGTTCTCACTCTTTCTTTCTCTGTTTAAAATTCCTTGTGCTAATTAGCTGCCTTTGTGTTAATTAGTGTGTTGCATATATATGGTCACATTGGTAAGAATCTAAAGTATAAAAGAAGCCGAAAATGCAATTCTATACCTTATTGTACTCCCATTCCTTCCTTTACACAAGAAATTAAAGGCTAATAAAAACTTACGTAGACGTATCCAAGAGAAGTCTTTTTATATGGGTCTAAAATATATGTAATTCCTAAGTGTGAGAACTGTAGTCTTTATATCCCCGGCTGGTGTGTGTGTGTGTCTCGCATAACTGGCTAGTGGCTGTGCCTGGTGGTCTTTCTTAGGAGGAAAAAAACCCCAAACTGTTAATGAGCCTGTTTCAAAGTTGCATTATACATACTGAAGATTTAATTTCAAGTTAGATCTCTAGTTAACTAGACTGGCAGAAGACTTCTGGCAAAAAGGAAGAAAAAAAGTATGGCTTACTTTGTTTTGCTCTATTTTTCTTTACAAATTTATTTATAAATTGAGTCTTAAATTATTATGGAACATAAAGTTGACCTCTATGGGATGTTTGCCAGTGTAAGAACTTCAGATTTGTTTGATAGCTTTCAGGGAATGTGAGCACTGTGTTGTATATGTTGTAGAAAGCATTGGTGGGAGGATTATGTCCACAGAGAGCTTACACTAATGTTTTCTTAAGTATAAGAAAGTATAAGTTTGAAACCTGTTGTAAGATGTGAGGGTTTTCCTGTTGTTGTTGCTGGTTTGTTTTTTTTTTTAAATGTTGGTTTTGTTTAATTTCAGGGAAAGCTCAGGCAGAAGGTGGATCAGCTCGGACATCACTTCTTATTTTAGTGTCCATCTTCTTATCAGCTGCTTTCCTTATGTTCCTGGTATATAAAAATTTCCCACAACTTAGTGAGTAAGTATGTCAGGAAAGATTAATTTACTTGCTTTTCATTCAGTATCAAATTGTAGAGGAGCTGACATGGGGTTAAGTGATTTTTAAACTGACAAGAGTTAATTGTAGACATAACCTTATTTTTTTAAAAGGGAATTTGAGTTTGCAACCTGGAATGTGAGGATACAGAGCTTAATATTGAAATTCTAACCCATAGGATCTGTGTAAACAGAGTTGTACTTGACCTAGGGTTTCTGTTTCGCAGTTGAGCTACTGTGTTTTGAAAAGTTACGCCTTGCTGCATTAGCAATGGTAACGCACTACGTTCTTAACCGTTTTCAGTTGAGAGCCAAGACACACTTGGTTAGGGCTAGGTTTATTTTAAAATTCTTTGTGGACTGGTATAACTGGAGGTTGTCATCAAGAGGGGACATCCTTCTTCCTTAGTATCTAAGCTTCACGTTCTCTTTTTCTCCTTTCTGTTGTATCTAGTACCTCATGTTGGGAAGGTAGATAGTTTGACAAGATGGAAGCCTACTTGTCTGACAACTTTCTTTTTTTCTTTTAATAGTTAATTTTCTGTCTGATTAACTTGCTCAACAAGTTCATTTAGCAACAGTCCAGTCACTAAGTCTGGTACAGAGGAGGAGAGGACACTCAACTGTGCTGCCCAGGGTTGCACCAGATTAAGGTGTGACGTGAGAATTTGCTCTTAAAGCTTTGTTTGTTTGTGAGGTAAAGCTTTACCACTCTTGCTGCACTTCAAATGTTATGACCCTAGTGTGAGGCAGTTACAGTTGGTTTTGGCTGAAATGTTGACCGCTGTTCAGTTGCCAAGGTTTGGTTTGAGTATTTTTTTTTATCAGTACTTGGTAAGAAAAAAAAAACAACCTAGAAATGAAGGAGATTATTGTGATGAATTAAAAAAGTGTTTGAAAATATCTAAAATAGTGTTTTTTGTATTAGAAAACTGTCCGTAAATATCAAGTGTTTGTCTGAGAACATTATCACGACAATAATCGTGGTTTGTTTGCTGAGGTTGCAGTTTAGTGATGTAGTGTATTTAATTATCTATATATTCAGTGAGTAATTTTACTATACTCTTTGACTGTTTTTACCACTGTTCCTGTTTTTTTTTTTTTTTTTTTTTTTTTTTTTTTTTTTTTNTTGTTTTTTTTTTCCAGAGAAGAAAGAGAATGTATAAAGGTTCCTAGAGATATGGATGATGCAAAGGCGTTGGGGAAAGTCTTGTCAAAATATAAGGACACATTTTATGTTCAAGTGTTAGTGGCTTATTTTGCCACATATGTTTTGTATCCTTTTTCTGATACAAAGGGCGGTTTTGATGGAGTCGTATTTCTCTGAAAAAGAAATGGCGAGTACAAACTTATAAATTCTTGATCATGGGTGAAGAAGGCTAACATACCTAGGTTTGTTTATAAGTAGGCACAAATATTCCAAAAGTCTTTGAACTTAAAAACATTTCTTATGTGTTTCAGTATGCTTTCTGGACTACAGTCCAGAGAAAGGATTGAGTAGAAGGAAATTGATGCATGCATGTATAGTATTAAATGTTGTTAGGGGTTTGTGTACAGCTTCACCTTGACTGTGTCTGTTATGGACAATATTTTTAGCTTTGATATTAGATTTGGTCTCATTTTGGTGTTATGCTAACTTTTTTTTTTTATTGCAAACTGAATTGCCAGTTAGAAATTACTGTTGATTCTGAAGGAGAACTGACACTACTGCACTGTTCTTCCTTGAGACATTTAGAAGTGCCATATAAGGGTAATTGCTTCAGAAATGCTGTAAAATATTCTGTAAAAGTGTTTTGAGTCTTCTTTCATTTTTGCAGTGTCCTCATTCAAAAACCAAATCTCTATTTCCTTTTAGAGAGGAAAAATTTCTGAAGTACTTTCTGCCTAGGGAGACACAAAGGCTACCTGTGTTCTGTGTTAACTTCTTTTTCCTGAGTGCTGAATATATTAATTAATCATTAAACGCAGTCTTAGCTGGGACACGTAACTAAAGGTTAATAACTTTTGAAAGCTGTATAAGAAGTCTGTTTCATAGTTCAATGCAGGAGGCTTTTGTAATTCTGAGAAAAATCAGCGCTGGATGTGCCATTAGTAATTATCCTCTGGCTTGTTAAGGTAGTTCACAAATAATAGATTTATGAAGAAAATGAAAATGTTAGCTTATATATTAACACAAAGGAGAACAGAGTTGCCTGTTTATTGAACTACTATAGCAGCTGATGTGACGACATTTACTGTCTCAGCAACAGACTGATCGGTTGACAAGCATGTTACAGTTATCTCAGAACTTTGACACTTGCTTAGGAAAAGCTGTACTGGTTGTAATGGACTTTAATATCAAGGAAGGTGATTTGGCTTTTTGATATTTCAGTCAATTCAACTCAGATAAAATAGCATGCAAAATTTTTTTGATTTATAAGATTTCTATCCAAAGGCCATATGTCATAGTCTCAAGTATGCCTAGCAAACCTTAAGCTCAACAGCCTGTACACTTACGCTGCAGAAACTTAACTTTTGCATTTTTTAAAAATTCTGACTGAAATTAGTGATTGCGTATCCTAGTTAACTAGTGATTGCACCATGCCTATTTGTAAGGAAGTAGTAGTTGCTTTTATATATGTCAGTCCTTCATGAAACTCATAGTAGTTATGGGCTTGGGCAGGAGTTCTGTGAACTTTTCAGAGAGAATATATGAAATGTGCATATCTCTAGTCAACAATGTAAAATCAGAAGTATGTGTTTCCTGTAATGTCACAATAAATCCTTATAAAATTATGAATTGCTTATAAAATTAATAATTGGGTAGCTTTTACATTTTTTTTTTCTTAACTAAGATGCTTTCAGCTTGCAAACATTTGCTATCCCTGGGTCTATATTTCTCAGTATCCTCTCAGGGTTTCTTTATCCCTTTCCACTGGCCTTATTTCTTGTTTGTCTGGTAAGTATGGAGAACAGTTTGCAAGGGCGTATATTGCTATCTATTTGGAATACAACCAAGCATCTAAACAGCTTCCTGTTTGAAATGATCAGAGTCTGAGTGAAACAGGGGTATGAAGGAGTTCTCATTCAGCTCTGTTGTGAGAATAGCATTACCCACAAAATTCACTGGAGCATTGGGTGATGATCCAAAAAACTAAACTGTTTCGCCAGGTTTTATTTATAATGGAGGCACCTGGGTGGGAATCAGACAGAGTTTCCTTTACCTTAAATTTGTCTACCATCCACCAGAATCTAATTCTAATTTCAGAACATGATTACTGCATTTTTGTTATCACACTGCAAAACACATCTGTTTTCAAATGGCTTAAATACCCAAGAAACTTAAATTAAGATATGAAATGTTATGTTATTGACAAGCTTAAAAAAAATGTCATGTGCAAAAGATGCAGTCATAAGGAGCCTTACTACTTAAGAATGAGGTAATTGAGTAGGCATGGAGGACCAAGTCGATGAATTTTCAAGTCTGAATCTCTTTAATGCCATTGTGCTCCTTACTTGCAAAGCTTTCACTGTTCAAAATCTTAAAACTGCAGAAGCACTCAATGGTAACTGATAAGTAATCAACATTGGCTACTTTGAATGTTAAGATTGCTCTAAATGCCTTGGGAAAAAAGGGACTGTCTTGGGTCAACGACATTCTTAGGGAGAGTGTATGTACTGCCAAAGGAGAGCCCTTCAGCCTTGGTGGAGGGCCGCGTAGAAGCGGGCTCTATCCAGCCAGTGTGGTTAATAGGAATATAAGGATATAATTAGAGTTTCTGCTCATTTGTTCTTTTTTCTTTTTTTTTTTTTCCAGTGCTCAGGACTTGGAGCTTCATTCTGCTATATGCTTTCATACCTAGTGGGACGTCCTGTTGTATACAGATATTTAACAGAAAAAGCAGTAAAATGGTCAGAACAGGTAAAGTTTCTAGAGATGCTGAAACATATGATAGAAAACGTATGTTGGAATAGCATAGAAAACTAGAGTGTCTTATGCTCATGTATCTAGTTACAAAGAAAGCATTCTGACTCCTTTCTGACACTGTATAGTTACTTTCTCTGAGTGTTTTTAAACAGTGTGGAGTATTTCTGGTTTTGTGGTATTTTCTGTGGAAGCTGTTTTTACCTAGGAAGTGTTTGCTGCTGATAACCCCCCTGGTTTAGCTAATGTCAATAGGAAACCTCCAGTTTCAATTTAAAGTAATGGCTCTCTAAGAATTGAAACTAATGAAAGCTGGGTTTATGTTTTCATAGGGGAAGAAAACCTGTAGCTGTATGTCTGATTGCAACACCGTAATTTGAAGATGTTATTGTGGTTGGAGCATTTAGAAACTTTCTCTTACAATATCTGGTAACATTAGTTTCAGCAAGTGTTAATCGTCAGATGAAGTTAAAGATTTTGCAATACAAAATCATAGCGTGATTAGTATTTGATGTCATGTCTCTTGCTTCGATACTCTGAAACACATTCAAACAGATTTTTTTTTTTTTTGCAAGTATGAAGCATAACGTACTACTGTACTCTGTGCAAGATTTTTTTAATTGCTTTAAAAATATTTTAAGCTTGTTCTTCATTAGGTAAGATGTGGAGTTGTGTCCTGCACAATTGATCTTATTAAGTAATACAGTAGTATTTTGATTCTTGACCTAAGTAAATCTTGGTATCACAGTATGCTCTTGAGGCTGTTCTCTGAGTGGCAATGGTTACTATTTCCATTAGTAGAACTGGATATGTGATTTAAAGTTATGTAGTTACATGTGCTCCTCATACCTAAGTGTTTCCAGGTTAATTGGACTATACCATGCTTGTGTTTTGAGGGCTAAAGACATTTTATATGCAGGATTAATCAATGTTTAATCAATATTTGTCCTTTGTTAAGATTAAAAAAAACTCACAGTGGTATTACTGAACAATAGCAAGGGTACTGACTTTAGTGTTGCAGTTAAAGCTAAAGTTGGGGGGAAGAACAGGGTTGTGACTGGTGTGAGTTGCTACGTGAGATTTCAGATGGAATTGCAGTCAGATGGGGTTTGGTTTCAACTGTGTGGGGTCAGATGACCATGTTTAGTCTTAGGCTTAGTGAAGGTTTGCCAGGATAGGCCAGAAGTGATGGATACTTTGCTATCCTTATAACTTGGTTTGAGGTTACAGTTCTTGTTTGAAAGGGCTGACGTGCTAAAGCCAGGCTGGACAAAGAAGAGGGTTTGATGTAGTACTAGTGTAAGGAGCTGGGCTAGACTTGAGAATATAACGAAGGCTGTAAATAAAGTTGGGGCTATTGTTGTTGTTCCTGGGCAAATGTTCATGCTAGATAGGTTTTGCAACTGTGTTGGCAGCAGCCATCTGATGAACTTCAGAGGCATGACCTGGGTACATTTCCAAGTGAGGAATACAGCTGTGTTTCAAGCTTGGTCATAAGTTACGGCAGAATGGGTTGAGGAGCAAACTTCATTGCTAGTTCCTGCAAAAGCTTTAGGGATGGGCCAAGGCCAATGGTATGAGGTTCAACAAGGCCAAGTGCCGGGTGCTGCGCTTGGGTCACAACAACCCCATGCAGCTCTACAGGTTTGGGGCCGAGTGGCTTGAAAGCTGCCCAGCGGAGAAGGACCTGGGGGTGCTGGTGAACAGCCGGCTGAATATGAGCCAGTAGTGTGCCCAGGTGGCCAAGAAGGCCAACGGCATCCTGGCCTGTATCAGGAATAGTGGGGTGAGCAGGACTAGGGTAGTGATCATCCCCCTGTACTCAGCACTGGTGAGGCCCCACCTCGAGTACTGTGTTCAGTTCTGGGCCCCTCACTACAAGAAGGACATTGAGGTGCTGGAGTGTGTCCAGAGAAGGGCAACGAAGCTGGTGAGGGGCCTGGGGGACAAGTCTTATGAGGAACGACTGAGGGAACTGGGGCTGTTTAGCCTGGAGAAGAAGAGGCTGAGGGGAGACCTCTACAAGTACCTGAAAGGAGGTTGTGGAGAGATAGGGACTGACCTCTTCTCCCTAGTGACAAGTGATAGGACGAGAGGAAATGGGTTCAAGTTAAGCCAGGGGAGGTTTAGGTTGGATATTAGGAAAATTTTTTTCACTGAAAGGGTTATCTACCATTGGAATAGGCTGCCCAGGGAGGTGGCGGATTCGCCATCCCTGGAGGTGTTTAAAAAAAGGGTAGACGTGGTACTTGGGGATATGGTTTAGAAGTGGTTTTGTCAGGTTAGGTTACTGGTTGGACTGGATGATCTTAAAGGTCCCTTCCAACCTTAACAATTCTATGATTCTATGAATAGGATGACAAACTGGCTGTGTTGACTGGGCTACAGTTAGGCAAGCAGAGGTTGCTGTGCTAAAGTTAGGGTTAGGCCTGCTGCTGCACCGAGTTACTTGTTTGCTGTTTTAATTAGCTGATTCAGACACATCATCACCATGCTCTACCACAGGCTGGTATTTCCAGACTAACTTCAGTACTATTTAACAGGTGATTCACTGATGACTCTTCCTTGAGTCACTCATTGTTTAACTGATGTTTTCAACTTGTAAATTTCTACAAAAGATACAAAAAAAACCAAACCAAACCCAAACCCTAACAAACCTCTAGTAATAAAATCATTGTGTATTTTCAAGGCACTGAAATTTACTGAATTTTTTTGTTTTTGTTTTGGCAGGTTGAAAGACACCGAGAACACCTCATTAACTACATAATATTTTTGAGAATAACGCCTTTTCTTCCCAATTGGTTTATCAATATAACATCTCCTGTAATTAATGTGCCATTGAAAGTATTTTTCATTGGCACTTTTCTAGGTAAGAATTCTGGCTAGTGAACTGCAGTTTGGGGGTAGCCAGAAGAAGGGATACTATTTGCTTCTCTCTGTATGAGTTGTTCAGCAGAGATCACCACCTACTGGACAGCTGAAAGACTGCACAAGAATGTTGGTTTTGTACTTTTTGATATGTGGAGCTTGTACCATCAAAAGATTTTAGTAGTCAGGACTATTCTGATATACTGGATCAGAGGTAATGAGCCCAGGCTAATTACTTGCTTAAGGAAATATACATCATATGAACACTTTATTAGTACCTTTTTGTTCTGCTCCATGACTATAACACTTTTGTGAACTTCTGTAAGCTCCTGTTCTGAGCTCAGCGTGATTGTGGGAGGATGTATGTGGCTTTGATCTGAAGGATTGTTTCTCCCCTTTCCAATCCATTTTGTTCGTCATAATATATCTTCCCAGGAGTGAATTCATAAGTTAACTAAGGTAGTGCTAAACGCTTTAATTTTGTAATTGGTGTATTTTTGCAAATACTTTTTAATCTGGTTAGGAACAATCCATGTTTTTCCTTTATGAACTTAAATAATATCCATTTGTAGAGAGACAACTTGAAATCTGCAGAGTCTAAAAATCAGAGATTATTTTCCTAATCTGTGTTTGAGTTGGTGTTAAAAACATTAAAAATTGGATAAACCCAGTTGTTTTCATAAGGGTTTTTTTGTCTTTGTATTTACACCCCTCAAAAAAAAAAAAAGTACAAGGCAACAAAGTCTGAAATTTTTGGTGTTAAAAGTTGGATGACTAATTTATGATTTATTTTTTTTTTTCCCCCATTTTTTCACCCTAACAAGCTGGTTTTTCTTCTTTTTTGCCCTTTTACCCTTTTAATTCCCTGCTCCAGGTGTGGCACCACCGTCTTTTGTAGCCATTAAGGCAGGAACAACGCTGTACCAACTTACAACAGCAGGGGAAGCTGTTTCCTGGAACTCTGTTTTTGTTCTCATGATTCTAGCCATCCTCTCCATCCTTCCAGCTGTCTTCCAGAAGAAACTGAAACAGAAGTTTGAATAAGGATCAGACTGGACCAGAATTTCCCATACTTCATCTCAGGATCAGCACTTCTGATATTTGTATATTTGCTTTTTTAGTGGATCTTAAGCAATTAAAGGGGAGGCTTGTAATTGATAAGAATGTCTTTAAATGAACACATGCCCTAAAATTGAAGGAACTGTGTTCAGAAATGTACTGATAATTTTGTAACCAAACCATCAGTGTTTTACTTTAGGAAGGGGTGTGTGTGGCCCTCAGGATGAGGAAAGTGAAAACACAGGTGTAACATTTTGTTCTGATTACATGCAGAGCAAAAATTGTAATGTAGACAAAAACTGCAGATAATGCTTTCTAAAACTTGCAGGAAAAAAACCTTAATTAAGTCCAGTTTTGTAACATTCTCTGTAGGCTTGCATGTGATCTGGTCTGAGTACATTTCTCATCAACAATATTTCTCTTATTTTTTGGCCTTTAGGAGTTCCAAAATAATAGCATAATATAATAACGGTGCTCACTCAGAAACAAAGGTTTTTCAAAGCAGTACTTTACAATTATATTCTCATCCTGATTGTTTACTTCTATTTATTAGTGCTGTGTGCATTTAAATACTTGAACTTACATCTGCTTTACTAACTGGATTAACAAAGGCAAGTGTCACATCATTCCCTCTTGTCCTCTGTAAAATTTTATACTGGGAGATGATATGGGAAGGGAGGGAGCAGATTAGAATTTTTGTCATGGGTGGCTGATGATTTTGAAATTCTAATTTTAATTTATTTAATGTTGATTATTTTGCCAATATTTCACTTGCATAGATTTATCCTGCCAATTTAAGAAAATGATCATATGATTATATCAAACTTTCAGTACTCAAGTAATTTAAAAATGTTTAACTTGAACATTATCATTTCTCAAGCAATATGTAAAGAGTATAAAATTTTCCATTGCAGCTCGATTCGCTAGAAATGTCAGGTACACAAATTGGTGCAGTTCTTATTAAAGAGCTGATTCCAAATAACGTTCAAAGCATCTCGTAACAGAAGTCTCTTATGTCAGTGTGTGTACAATTGAACGGATGATTCCATTGTCTGGTAAGTCAGTTACTGGCAATGGACAACCAGCTATGATTCACCGTTAAGTAGACGTATATATGTTCACTCAATAAGGTATATGATACCTCTCCTCGTATGCTTGTAACTGTTGTGGTTTGTTGTATTGTCAGTGGAATCCCATAAAATGAGGCCCTGATCAGTAAGGAACTGGGGTGTGCATTTGAGTTTTATCCCACTGAAACCAGCGCTGCTTATATGTTGTAAGTTGGGGCCCCTGAAGTATCTTGCTGAAATGGGAGTTGACACATTAGCATATGCTGCAATTCAAGGGTTGATTTATCTGTGTCCTCATGTTAACTTGCCATATAACAGATCATTGGGATGTAAGAGAACAGTTCCATAAATGTGATAATGTGAAAGGTACTAGCACCTTTAAAGAGTTTTGTTCTTTTTGTAACTTAATGTTAATTGACTCCTTCATTTCATCACAGTATTACATGTAAATATACAGTAAATATTATTGATACACTATTTGTCTTTTATTTAAATCCAGGCTGCACAGTAAATGGTGTTTTTTACATAGGTAGATAAAGGAATTCATATAACTTCTGTTTGCAAGATTATTGTAAGATCATTTTGCTTCAGTAATTGTTTTGTTATTTAGAATTTACTCTAAAAGTGTACTTTATTGACATTTAAAACTGAACAGTGATTATTTTTATTGCTGCAGTTCTAATTTCAGAGGTCATCTATCCAGGGGATTTATTCCATAGTAAACTTGGGTGTGAATTTAGCAGTTGTGAGCAAGCGTCCCCTGGACTATTGAGTGTGAAGTTGCTGTAGATTTACAGCCTACTTTTCTGCATAGTTAATTTATCATGCAGATGAACTCTCAGAATAAATTACCTACTATTTATTGTCTAGTGGCTTTTCTCAAAATTTGGCTCAATTTCTGGTCAATAACAGATGCTGTTGTAAAATCCCTTCTATATAAAAACCCTGTATAAAGCCAATATTTTTGTGGAACCCTGACACTAAAGAAGGAACCGAGCTATGTTTCAGTTTGATGTGAATCATGCTACCACTTGACATTTTCACTGAGCTGTTATTAATTTCACTGTGTAGATGGGACCAGGCTATGTTACTGAAAAACGTGTTGCATTTCGGCCGTAGACTGGGTTCCCATCACAGTGGCTAAAAGCCTTAAGACCTTAAAAAGGTTGAAGATAAGTTTCTTTCCTTTTGCGAAACCTTGAGGGGTTTTTAACTTGTCCCTTCTGTGTTTATCTTCAGCTGCCAACGGCCTCAGGCAGTTTCCTACCCCATGAGGACTACTTAGGGTTGTGAAGAGTGAGGAAGGCCTTGTGAAAAAGGCAAAAAAAAGCACTGTGCTGTGGAATACTGTACAAGCCTACTCTTCCCTTTAGGGAATCCAGCACATGATCCAAGAGATAGCCATAACATTTTGACAGGAAGACAGTGGCTACTGTGAAACAAACAGGGAAATCAGGAAGATGTAGCTTTGTTTTTTAATTGCAAGGAATTTTGAGCTGTTAGGCTACCTGTTTATCTTTTGGAATTTTTTGTGATACCTGCATGACATCGTTACTAAATGTCTCTTGCCATTTGATAATAAAGCTATTATATAAAACATGAAACATTGTGTTTTTGAGTGCAGCTAAGCATGCTGAACTTCCCACTAAGCTTATTTTTTTATTAACCTGTTTAAAAGGGATGAGTTCTTCTGAAATGGTATTTTTAATGACTGATTGAAAATTAAACTGAGCTGATTACATCTGTAGATGAGATTCATTCTGTTTCTACCTTTATTTTAGAACACGTAGATAAACTTGACTTCCTTTTCTGCCTGAAATTAATTTCTCACAAATAGTAATTTTGCCAAGTTTTTATATTTTGCCCTGGAAGGCAATTGGGTCTAGCTTGTTTCATCTCCTCAAATAGAATCACTTGTGTAATTTGCCTTTTTCTTTTGCATGAATTCCTGATGGAAGGCTCATGTGCTAAAGTCATTCACCTTCCCTTAATATTCTGTTATGTCCAGTTTATGGAATTCTCTTTTTGCCTTGTATAGAAAACTGATGCTGAAAGCTTGCTGAAGGGTTGAGACAAAATAAGTAGAAGTTAAAAAATGAGAAGTCTTTCTTCAAAATGTTAGTGAACTATGCTATTATACAAAGTCAAAACATGTTTTTTGTTGTCAGGTAACTCTGAAGATTTTTGTGTGTTGTTCCTGAGAATATTCACCACATAGTTTCTGTGATAACCTGGTTTTATGGTAGTGACTAAAAGGCAGTGTGGATTGCTCTGCTTTGCATTAGAGCTGAAGTACGTTGCCTGCCTCACGCCATGTAGTTTACCCTGGATTAAGCTGCACAACCAGCAGAATCGACTGAACCAGGTAGCTGATCGAGGACTGAAACACCCAGCAGCTACTGCAGGTACACCTTAACAAATGTAAGGATTAGCTGAAATAGATGCCTTTGTGAGAGCCGTTGCTACAGGAATGAAATTTATACCTCCAGTGTTTTGCGCTAGAAATATATTAAAAAGGAACAAAACAGGAAATGCATTTCTTTCTGTTTCTTAGTCACATTTTTTTTTTCTTTCATACTTCTAAGTAATAACAGTGGAATAATAACTTTGGGAATTGTGGGAGCTAAAGCACTAATAATCATACCTTCTAGTCAAATTCCTCTGTTCAAACTTAGGTTCAGCACAGTGAACAAATCCTGTCCCAGGAGTGCCACGAGAGTGCCTGTCCATTCTTTGGCAGCTGCTGCAGTGCCAGGAAGGGGAAAACTAACTATCCATCAAATATTTAATGAACTATTTTTCACAATGTGGGACGATCTCTTTTGCAAGGTTACAAAACAGGGATTTTTTTTTTTTTTTCCCCAGAAGGCTGAAAAAATATAGGTCAAATTACAGAAAACTTTTCCTTCTGTCATAAATATATGGTTCACAAACCTCATACTATTTTAGGATGACAGTGTTAAGAGGGAAATGAAAGAAGTTTTGACAGGAGAGCAGGATCCAGAGCGAGCTTTTCAAGTTTCCCTTAAAGTGAAGTCAGTTATTCTGATTATTTTTATAACCAATTGATGTATTGCAATGACACACATTTCTGTCTAACTTAGCTGGTGGCTGCTCTAGGTCACCCAAACTGGAAGAAGTTATGGCCTTTTACTAATGGCAATTAATATGAATAAGAGCATAGTATGTTTACTAACATACTGTAACTCCCCTTCCTGTTCTTAAAAATATTCCACATAGTGTAATAATTCATGTTTCCCTTTTTTTATAGTACACAAGGAAGAATGTGGGTCTGGATTATGAGAGATAAGATCAATGACTGGTGTACAACTATGCGAGAGGCCCCATAAAAGCTCATTTCTATAGATAATTGTCAAAACAGAGAATTCTGCTTCTGCACATCTCTAGGACTTCAATGATATTTTCATACCCTTAAAAGGTTAGTAGACAGAAGGTTAGTAGGCTCTGGAGAGGAGTGGGAGTGCCAGAGCAGGAAATAGCTTTTAAAATTCTTCATTGGAATTAAGATCTAATGTTATGGTCATAACTCCTGATTTTTCTTCCACGACTTAGCCCTTGAGCGGTTGTATCCAATAATCTGGAATTTACAATGTTTACTGTACTTGGAAGAGTTCTATGCCATGGAAAGTGTTTTGAGCAGATGACTAAGTCATTCTTAGATTTGACTGTTTGTTCTGTGTGAAAATGATTTCTCACAGGGAATATCCCCAGGGCAGGGGTTGGAAGGGCAGAGCCCAGCTGGCCTGTCCACTACCTCCAGCGAGGGAGCAGGGCAGGCCGGGGGCAGCCTCAGCCGAGAGCCTCAGTCATCGTGCAAGTCTGTAGTGATGAGACAGGTCTGAGGTGATGCCAGAAATGCAAATCAGCAAGGCAATGTCAGCATTGGGCCCAATAAGGGTAACCAGGGTCTGACCCAGCCCAGCAGCCTGACTTAAATGGACCCATGGTGGTGGAGTTGAGACCCAAGCTGAGGCTGATCAGGGCGACTAAGACCCATCGGTGCCTTCAGGACCCTCTTATAAGCAGTTTCTATCTTGATATGATGGCTTCGATGGGACTTATCCTCAATTATATCCTCTGATATCCTTGTATTCTCCTCCAGTGTTAAGGGAGATCCTAAGTGATCAGTCTGAATACTAAAAAATTTATTAAGAAGATACAGTAAATCCAGACATTTGGATACTCAAGCCCCTGTGTGGATCTAGCTCAGCATCTCAACTAGAACACTAGGCCAGACAGCCAGTCTTCAAACCAGACCTCAGACTTAACCAATGTGTGACCTTGACTGTGTCAGTATTGTGTGGTTTTCTGAAAGCCTTGTTTGCCTTGGTCCTATGTTTGCCTTGATCTTGACATCAATGATGAGAATCAGGGTATTATCTTTCTTCTTCATGGCTGATTCTTCAGTCAAAAGGAACCTCTTAATGTTATAAAGTTCAACGTTATTCTGCTGTTGGGTGCTCTTGCAAGGGTTCCTGGGCTGCCTTTGCAGCCACTGGGTTGAGCCTCGGGCCTCCCGCAAGTGGGAAATGTGCAGACCTTCTTGAAGCTGTGGATGTTTTCAAGAGCCTTCTTGGCTGTCAGCGCCTTGGACTTTCCCTCCACCTTGGGGGACTTGACCTCCTTAGGCTTGGGCACCATCCTCAACAAGTGGAAGTGAAAGAAGTGGAAACAAACCAGACTCTTGCATACTTACCCTTGGATGTCACCAACAAGTGGCCTGATGCCACTGCCCATCTGAGGCTCTGGGAGCCCTTGTGGTAGATACACCTGCACAATGGATCTATGACCTGCTCACAAGCTGCACCAACAGGTGTGGCCTCCTGGAGCTGGGGAGAAGAGGGAAAATGCTGCATGGGAGCTTAAGAAATGTTCAGCACCTTGGTATGACAGTTCTCTGATCTGTGCCCTGGTGTGGGAGGATGAGCATTAGGTGTTCTGGTGTGCAGGCTGTATTCCAGAAGTCTGTTGTGTGGGTATTGCTTAAACCAAACGCATTGTCATTAAGTAATCACAGCCAGTTTCAAGTGTCCAGTTTTGCAGACTGGAGAGGTTTGCTTTAATGTTAAGTGTCACTGATTTTATGTTATTTTTTTTTTTTAAGAATCCAGGGTAAACATCTCAATTGAAGTCGTTAGAAGACACCATATCCAATCAGCACCCTGACAACTGTAGTGATCTGTTTATGCTTTGAGTCCTGTTACCTTACCTCATTTCGGGAACCAGCTGCACAGAAAAAGGGTACATACCCTATTGCAGACTTTTCAGGTCTCTGAGCATTGTTGAATGAAACTAATTTGCTGTTTAGATTTCTTACTGCTTATTAAATAAAATTTTCCAATAATTGTGACTGTGATTGTTGGCAAAATAAGCCTGAATTAACTAGTATGAGGAATAATCAAGATACGTTCACATTAAGTTCTGTCTTCATTATTTTTCAAAGACTTTATTCTCTTTGATTTAAGGCTTGAACTTGAAAATCCTGGCGTTTGCCATTGAAAACAGCAGCTGAATCAACACTGACAGTCTTGCCAAAGATAATGCATCTTTTAAATTACTTCCCATTTACTAATACAGCTTAATGATTCTCTGGCTAAACAGTCATAGTTTCCGCAGATTTCACAATTCCACAGATTTTCTCAACATCATAAAGAATACTTTAAAGAATTCATAATGTAGTTTAGTGTGTTATTGACTTACTCAAGGACATGTAAGCAATTTGCAAAGTTTACTGAAAAAATTGCGGTATTTTGGGTGTTTCCTTTGATGGGAACATTACTCGACTGACAGATTAAAGCTCCTGACCTTTGAATTGGGCATCACAGATGTTGCTTGTGGTCACTAGGCAAGAGTACTTCAGAAATTAAATAACTGGGAGAGGAAAAGATAGGATGGAAGAGAGACAGTCATTGACGAGATGGGAGGAGAAAGCTGTAGCTGTTTGGGTACATCTACTGGGTGCCTAGATTTAAGAGAGACCAGGCTGTAAACTGGCTGGAAAAGCAGTGAGTTTATCTGGCAAAGTATGAAAGCTTTTCACAGCAAAAATTGTGGTGACTCTTATCTTTCTTGATTAATTAACCATTTGTTGATTCCGGTTCATGCAGTTCCTCCCTTCTTGTTCCTTTCTTGTAGCAATTCAAAGCAAATCTGAATTTCTTAGTCTGAGACTCTCCTTTTAAAAAATATTTTTCATCCCTTACCCTGTTGTGTAGCAAGGTGTGTGCACATTTAAATACTGCTGCTCAACAGTAATTCTGGTAATCCTCTGCTTGCTTACTGGCCCATCTAACTTTATTTGCTAAATCTTCTAAATACATGGTTATTGCTGGAACGTTAAAATGCAAGTAAGAACAATGCTTATTTCCCCATTTTGCTCCGTATTTGACAAAAAAAAACCCCAACCCTGCCAACAGCTGTGTTGTTTCCCTAGACTTTCTTGCAAGTCCTTCTGAGACTTTCAGGCTATGACTTTTGTTTATAAGGGTTAACTACAGTTCAGGCTTACTTGAAAGAAGTTTACTGTGTGCTGAATACATTGTCCTTTGCCACATCGAAAGCAGACTGAGAAGCAGATTGTGCAAAAAATGAGAGAATGTAGCAGCATAGGAACAACCAGATTTAGCTAGTGCTGTTCTTTGTTGCTGTCTTCTGCAAACCACCAGGCAGGCTCAACATAATCTAAATGTATGTGCTTACTGTAGAGTTAACCTGAGACTTTCACTCTAATATTGCTCCTAGTTATCCTGCTAGCTTCACTGAAATCTCTCCCTCAGGTTCACTAGTGGTTTAAAATTGAACTGTCAGAACTGTCAATCAAACCTAAGCAATACATTTATTCATTGATAAGCCATCCTGTGGCCCATACAGTCTTAATCAAGTGAATACTAATAGCACCAGTGCTCTTTCCTATTTCCCAGAAGGATGGAAAAGCTCTTCACAATTTACTGGGTAAAATGGCATGAGAGCTTAGTTATTGTACTACAAAAGGCTGTAGGCCATTGGCAGTGAAGTCTTACACGTGCTGCTGTCCTAGTGCTCGCAAAGAACGCAGTATGTCTTGGCAATATAAACTCACATAGTTTTACATGCTTGAAAGCATGTTCAATTAGATTGGGGTCTAATTAATTCAGCATTATGGATGCAACCTTAACTACTTGGGCAGACCTAGATAATAATCCTAAAAGGCTGAAAAGTTTTAATTTCTCCTTTTATGAGCCCTACAAAATAGGGAAGGATTCTGATGTGAAAGCCACAAATAGAGAACTGACTGAGGAGAGGAAGGACTGCCTACAGATGTAATTTTAGCCTATTGAGGCTATCCCAGGTCTCTCTATGGTCAGTGGAAAGAAGTGCTTTCAAGGCAGAGCATGAGTGCATGTAACTTGGTTTGAGTCATTCTTGTTCTTCTTCCCCTCTTCCCCAGGGGTTGTTCTCCCTTCTGTGCTGGGCCGGAGGAGGGGTGGATTTCACTCAGCCGTGCAAGCCCAACTGTTAACAGACTTGTCTGTGCTGTTAATTCAAATAGAAAAAAAACAACCCCCAAACTAAAACCAAACAATCCCAAAAGCACTTCCCTTGCACCCACGCTGTCTCCCCCATGACCTGGGCCACATATCCCTATGTGGCTGCTCCACAAAGCTGTGGAGTCACAGCCACCGTTGGAGCAGCAGCCTTCAGGGAGCAGGGATGAGAAGCTGCAGGTGACAGGGCAAGACTTAAGTCTAGATGTGCTTTTAAAGCATTACCCACACTAAACCGTGCTTTGATCGAGTAGCCTCTGGCAGAGCCTCCTCGTCCCCTCTAACCGCAGAGGCGGGCAGAGCCTCTCCCTGGCTGAGGAGAACTTCTGAGGAGAGCCCTTCAGCCACCTACTCCCCGAAGCTTAGGCCGGTGCTGTGACCGCGGGCCCGTCGCCCGGAGGCCCAGAGCAGAGCCGCTGTCCTGCGCTGCTCCGACCGCATCCCCCCGACGGCTGCGCGCCCGCCTCAGCCTCCCCTCAGAGAGCGGGCAGCCACCCCTCTCACCAACAGCCTCTGCGCGCGACACCGCCGCCCTCACCAACGGCCTCTGCGCGCGCACCGCCCCCGCCCCCCCCGGCTGGACCAGCAGCATCACGTCATCCCCCG
>VZSZ01004085.1:147885-159581 GCA_013398815.1 Ibidorhyncha struthersii
CCCCCCCCGCCCCCCGGCCCGGGCAGCGGCGCTTGTGCCCCCCTCCGCCGGCGGGTCGGGGTCTGCCTGGCTGCCCTGAGCGCTTGACGTGCAGAAATGCCCGGCTGTGCACAAACGTGCCTTCGTAGAAGTGCACTTAACTTCTTAAAACCCCCCAGCAAAGTACCTCTTTTTAAACGGCCTTTTCAAAGCGAAGGTTGTGTGGTGGCTGCGGTATTATTTTAGATCGTCTCTGATCTACTGCACTCTTTTTGGAGCTTGGTTGCATTTATCAACTTTTAGTCAGGCTCCTGGGCATTTGAAACACACAGGTAATCTTAATGAATCAGATTTGGGAGAGAAAGGGAATACCTTTTGCTTGTTCAGTATTAAGTTTTGTTGTAACATAGGATAAGAATTCTCTTCCAGCAGTATCTGAAAAAAAAAAATCGGATTAGGAAGTAGTTACTCTATTACATGAGAGTGTTCACAACAAATACACAGCTAAGCCATATCAATCTATCCCACAACACTGTCAAACCTGTGTTTTTAAGGTTACAAATCTGTTCTTTGTTTTAGAAGCACCTTGTTTCAGCTTTAGTTTCACTGTACTGGCTTCAGCTAAATTAGATTGCTGCTTAGCATCTTTAACTGTTCAGAAAGATAAAGGAATGTGGTAGTGAAAACCTGACATAACATCAAGTACTTATTTTGTGTATTTGAGCCCAGAACTTGACCAATGTTTTATATATATATATTTTCTTTTTTAATTAGCTCGCATTTTTAAGATGTCATGAGTGTTTTTTTACATCGTTGTATTTAAACCCTCCCCCCCCAAATAAACACTTGTTTCTTGTAGAGTGAAATTTGTGCTATTAGAACTGGCATCTTACACTGAACTCTCCTAAACTTTGGCTATGATAGAAACTTTTTTTTTTTTTTCCTTTCTTTTAATGACTTCAAACAAAATTTCTTATCTCGTGCTGGGAAGTACCTTACCCTAAAAGAATTTATGTTTGTCTCATGTTAAAATAACTGTAGACTACAATTTGAGACTTGAAGAGTGAATACAGCGTAACGGTCTGCTCTGTAATGGCACTTTAAATTACAACTTCAATTTAATTTAAGAAATCTAAGAGAACAAAATGCAATACAATTTCATTGAAGGATATGTGAGGTTCCACAGATTTTTCTTGATTAAATCACCAGTGAACAAAGTTTCTAGATTGAACACAGTTTCTGATGTTAATTTTGTTATTCATTTACTGTGTATCTATTTGTGGAACATAGTGCAAGGCACGCTCAGTAATACTCCCTGATCTTGATAGGAACATGAATAACTGTCCTCATATAACTAAATTTAAACGCAGCAGTGTATTACTTTGAGCTGGCTATCTAATAGTAAACTGGAAGACATCAGTGCCTTTTTTTAAGATACTCTGTCTGAGTGCGCAGGTCTGAAAGCTGTAGCATGGTGTTCTTTCTGTATTTGCTTTCCCTGTCAAGGACTACATCTACAGTATGTAAAACTGTAGTGTGCAATATATCTTGGACTCTGCTATTCCATCATGATACCATAATGGTGTTGCTTGTGACAAGATGTGCATTTGGGGGGGATGGGAATAGATTTTAATATTTATGGGAGAGACTGATTTTTGCATGATTTGAGGAAAGGGTTTAAAAAAAGAGGGGAGGAAACAAGGGGGAGGAGGATAAATTTATGATAACGTCACAGCATATGAGCTAGCTGGAATTCCGGTGCATGTTCTTGAGTTTGTTGTGTTATTAATAATGCATGATAGTGTGACTGATAATGCTTTCAGATTATGTCTTAGGTTATAGCCTCCTCCAGTGTCCACTGGTATAAACGGAAAGGGTCTCTGTTGATTTCAGAGGGTTTTGGATAAAGCTTTGAAACACTTCTGTACTTCCTGGAAGGCTTTCTTGTTTGAATGAAAGGGTTTTTTTGCCCTGTTTCCCCCCCCCCCCCGCTTCTTATTTCTGTGCCGAAAAATAGATTCTGAATCCTTGTACTGTTGGAACAATTTGCTTCATAAGTGTCCATTGTTGGAAGAGAGGCGTTGGCACTTCAGCTGGTGGGTGCAGGGCTGGGGAGCGGGATGGTTCCCCAGCACGGTGAAGCCGGGCACAGCGGGTCTCTCCAGGGCTTTCCTGCATCAGGGCTGCCGGAGCTCAGCCTGGCATGATGTCATCGCCGCCCCACCGCCGCAGGGAACCGGCGGTCGCTGCCAAGGCCCCGGGGGATGCTGCAGGCAGACTTTGTTCTCACCACGCTAATGAAATTGTGTATTTCAGGTATTCAACCTTAGTATTGATGATACAGCATTTTCTGCAGACTTATAAATGAAGCATAAGATCATGAATTGATGCTCAGTCTAGTTACTTTGCTGAAAGAGACACCTCTGATAGCTTTTTTCCTTTGTATGTTGGAACCTTACTAAATAGCACAGCTGTAACACTTTTTCCTGAAAAAGTTGGCTAACTGCTGGAAAATGCACAGTGTGTGTATATACGTTTTCTTTTAATATAGTGAGAAATACTGTATTTACTGCTTTGTACTTAGCGTGGGTTAAAGATAGCGTGTTCTCTATTGCTAGGGCTTTTTTTATCCACCAATTCAAGTGATCTAGTTATCTGGGCATCCTTTCTTATTTTGGTAATTGTGTTCCCACTAGGTGACCTGTTAAAGCAGATAGGAAAAAAAATTACTAGGTGGTAGTGAAAACAAACAAACAACAAAACCCCCTGACATTTTGATCTTCTTTAAGCTTCATCCAGTGGCAGTTGCTGAGCTGGACAAGAGAGGAGCTGAGGCTCATTTCCACATTTCTGGGTGGTGTTGATGTGCCAGAAGGCATGACAGAAATCTCTTACGTACGCTGCAGGGGTCTGTTACAGATAAATTTCCTTCATAGAGGAAATCACAGAATGGTTGAGGTTGGAAGGGACCTCTGGAGGGTGTCGGGTCCAACCTTCCTGCTGAAGCAGGGTCACCTAGAGCCAGTTGCCCAGGGTTGTGTCCAGACGGTTTTTGAATATCTCCAAGGATGGAGACTCTGCAACCTCTCTGGGCGACCTGTGCCAGTGCTCGGTCACGCTCATGGCGAAAAAGTGTCTCCTGATGTTCAGGTGGAACCTCCTGCATTTCAGTTTGCGCCCATTGCCTCTAGTCCTGTCACCGAGCATCACTGAAAAGAGCCTGGCTCTGTACTCTTTGCACCTTCTCTTCAGGTATTTATATACATTGATAAAATTCCTCCCTGAGCCTTCTCTTCTCCAGGCTGAACAGTCCCAGCTCTCTCAACCTTTCCTCCAATAAGAGATGCTGCAGTGACTTAATCATCTTTGTGGCTGGGCTCTCTCGGCTATGTCCATGTCTGTCTTGTACAAAGAGTGCGGAACTGGGCATAGCACTCCAGATGTGGCCTCACCAGTGCTGAGCAGAGGGGAAGGATCACCTCCCTCAGCCTGCTGGCAGTGCTTTGACTAATGCAGCCCAGGATGCCATTCGCCTTCTTTGCAGCAAGGGGACATTGCTGGCTCATGGTCAAGTTGGTGTCCACCAGGAAATAATGGAATACATCAGCTACCAAAAATCTTCTGTGTGTAGTATAACTTGTCGTAATGCTGCAACATTATGATAGGGTTTCTTAATTTAGGTTGTATGACCGTGCCCTGGAAAGGTAATGAGAATCTCATCTTTCAACTGATAACATCTTTCCCTTATCTGTTGAGTTAGTTAGATGTGATCTGAATGATGATGGAAATACTTGCACTAGATGGAACTGTTGAAGTTTTTGTTATATGTTCTTTTTCACTAAAGATTTTGTTTTCTTTTCCTCCTCTGAGATGTGTTCATTCTTAACCATCACTTGCCAGTAGAATTTGTTTATTATGGAGTGGCAAAACAAAGGATCAATTTGCCATTGCATTATATTTATGTGTAATTGTAGTCTGGGAGTTGCTATTACAAAATACGGAACTCGGACCCAAATATCTGGACGCCATATTCTAATCTAAGATTTTCTGTTGCACGTGCCTTAGTAGTCTTGAATGTCATATCATGGAGATGATAATAGTTATTTCAGAAATAACAGTGTTGCAAAGGGGAAATAATGCTAAAAAGAAAATGCTTGTAATCTGTGAAGAAAAGATTGATGATTTAATAATAGGATTGTTTTTAAAAAAAATCTTATTCTGGAAGACGAAGGCCAGTCTGTCACCCTTATTTCTTTCTGCTTTTCTTCCTAGTCTGAGCTGGTCTTTTAAGGTTTGGTCCAAAAATTAAATTATTCGGTAGATAGACTTTTGTTCCTTTTGCCAAGGTCCTTATCATAGTGCTATGAGTTGTCCATCTGATCATGAGCTTCATCCTTAAAGGAGGATGAAAATGAGTGTTAGGTGAAACCCGTGTGTCCAGGAAATATCCTTCCTGTAGACAGACTTCATGGGCCTGTTCGGAATCCATATTAGATCTTCTTTCACTCTAATGTATGATGATGTGATACAATTTTAGTTAGTCTTTTGTATATTTTTTTGTGTTTTGTTTTTAATGATGTTGAGGCAAGATCTGTGTGTGTGTAGATTATGTAGCATAACAGGACTGATTACGAGTAAGGCATGTATACGCCGGCACAGTAGTCACTTTAATAGTGCTGGTGTGTGAAATTCTAAGGGAAGATGGTACATGGTGTATAGTATTCACCTAGCTCCACTCAAAATTAATCTGACAAACTGGTATTAGAGCAAGCGTTTCTCCTCACCAGAAAATGGAAATGTTGTCTCACCTCATCCCTCTGTCTGTAATTGAACTGTCACTATTTTTGTATTTTGTTGGCATCAGATTAAAAATGAGAGCTTATCTTCATATGCTTACTCTTGGTAGGATTTATTTTAACAGCATTCTGTATCAATAGAAACTTAAAAAAAAAAAAGTGTGATGAAGTGAGTGAAGGCTTTTGTCACATATATAAACCAATAAATTACTTAGTATTTCAGAATTGGGGTAGTAGTTTCCTTTGTGGTGGTCTATGTAGTAATGCTGTTACCAGCGCCCATGTTAGTTTCCAGTTTCAACAGACTTAAATAGTTACAGGCTTTTATTTTGTCTCAAAGGTATTTGTAAGGAGTAGCTAAAGGGAAAGAAAAGAAGAGCCAGCTTAACTTAAATTAGCAGATAGCCTTTTCTGACTGACATTTGATCTGTTTTGTATTTTCCTCTTCTGGGCATTTTTATCTTGGAATTAAGACATGGCATTTGAGGTTGGAGCCAGCTGTGATTCCTGCAGTGAAGCTCTTTTGCAATACTGTTGATTCCTTGGGTAAATAGTGTGTGAGTGAATTTCTCTCTCTTTGCTATGGTAGTAGTACCAACGCTTGCCGCAGAAGTAATGTGCATTGGTGGCAGCCACTGCTTGATTTTTCCAAAGGCTGAAGAGTTCTGTGGTTTTGGTTTTGCTGGTTTTTCCCTGTTTCTCTCTTTGTCCTTAATATGGATGGTACTGGTGCAAGCTACCCACAGTTCCCTAATGGTGTACCTCTTCCCTTGGGGATTCATTCTGAGACTGAAAGGGATTTTTCAGTTTCTTTGCTTCTTTGAGATTGCTAACCAAGGTATTGGCTCTGTGGGGGGCCTCTCCGGTGGCACCAAGGCTGAGACCGCACACTGTTTTCACATAGGTCACTGTGGACGAGCAGTAGATAGCAACAACTTTTGG
Organism: Ibidorhyncha struthersii; assembly: GCA_013398815.1. Classification (NCBI taxonomy): domain Eukaryota; kingdom Metazoa; phylum Chordata; class Aves; order Charadriiformes; family Charadriidae; genus Ibidorhyncha; species Ibidorhyncha struthersii. The sequence goes on from VZSZ01004085.1 coordinate 153,603, forward strand.
CTGGACTTACACTGGCACATGTGAAACATTTTAATCCGGATAATAGTTTATTCCACTCCTCCCTACCCCCTCTATCTTTTCCCAAGAAGCTGGAGCTGTTTGCCATGTTTGAGTGCCAAAAAGATCTTTTGTCTCTTTGGGAACGGAGGCAGATGTGCTAGGGTAGCTGATATGTAGAATAAAGAATGGGAGAGCTGATGTAAGGGGGAAGCAGCTGTACTTTGCTGAACTACATTTGAAGCCACAGTTTATTAGGTGATGTTTCTACAATGCCAATCTTGTGATTATTGTATTTGTATTTTAGGTGAAATTGAGCTGTGTGCTTTACAGAATCATCCCCTCAAACCCCCCAAAACTCTTAATTCTTCCACCTTTCAGTATTCAGTTACAAATTGAGCTTATTTGGAAGGCTCTTAGGTAAGAAGTGGGGGAGGAGAAAGGTTACAGGTTCTTGATTTGAGAATAGGCTGAAGATGCTATAACAGTGTCTAATGAATTAAAGTTTACAAGTCTAACTTTTGAAGCCTTTAAAAAAAGCCATAGGAATTTCACCTTATTAAAGCAAGGCATACAAAGATGGGTTGATTTGGCTTTTTGTTCCTTTAGTTTTTTTTGTGTTGTTTTATTTTCTTTGCAATTTCTTTTGCAAGAGTAACTACACAAAGAGAACACCTTAAATGCATTGTATGGGAAATACTGCCATTTCCAAATAATAAAACACTCCCTCCCCCCCATCTTCAAGTTATTGATCCTGTAGTTACAAAATAGTACACCTGTTTTTATCTGCCTTTTGACTTAGTGATGTCCTACTTGAGTGTTCTTGGTAATGACTTCTCATACTTATTTTTTGAATTCCCTCTAACCTGCGGGGCTCGTGTAGCAGAAGTAATGCCCATGAAGTGACAGTGTCAGAAGCAATTACTTACTGATGTATGTTGTGCAGTAATTATTCTCTCTGAATTTCTTGACAACCCTTTCAGATTTGTGGTTTATAGTCAAGTTTGCAGTGAATTGGAATGTTAACCCTGGGAGGCTTAAAATATTGTTACACAGAGGGATTATCAAACATTCCAGCACAAACTGATGAATGATGAAGAATTTACTTGAAGTGCCTTCTGCTCAAGGCTTGTTTCTTAGTCTTTCCAAGAAAATGCTACTTTGCTTACGGTTTGATGGGCATGGGACCTCTAGTTTCAAACTTCCCTGTAGGAGTGTAGAGTATTGCATTTTTTATTTAGTTTTTTTGTTTCTTACTGGTTGTGTGATCAACCACAATCAAGTACAATGTGTACCTCTGTATTGAGTAATTCACATATTGATACTGAAGCATCTTGAGAAAGAAACTATTGCATTTCATGGGTAAGTGATCGGGAGACAGATAACCTAGCAGTCATAAGCAATGTTTTTCAGATATAGCAGCATTTCAGTGTTAGAGTGAGGAAAAAAGGTTGGTTTTACAGAAACAGATATTCTTTCAGCATGACTTCAGGTTAGTTTGGAAAAGTTTTTTTGCAATTGTAGTTGCTGCTGTCTGTGTCTACAATTGCAGTCTGTGTTGCAGAATTACGTGATCAGAGTTCTCTAGGCTGCTGCAATGTACTGATCTGTGCATTGCTTCCATCCTCTACAAGCATAAATTTTAATGAGTATATAAATTTTATATACTATTATTGGTATATATTACTTATTCCTCCTTAACTTGCTACTTTCAGCAAGCTTCCTTACCAACAGTTGTTTCCTGATTTTGCTCCCCAAGCTCAGCGCTGTCCTACTGAGCTGTCATCAGAATTGCATTGGGGAAGAGAAAAGTCCATTAAGTTAACAAGGTCAGTGCCAGCTCTAACCAGCATAAGACTGTTGTGTCCTTTTCTGGCTCTTTTATGTGTGTGGTCTGGGATCTTGAATTGTGAAATAAGTCATTTAAAAGTTTTGCCGAAGGCTGGTAAAATTTCTATCTATCAGCATCTTGGTCATTTCTGAGAATGAATCTGGCAGAGATTTTGTGGCAGCCCAGGCCAATCTAACTGTAGGTTGTTGTCCTCTCCCTTCCCCTGTCCTTACTGCAGTTGTGTGCTCCTGCCTCCTTCTCTTGCATGAGGACTAGCTAGTCCCATCAGATGTGGTTTAGTGCAGCAGGTTCCAGGGAACACCCAGCCTTGGTGTGAGGAAAGAGGTTGGTAATGTGCAGCCATTGATTAAATTGGCATACGTGCCCTGAAGCACAGCTCCTTTGGGGGCCGTGTTCAAAAAGTTCTTTAGGCTGAAATCTATGTGAATGATCTGCAGAACGCTGACCAGACCTCTAAGGGGTTTGTGATGCAGAAGGCGCAAGTTACTTATGCTCTGTGAGGTTGCTTTAGTGCTGCAAGGTCATCGCAGGCAGTGAGCATTGGATAGATATCCGAGTGATCATGTCTCCTGTGGAAGCGTGCTCAGGATCCATGAACTAACCTTCCCCCCACAGAGGTCTACCGTTTTATGTGTTAGTAGCCGTAAGAATGGCTGCCATTTCACAGGTGAGGCCTAATCTTGGCTTGGAAAATGAAGGAATCTGGATGTATCCACTGACTGAGGTGAATTGATGGTTCTTTTGATAATTCATTCCATAAATAAAAAGTGTAGTATGCGTGGGTGACAGTCTGCTCTGGGAAGTACTTGTGTGCTGTGTATGTGCGGGGGTTATTTGGGTGTTTTATTTATTTGTGTGTCTTTTCTTCCCTTTCTTTCATATAGTGTCTTCCACAGTTAAAACCATATATAACGATGTTTTGTTTTCATCAAGCTTAATCAGGGAAGGCATTTAGCTCATAATTTTGCTTCTGTGGAACTGCAAGCCATCACCTTTATGACGTTGAACAAAGGGGTGATACGCAGTTAGAGGCAGTTAACTTGGACCTGTGACTTGTGTTTTCAGGACCAAATAAAAGTACTGGACTTTGTTCTTCCTGTTCTGATCAGATTTTCTTATTGAAAGCATTATTTTCTTTTTTTTTTTTTTCAACCAAACATGAATCATGCCCTGTGAAGAAGAAAGGTAAGCTTGATATGGTACATGTGAAAAGGAAGAAAGCTTGAGAGAAGTGGTTGGTGAGATGATAAGGAAGGATATAGTCAGAGCTAAGATAAACTTCAGAGTTTGTCATATCCGTTGACCAAACTGTCAGCACATTGGATTAATTTTCTGGTATTAGAAATAACTTCTATTTTAAAAACAGGAAAAAAATACCCCATCAAGCAACGTGATGACTTTCTTATAGGGCTTTTTTTTTCGGGGGTGGGGGGGAGTCCTTATTAAAGCAGGTTACTGCCTTAACCTTTTCAAAGGTTAGGTAACAAAATGAAACATATCGGACAGGACTCGTATACTGAGATGGCTGTATCACTGAACTTTTTGTATTTTGCTGTCCTCTTGCTTGAAAGGCTTCATCTGCATTTTAAAATATGGTGCTCCTCTTCAATGCAAAACCTCAGTGGTGTCCCAGAAGAATAAAAATACTTGCATCGGACTGGACAGATGCTTCAATAACATTTGGTCCTTGAGTTTTTACACAGACATGTTTCCATCAGTCCTCAGAGCTGGGGTTGGAGGGCAATGGGAGCGCAAAAAGTAGGAACATTTAACTGTAACATGTCACTGTAAAAGGAGATCCACAGTGGTTCAGGAGGGTTTCCTGGGATGGTCTGTGCTTGTGTTTGCTCAGGCTCACTGGGTCTGCCAGTCTTAGACAGGCGTGAGGAGAACAGCTGATTTCTATATTAAATATACTTAAAATATGCTTGTCTCCACTTCTGTTTTATATTTCTAGTATGCATAAAAGAATTGTGTTCTATTCTGAAGATAAGCCATGCTTTTCCTTTCTTAATGTCCTCTGTTGCATGTATTTCAGATCTATTGTGTAATGGAAATGGTGCAACCCCCCCCTCCCCAACCCCCGTGGTTGAGAACACGCCTGTCATTGTAATTTTGAGTGCTGCTTCTGTTGTTTAGTTGGAAACAGACCTTAATATCTTTCTGTAAGTCTTTTTGCTGTGGCTAAAGCAGAAAAGAAGTTTAGTAAAACAATTCTGTTTTTAAGAACATTTCCTTGAAAATTTCTGCCAGGCAGTCTTGATTAAAATACATTGTGTCCATCTGCCTTCCTGTGTTACATGCAAAGTAGTAAAAAAAAAAAAAAAAAGAAAAAGAAAAAAAGATTCAGAATGCTTTTAAAGATGCAAGCTGAGGACTTTTTGGGGAGTTTTTCATGTTTGTTTTTTAAAAAGCTGCCTTAGATTCTTGATGGTTTCTTCTGCCTCTTCCCTGTCCCACCTCTTCCCAGCTTCCTTGAAACGCTACCAGAAAAATAAAAACAAAAGCTTTTGGTTTCCTGACCTTACAATTAGAGAATGCAGATGTCCTCGGTTGTTTTTCTGTGGTGCATAAAATTCATTGTTGTAGCACTTGAAACTATTCCAGAGTGTGTGTGGCAATATGTTTTGTTATCAACTGGATGAACGCTGAAACTTAAATGATGAATGGATATCTATTAATTCCTAAATTTTCGTTTGCCGTAGAGGGCTTGGAAGAATTTATGCTATCAAAGCAATGGATGATCAAGAGATTATTTGTATCCAGTGGAGTTTATGCTAAATATCCAGTTAGTGAAATGAACTCATCCTTTTTTTTTTTTTTTTTAATTTCAGTTCATAGTGAGCTTCGTGCTACAATTCTTGAAACATTACAGTTCTGAAATTCTGGAACAAAAAAGAAAACAGGAAAACAATAGGATCTTTTACAGTTGACAGATTGGGGTTATCTTGTGTCTTTGTCTTTCTCATCTTTTTAGTGACTGCAGTAGGAAGAATTGTATTGTCTGTTGAAATATATGTTGTATGCTGAAAGGAATGTGTTCTTACAGGAGTGGGATAAGGGATTGTTACAAGCAAGTTTGGGTTCCCTAGATGACAAACAGGCCAAAAAAAGTAATATTAGAGCCTTTCATCCCTCTGGTTATTTTCTTCCTCTTCTCTCTACTTCCTCTAAAGAAAGTCCTGTAACTTTTACAGATGAAGAATGGCACCTCACCCAACATACATTTCAGTTGTGCTTAAGATAGATGCCTAAAGAGAGGGTGGTGTGTCTGTAATGCGTATTTGCACCTTTGTTTTGGAAAGGCAGATGGTGGACTTCCTTTGCCTTTGAGCTCTTTTGTCAGGGAAAGTGGAACAGTAACTTGCATAAAGAATTTTTTAGAGGAAGTCCCTGATGTGAAAATCATAGGTTGTAGATGTTACAAATCCAGTGGAATAACAGCCGCTAGAGACAGGGATTGAAACCCCCAGTTCATTAGAGACAATGAATGAAACCCCTGATTCCAGTTGCTTACACAGCAGTGCTGGAGTAAAATGAAAATGATCCTGAAGATTTTCTCATGTGGATAACCTGATCCATTTTAAAAACCGTTACAGTCCCAATTCCAGTAACAAATTCCAGTAACTGGTCTAACCACCACTTCAGCTTGCACTACGCCAGGTGGTGATGCCAACAGGGGGAAGGGGGCATAGAAGTGCAGGACACAGGGTTTATGTGTTTCAAGATAAAAGGGAAGGGTTCTTTTTTGTGTATATCTGAGGAAGAGGGTTGCTGGGGAAGGGAGTCCTCTCTAATGAGAAATACGTGCAGATCTGCTTAAGGAGGAGGAACTGAAAGGAAGGAAACAAGTCATAATCTGAAGGCATTTGTCCATTGATGGAGTCGCTGTTTGCTTACTGATTTGGCAGCTGCAGCTTTTCTTGAATCATGGTTTTTATTCCAAGAATTCTGGTTTAATGAATTTCTTACCTTAGTCTGCCATTATTCCAAGAATTCTGGTTTAATGAATTTCTTACCTTAGTCTGCCAAACTGTGAATGTTTATTTCCTACGTTGTAGAGGTGGGTTTTTTTTTCCCAGTTATATATAGTTTGATGTTTATTAAATATTAATAAATATTTAATTTAT
>VZSZ01004085.1:159667-225754 GCA_013398815.1 Ibidorhyncha struthersii
TTTAATTTATTAAATTAAAAAGAATCAGAGAAATCTACTGTTTTGTTTTTATAATAAACTTTGGCTTATTAGTAGTATATTAATAGCTCTCTAGGTATGTATTGAAAGGAATTTTCTTTAATATTAGAATATGGGGTTCTGAGAAACCAGAATGGTATTGGTCTCCAGAAAGCTAAGTCTGGGGTTTTTGCCTTTTTTTTTTTTCTTGTCTGTTTTTTAAGGGCTAGAATGAATCAACAGGTTGCCATGTTATTTCATAGCTAGTATGGTACAGGCCATATAATTTAATTACTTGTTTCTTTATCCTAGTTTTGCTCTTAAGACTTGGAAATAGAATATTTGACTGTTTCCACTGGCAAGTGGAAATATAGCAAGTCTTATTTTTAACAGAATCTTTTGCCTTTGATTTGAGGATATTGATTCTTGGCTTGACTCTTTCCATGCCTATGTGCATCTTAAGGACTTGTATTTGCTTTTAGAATGTAACCAGGTCAACTATTGCTGTACTTTCATCGTTTCTACAGTGTGAATTCCCAAAGTATGCACACTATCTGTTTTGCCAGCCAGCTGTTTTTGTTTAAACTTGGACCATGAATATTAGAGCTGGAGTAATTTTATGTTTGGTAGGCATAATTATTTACCTTCATATCTATAGCCTTATTGTGTGTACTGAGAACAATTGCTGGCTGAACTGGGAATCCTACTGCTGTTTATGACATTAGCTGCTGGTTTTAGATTAGCTTAATTCTAAAAGTGTTGTGGACTGCTGCCGTTCTTGTATCTTTGGAAACAATTGAGGCTTTTTTCCCTATGTGTTAGGCCCTTTGACAGGCATGTTATTACAGTTGCTCTGTTGTCACCCAAAACCCAAGGATGAGAAAGATGGCTTTCAAAATGTCCTATGATGTCCCTTTTCACCTTAATATGGGTTAGTGCTTTATTATATTTTTTTAATTGAGAGCAGGATAGAATTAGGCTGTTCTCTGGATAGCGTTTATAATTTATGCACTGTTCAAATCTGCTTGTTGACTGACTTCTGATTTGCAGCCCACACTTTGGGAAAACCTCTGCTCTTTGGCTGTCATGGTCAGCTCAGTCTCAAGCTGGAATGAATCCCACCATTGCAAGATTCTTTGAACTGCGGTGTAGAAAGTATGGAGGTAAAGGGTATGGTTATAGGGTTCTATACGGTCTTCTGAATCCTAAGTTCAGTTTCTCCAGGATACTGCGTAGTACAGGAAAGCTGCCCTAAGGGTATGGCTCCTAGTTTCTGTTGCTGGTACAGACTCTCATTGTTCTTATTCATTTGTTTAATTACAGCAATATGACTGTTTCATGTTGAAGCTGTTTTATATTTACTTCATTAAGACATTCATTTCAGTGGCAGCAGGAATTGCGTATACAGCCTTTGTATGCTAAAAGATTCCTGTAAGAGTACTGTTATGTGGAAAATACAAAGTTAATGTTTTGATTGCGTGCTATCTAATATTTTTTATTTGAAGATGTCGTGTATATAATAAATGTACACCAAGACCAAATGAATTGATTTAATAACAGACTGTATCCCAAGAATTTAAAGAAAGAAGCTGCTTGGCAGGGTGAAAGCAACAAATCACTTAATTAGAATCAGTAGAGCTTTCTGGTTGTCTTGGTTTTGTTATTATTTTGAGCAGATCAGCAGACTAGATGAACAAAAGAAGGTGGCAGTATTAAGGATTCTTTAAAATCAGTGTTGTGTGACCATTTAGTTCTTCTATCAGCACGTTTTCTGGTAACTAGGATAGATGCTTCTGACTTGCTTTTTATTGTTGTAGAGGGAAAATTGAGCTAGACTCTACCTCTGAAATAGCTGCTCAAAGACTTTTTTTTTTCTAGCTAGTATGAAGGGAGAAGTTCCTGTACAGTTCTTAGCCTTGCATAATTCTTAGAGTGGAGCACTGCAGCCACTTCATAAAAACTAAAAGCAAATAGTGAATTGACAGCATATACAAAAGGCTGTGATTCAGTTTTAAAAGGTTTTGCTTGCAACATATCCCTGCCATTTTTTTGATCAAGTTTGCCCTTTCTGATTAAGGACAACTTAAGCTACGTGATACTCTTCTGTACTAGATGGAACTTTATTACATGAATGGAAACTTCTCATGGCAGGGTGTGGGTTACAAAGAAGAATGACAGATGTATTGAAGAGAAAAAAACCCTAGGGTTAGAAGCATACTTACAAAAACCCTAACTGCTCAGCAGGGAAAATTGAATTGTTACAAACATGTAAAAGTTTTCTTGGGAATTCATGTTAGAAATTTGCAAGCAATCCATCTGGATATACGTTGCTTCTGTTGGTACAAGCTACCTGAGAGGATGTATATGATTGGCAGGCATAGCCTGAATTTACAGTGTATGTGTTAAGAAGTTTCGGTACAGGTTTAGCTTATGAGTACACATGAAGGTTTGACAGGAAATGTGTTGCTACGTATCATGGTTACATGCAGCTAATAATAGTGATAGCAGCCATAAATTGCACTCACCCGTGGTTCAGGTTGTAAATAGAACTTTGTAAATGGTGTCAAAAAAGAGAAGGGAGGGGAGAGGCGTGTGTATGTGGTGGTAGGGTTTTAAGTCTGAATTTCCAACCCTTTAAAAAGATCTTGTTTTCCTCTTGTTTTGTTGAGAATTCAAAATTTCATCCTTTTCACTTACAGTAAATCCACTTTTCAGTTGAAAGTTGTAATTGCGTATATACTTGGGGGGAGGTCATAAGTAATTGAAACTGCAAGTTGTACAACCTAACTATTTTTCTTATTCCTGTTTTGGGAAAACTTTTTTTTTTTTTTTCTTTTCCTGAAGACAAATACAGAAGGCAATGAATTAGATTTTTCTCTGGATAAATCAGGAAAGAGCTAAAAATTAGACCTTCAGAATTTACTCTTCTTATTCCTCCTCAAAGCTGAGGAAAGCTTGGTAGATAGCGTTTTGCAGGTTACTGAATTGAAGAATGCTTTAGTTCATTCTAGTTTCTGTAACTTTTTTTCTCTATATAATCTTGTAGAAAAGTGGTATCCGTTGATATGGGTAGTTTCTTGCAGATACTTCCAAAGCAATGCTGTCCTGGAAACTCCGTGTAGTATCTCTGAGTTTCTAAGTCCTAATTCTCATCAGACTAAGACACAGACACAGCTGTCTTCTGCTCACAGGTTGACCAGCAAGAAAAGTAATACAGGTAAGAGCAAGGAGGAGCATAAAAATGAGAGCCAGAGAGGTTGCAGCATACACTACAAATCTGCATTGTGATAGGGCTTACGTTCGGTATTAGGTGACTCAGTGAGATATTCAGTAAAATTGAGGTGTAGCTGTTAGTTCAAATACAGGATACTTGGAGTGTACGCATTAGCTGTTTTAATGTGCTTGTAGTTAGGAGGTGTGACTTACAGACATGTAGGTCAGCATCATTTAAGGTGGTATAAATAATATTAGAACTGGAAGTCTGTCAGGCCTTACGGTTGCATACATGGCAAATTGTATTAGATGGCTGTTAGAGGAGTGGTGTGAGCTTCAGTGCAGCTGTGAAAAGGAGCTGCTTTTAACTACATGGTCCAACTAAATGTAATGTTTTTCAGCTCTTTGGTCACCTGGAGCAGGTTTGTAGTTTCCTTTATGTATGCAATACAGTCCATCAAGTTCAGGTTACTGAAGGGACGTGAAGGGAGGGGTTGGAGAATCACCTGTCTCTTATGTGCGGTTTAATCCGGTCAGTAGCAAGTGTCCCTCGCTCCAGCGAGACTGCTGCGAGCTGAGCTCTGCCTGCCGCAGGAGCAGCTGGGCCAAGCCGGCAGCCTTGGTAGTGACAGCAGTTGACGTCCTGGACATCCCTCAGCATCCCTCACCACTCCTGGCTGGTGACTTCCCTTTTGGTAAGCAACCTTACTCTAAGAATTCAGTCTTTTATGCAGATCTTTTGAAATTACGTGGTAACAAATAAGGAGAGAGCAATATAGGACTGGAATGAGACTGACTGCCTACGTAGTGTAGCGGTGGGAATAGCTTGTTTTTACCATGGTTCAGATAGATAAAATCTTTTCAAGTCACTGATTGCTGTAGCATCTTTGCTCCTTTTCCGCCCTGTGATGGAGTCTTAGAGGGTTGATGAAATGTGAAAGAAGAGAGGGGAAGAAAAAGCCAGATGGTGGTTGCTGGTGTTGAAAAATCTATTACCCGGGGTGGCAGGAGGCAGCAGGTGGGCAAGCTGGGCCTCAGGAGGAGGAGCGGCTTTAGATGTTGTTCAGTTATCCGTGTTTGTAGGTTATTCAAACTCTACTATAGTCCCGTGTTTTCTTCAGTGCACCAGTTTAAGAACTTCTCTGCCTGTGGTTTACTCTTTGCTTCCCTCCTGTTTTAGGAGATCACTATGAGCTAATTAAGCTGTGGACATGGGCTAAACTGGATTAGTGAAACATTAATCTTTGTTAACCCCTTCTTCATTCTCTATTTATTTATTTTTAATCCAAATAATTTCACTGGTCCTAGTTTGAGCGGGATGCCACAGATAGCATTTTTTCCGATAAGAAAGAAATTCCGAGATTCTCTGCTTCACTTGTTCCTCTGCTGGGTGCAGCACCAAGTCTCATTCTAAACTGGTGTTTGGATTTGTACAGTGCCTAGTGAAAGGGTATTTCTCTATGCTTTTATGATATCGTTTACATTACAAATACAATGGGATTCTTACTGTCTTGAAGGTTTGATGTTGAGAAGCATTGTGGCCTGAAACTTCCTGAAGTATTCCTGTTTTGGTTTTTTTTTTTTTTCCCTTTTCCTGGAATTTTCTGTGTTTATGGATTTTATGTTGTATGACCGTTCCTCACAAATAATCTTACAGTTTTTTCTATTTGATTACTGTTTCTGCTTTAAATACAAATTACTAGCAAGTTTGTAGTCTGTGGGGCAATCTGCATCTTCATTTTTGTAGAGTCTGTCCTGTGCTGGACAAACAGCTGAATGGTGATGTGTATGTGAGGATCATCAAACATTTTTGGAAGGCCTCCTTAGTCTTCAGCAGGCAAAACTGTGTTCCATTAAAAAATAAATAAATAAAAAATATCCCTTTTACATGGAACTTGCACAAAAGAAAGGAATTATTTACAGAGAAATCATGTTTGAAGACCTCTCAATAAGTAACTCGGATCAATAAGGAAAATACTTTCTAGCCATCACTTCTGCTAGAGGAGAGGAACCTTATGAAAGGCATGATTTGATGATAGCAGTCCTTTGATAGTCGTTAAGTGTGGGAACTTGTACTTATTCTGAAACTTGGGGGATACAGCATATTTTTTATCAGTTTATCTTCTTTTACGTCTGCATTTTCTTAGTTCTAGAATAAAACTTTGTCCATTTTTGCTGAGGTGTTTGGTTCCTTCATTTGTTAAACCTGCTTTCATTTTCAGTGTTTTTATCAAAACCATTTCAATTAGTACTGAATTAATCAGATGTCTAATTCACGCAGAGGCAGATCTTGAAACTATGAGTTATTTTTGGCTGCTGGAGATGTGCTGCAATTGGTATTTTGCTGTAGCGGGGTGTTTGTGTTTGAGGCTTCTAACTGATCATAAATTTAGAAACTTAGGGTTAATTGCTTTTTTACTTCAGATATAAACAAATATTGTTTGTGGATTCCCCCATCCCCCTGTCTGATGACTATCTGGTGACAACCACTAGCTGCTTAGTGAGAGAAGTGTAGGGGGGTGCCTAAGCAATGGACTTGCTGGTGCTTAGGTTCTCATTAGTTGTAATGGCAAGAAAATAGGGTGGCCAGTGTCCTAGAGTTGCATAGATCACCTTTCCGTTCCTGGGTTGAATTTTCCAGGTGTTGTTGGTGAGCTGTCACTTGAGATTTCCTGCCCTGTCAGTATCTTTGGAAGTCAGTGTTGCTCAGTCTGAAGGTTTACTGTATTAGAAGCATGAAGGTTCTTAAAAGAAAAGATAGCTAAAGATGGAAGACTGTGCTGCTGTGAAAGAGAAAATGAGCATCACACTCACATGGAAGTCAACACAACAAATATGATATCAAGGCAGCATGGCTCTAGGAAAGAAGTGTAATATGGAGGCACTCTGGCAAGAGCAGTGTCTGTGCAACAGCTGAATTGTCTGATGGAATTACAGGAAGGCATATAAGTGTTGCCTTATTTTTCTGTCTGGATTGGGACTCGGTGGATTTCCAGAAATCAATTTCAATACTTTTATTAAATTATAAACAGACTTTAGGTCTAAAAAAATGAAGTGTTCATTGTGGAGAGAATGCCTCTAGGGAGGAGATGGGGCAAGGCTTCTTAAAATATACAAGCATCCATTTGTTGGTGGTTTGGTTTTGTGTTTTAATCAGAAAGGAAGAGCAGCATCATGTGTTTTGTAGTATTAATCATCTTAATGAAAACGTCTTAAAGTCACAGATTTTCTTTTATTTCCAAAATATGCATGACCTTGCACATGGGTGAACCCAGTGATTGTGTGGTGTGGTTTCCAACTTCATGAGAAAATTTGGGCTTCAGATATTGTCTCCCTTGTATATAAGTGGAAGAAAAAAACCCAGGAAAAAAACAGCTTAGTAAATGTCTGAGGTTTTTCCTCAATTATCTAAAAGTTGACATTACATCATCTGCACAGATGTAAATATAGAAAATAGTAGGTGTGTTATATCTCCTGACTTATTTTTAAAACCTTTTTTACAGAGGACTCTCTTTACTTGAGTGTATGTTTGTGTCAGTAAATAGACATGTGGCATTATGTCTTTTTTTTTTTTTCTGGGAGATTGGAAGTTTCTTTAAATGCTTGTTTTCTTCTTTTAAGATTGTTTTTAGCCTTTGTGGAAATGCTATGTTTTCTGTCATTGACTCCGCTCTTCCCCAAGATGCTTATATTTCAGTGAAGTTGTCTTCTGTTTTTACCTAACTATCCCTCTCTCTAGGCATGTTTCAGATTTTCCAAAATACGTTTTTTTTCCTCTCTGAACAATGATATTATTGAACAAAGTAATAAATAATGTAGCTGAGTGGTTTTGTATGAAAGTCAGCTGAGCTGCTGATTTTTCAGATAAACAGGAAGAACAACCCCTCCTTTAATTTTAGTGCTAAAAACCAGAGGATTAGCAAAATAGATGGGCATATTTTTGGTATTGAGACCTGTCCTAGGTCCTGATTCAGGGTAAGTTCCCTGTTTGAGGTAATATTTAAGACAAACGAAATCCAGAGTTACGTGACTTCTCAACTGTCAAAGGCCTTCTTAAGGATTCCATGGAAACAAAGTTTTGTTTGGTGTGACGAGTTTGTTAGGTTCTTTATTGTCTATAGGCAGTGTTATAACTATCTCTGTTTATGGCTACTTGTGGAAGTAAATGTTTTACAAAATAAAGATTTTAAGTTGGCTTGAAATTGAACTTCAAATATTACTGTAGAAGCACAGAACAAACCCAACCAATTCTGAAATCAACTTCTATTGCTGTGTAATTGCTGCATGTAAGAAAATAAGTGAGGAGTTGAAGTGTGTTTGCTCTTTTGCAGGTGTTGCTGAAATAGTTTGATTTATTTAAAGCATGTGATTTCATGCAATTGTGCCTGATTGTTAGTGCAGCTGTCAACAGCTGCATGCTCATTTAGCTAATTGCATTCTAGTAAGATAGCTAAGCTTATTTTAAGATATGCAGTTGTACACTGCTTTTTTTTTTCCAAGCGACTACACACATTCAGAAGATTTACTGCAGAAAGTTCTGTGCTATCACAATGAACAATCATTGCTCTAGAGGAAATTGGAGAGCTTATAAACAAGACGGTATCAGCCAGTCTAGTGTATGAACAGCATCTGTGAAAGATTGGACCATGCCACTTAAATTCATATAGTTCTAAAGGCCTCGAGGTGGTCTTCTCCTTGGGGTTAATTTCATCAGCTGCTCTTTGTGAGTATTTTATAGTTTAACATGTAAAACTTTTATTTAACAAGAACCTAATCCCTATTGCTGCATCAGTATTCTGGTTGTGTATACAGGAGCTATGAGCTTCTGTTACATGCTGATATAATCTCCTTCAATAAATATATACCTGAAATGAGAATTATATGAAGTTGTATATTTATAAAAAGCATATTAGGAGAGTAGACTATCTATTATGCATGCTAATTCTGTATAGAATACTTGTATGTTTTTTTACTGGTATGTGTTAGCTACGTTGTTAGTCGACAGTATGAAATTGATAATGCAGTGTTGTTTTTATTTGTTATATAGCTTTATGCCAGTATATACAGGCCTCTAAAACCCGAGATGGTGCCAGCCGTTTCATTTCAAGTGCAACAGAAGGTAAAGGAAAAAGTGTGGGGGAAAAAATAGCACCATTTTTTGTTCATCTGATACACTGTCTTCCTGGGCATTTGTGGTTCTTGACCTTTTTCTAGACTCTCTCTTCACAGCTAACTTCTTGTAATAGATGGTGGAGACACTTTTTTCCTAAGTCTTGAAGAAGAAATTAAGTTATGCCGCTTGTATGTCTATCTTAAACTTGCATCATCTTTGCATCTTGTCTATTTGTGCTTTTCTTCAGTAACAAAATTCCAGTGAAACTGATGCTTTAGCTGTGCTTTAACAAGAATCTGAAGTATCTGAAGAGAAGCTTAGAGAATTGCTGTCATGACCACAATCTCAAGACAGTAGCATTTAAGGAAAAGCACAGATACTTAACAACATAGAAATGTTACAAAGCTAATCCTTGCTAATATCTGCAGTCTGATTTTATGCTAACTAACTGTCTTGCATTTTCTGTTTCTCTTAAAAGGAGTGTGTTCTTAATTCACTTATCCTCACATCTTCCTGCTGATGTTCTGCTTTTTCACCTTGTTTGAGAATGAAGAGAATGAAATATTTACTTCTCTGTTTTTCTTTCACTTGCAGGGGAAAATTTTGAACAAACTCCGTTAAGACGCACATTTAAATCCAAAGTTCTTGCTCGCTATCCTGAGAATGTTGAATGGAACCCTTTTGACCAGGATGCAGTGGGAATGGTTAGTATCACTTCATGGCTTTAGATTTTTGTCTTAAAAATAACCTTAACAATTGAAGGCATTCATCTGTGTTTTCTTTGACAAAAAAAAGTGTGAAGTCTATTATAGATTGGAAATAATTATGAATTTCTCTAAATTGTGCAGGCTCAAAAGGCCTTTTTATTTAATTGGGATATTTTTTGAAGGAAATTAAGTTAAAACTTATAAGTGGTAAGTCCCTAGGAGAGGTTTTGTTCTTTTACAACTTTTTTGTTGCACTCTAGAGAATTGGTAGAGAAATAAATTAGTCTGCAATTAATGAATCTTCTTTGTGCATTATTTTTCTATTCAGTGGAAAGTGGTGTGGCTTCTTAGTTTAGATAAAACAAAGTACTCTTCTCTGTCAGGTTTCTGGTCTTAGTGACCAAAATACTTTCCTTTATCTGAGTTTGAATTTTGTTATTTTATTCCTGTTGAACTTGGTACCAAAATGGCTATGTGTTTCAATAGAAACTGCATGTAGCCCTTTTAACGTGTTCCTTTAGTTTTTCTGATTTAGATGCATGTTACTGTATTGCACAGAGAGGTAACACTTAACAATTTAAAGTGAAATGCAATGGCAGTCTGTGGATTCTAAATCCTATTTTCACCAATGCTTCTGGAGGCAGAGGGAGAGAAAGGTGTGTTTTAATTGATGCTGTCTCCCCTCCCCCCTTTTTTATAGCTGTGTATGCCTAAAGGGCTTGCTTTCAAGACACAAGCAGATTCCAGAGAACCTCAGTTCCACTCTTTTATTATTACTCGTGAAGATGGCTCACGGACATTTGGATTTTCTCTCACCTTTTTTGAGGAAGTTACTAGCAAACAGATCTGCAGTGCAATGCAGACATTGTATCATATGCACAATGCTGAATATGACATTCTTCATACTCCACCCACAAATGACAAAGATAGCTGCAGCAGCACCGGAGACTGCAATGGCACTTCTGTTTCAAAGCTACAGCGTTTTAACTCCTATGACATCAGCAGAGACACACTCTATGTCTCAAAGTGCATTTGTCTGATTACTCCAATGTCTTTCATGAAAGCTTGTAAGAAAGTACTAGAACAACTTCACCAAGCAGTGACATCACCTCAGCCACCACCTCTACCTTTAGAAAGCTACATCTACAATATTCTCTATGAGGTTCCTCTTCCTCCAGCAGGAAGGTCGTTAAAATTTTCAGGTGTTTATGGACCAATTATCTGCCAGAGGCCAAGCACCAGTGAACTACCGTTATTTGATTTTCCGGTTAAAGAAGTTTTTGAATTGCTTGGAGTAGAAAATGTGGTTCAACTCTTTACCTGTGCCCTCTTGGAATTTCAGATACTGCTTTATTCACAGCGTGAGTATTTGGTTTTTGTTTTCTTATCTTGTAGTTGTACTGGCACAAGGTCTTTTCTTTTCTTGAATGTTAAAAAACACACAAACAACAGAATAGCTGCATTAAAGTGGCACTAGCATGCTAACGCAGTCAGGCTGATCTATGTCCAGGTTTTAATGTAAAGAAAAGAAATGGAGTTACAACGAGTGTTGCATTGGCTCCAGTTTTAGACACCTAAAAAAACTTTGGACTTTCACATAATCTCCTCTCTTCATGGACTGACTGTCCCCTTCATTGTTGTCTCTGGAAATGTTGTGTTGTTGGATAGAGTAGTATGCCATTTCCTGTGTTCCTCTCTAGCTGTTTAGCTGAATTCCCTTCTATCTGCCAAACTATCCATGCGTTTTGAGAAGCTTTGTAGTTAATTATATATGGTTCTGAAGAATTAATGGTGCAAATATAATTTTTTTTGAGTACCCAAAGTCACATTTCAGTTGTTACTATGAGATAAAATTACTTGCAAAAAGTTTTATTTGACTGAATTTAAATCCCGAATCTCTGTCAAGGACTTGAAACAGTTATTGCTGAAGTCACCTACATAAAGCTTGCTTTGAAAAGGATAGGGAGCAACTAAGCTGAAATAGCATCTGTTTATTAATTAATAAGTAATTTGGTAGTGGTATCCATTTTCTGTGTTAAAATTTGTGGATACTGGGCCTCTTACTCTGCATCCCGTTACTCTAACACAGAGTATGTGGTGTTACGCCAAAAGATAATTTTTCTACTTCTTGTTGTCCTAGGCTGGCTAACATTAGCCCACACCCACCCATCCATAATGGTGTCGTTTAAAGTAGACAGGCTGCATTTCGAACAATGTTTTGTAGTAATGGTAAAGAAGCCTGGAAGACCCCAAGACAAATCCAGGGCTAGTCCAGGGTGTTACTGAAATCTGTTTTTGATAATTTCTTCCATTGAGCTGTTGCTGAAATATGTAGAATACAAATGGTAACTATTTATAAAATATATCCTGCAGTTATTAGCAACATTCTCCAAACATGAAATACAGATGTTTTTGTGTTGAGATGTGTGAACAGGCTAAAGCCAAAGATGGATTTTTGTGTGTATAGTCAAGGTGGTTAAAAGTGTTGCGCTGTATAAACACTGTTATCTAGTAGAGAAAAACTATACAGTAACTCAAATGCAGTCAAAAAAACTTGCTGTATTCTCTTGTAGTGGTTACTCTCTTGGATTTAAAAAGCAAATTGCTTTGCTTATTATTCATAGAAAGTCTAGAAATACTTGCCTAGCAGACAAACTTCTTCCGTGTTTTTTTCAGAAATGGATTGGCATTTATATGTTTGGGATGTAGCAAGAGTTTGTTTATGTGGATATCGGTCCCACCAGTGGAAGACTCATACATCAGCTCTTCCATCTGAAGAAGAAAGCAGTCCAGCTGGCCTGTAGTCATGCTTGAGACCTTCTGTGGCAGAAGTGTGAGTGCCTGGCCAGTTGGAAGCACCTCAAGAAAAACAATGCGTGCATTGCCACATTGGAACACTGTTCCCTGATCTCTTTTCAGGCCATCATGTTATAAGTACTCTTTTCTCCTGGGCGGGAACTCAGCTTGCTTCTGGACTAGTCTTCTGTATTCTGGGTTCTCTTTCCAAGTCATTAATAGGTTCAGCTTTTTTTCTTGGGCACTTTCCAAGTGTCTGATCAGTGGTTAATGAAAGAAGCTTAAAATAGCTCTTGAACAGTTGAGTTTCTTGTTTGCATGCACAGACGTGGAATTCAAAGGGATCCACGCAGCTGAAGGCCTGTGGGCCTGGATCTGAGTTGGGCTGTGTTGCACCTTGTGGAAGTGTCTGGTCTGTCTCTATCAAGTTCTCATCTATGGTTTCCAACTGAAAAGTCTGCTTTCAGTAGAAAAAGGATTTTAGTTATTTGTTTGCTGACTTTTGGCCCTCAGTTCTGATGAATGATCTGTGACAGTGCCTTCTCACTAATAGTAAAGGCTTGCTTGCGTTCTTGCACATGCTGTAATTTGAGGTCTAGGTTGTCCTTCAGAATAGAAACCTTAACATTTTTTTTAATGTCCTTTGGGTTTGTTAAATCTCTTGGTGCTCAAACCTGTGACAGTTGAGGTGGTTGGGATAATTTCTTGTTCTCCTAGGTCAGATGAGATTGCGATACTTGTTGGGTGGATTTAGATTTAGAACAGTACATGTCAGGATTAGAGGGTTTGATTGTAAGATTTACTTAAAAAAAAACCCAACCAACCAAATCAAACCCAAAGCTCTTGGAGGACTTTGCTGCCTTTTTGCGGTCCTTTTTGAAACAAATTGCAAACAGCAATGTGCCCTGGCAGCCAAGAAGGCCAATGGCATCCTGGGGTACATCAAGAAGAGTGTGGCCAGCAGGTCAAGGAAGGTCATCCTTCCCCTCTACTCTGCTCTGGTGAGGCTGCATCTGGAGTATTGTGTCCAGTTCTAGGCTCCCCAGTTCAAGAAGGACAGGGAACTGCTGGAGAAAGTCCAGCAAAGGGCTACTAAGATGATTAGGGGATTGGACCATCTTTCTTACAAGGAAAGGCTTAGGCAGTTGGGTCTTTTTAGTCTAGAGAAAAGAAGACTGAGGGGGAATCTTATCAATACTTATAAATACTTAAAGGCAGAGTGCCAGGGGGATGGGAACAGTCTTTTTTCAGTGGTGCCCAGTGAACAAGAGGTAACGGGCACAAACTTGAACATAGGAAGTTCCATCTTAACACGAGGAGGAACTTTACTTTGAGGGTGGCAGAGCACTGGCACAGGCTGCCCAGAGAGGTGGTGGAGTCTCCCACCTTGGAGACATTCAAAACCTGCCTGGATGCCATCCTGTGCAACCTGCTCTAGGTGACCCTGCTCTGGCGGGGGGGTTGGATTAGATGATCTCCAGAGGTCCCTTCCAACCCTAACCATTCTGTGATTCTGTGAAACTATTTAGTCTCTTAAGTTGCAGTCAGTCCTTGGAATAGGAGTAACTTCACTTGGCAGTGATTTAAGATTCCTTTGGTATGTTTCTGACTTTAAGCTTCTGGAAATTCTTCTGTCCCACTATATTGGCACAGCCTGTATGTTTTGGATCAGTGTAAGCCAAACGCACGGAATGAATTCCTTGATTTGATTGTCCTCTTAAGAGAGTTGTCTCCCATTTGGGAAAGTGTTAGAAGAGTGCATGTGCCTATAAGACAGTGAAGAATCGGAAGCTGCTCCTAGTGCTGAGCCAACACCGAGGAACTCTGGCAAAGAGTGGTGCTGAAGGAGGCCTTCAGCACTGCCCTCACCGGATTAATCTGCGGAACTGGTTTGAATTCCTGCAATTTGTGTTGCTCTTGTATCTGAAATAGACTTACTCCTTATCTCTGTAGAGCACCTAGAGCTCTTCTGAAAAGTGTGCACTGAGTTAAGACAGCTGTGAAATCTGCTTGGAGGAGATTTTCTAAACAGCTAAAAACAATAAAAGGAAAATGTAATGTGGCACTGCCACAGCCTGTGATCTTGAACAGTTTTTTATTTTCTGGGTATTTGCTGTCTGCTGCCATATTTAAGTACAAATAAAGTTGTTTTTTTCTGTTTCGCTTTGCTTTTGAGTCACTTCTCCCCATCTTCCTTTTACTTAAAAATATGTTCACTCTGGAGAGTTATAATATTAGTTTTATTTCTTTGTAGTATTAGTCCTGTGTTGCCCAACTGTAATCTCTTACGTAGGACACTTTTTATGCCTCCAGTGATTTAGGAAAATTGCTGCTTGGTACAGTGCTTCTACTAACCACAGTTCTCTCTTACTGCAGTTACAGTTTTTTTTTAAAGTAGAAGGCCCAATTAAAGAAAGATATGTTTTCTCTAAGTAGTCTGACATACTGAATGCCTGTGCTCAGAAAAATTTGTTGAAAAATGTTTCTTTTACACCATACTTTCTGCTACGAACAGGCATGCCTAAAGGGAACCCTCCAGGCAACACGATATTCTGGGGGCTCAACTGCATTGCACGCTACCTGTCCGTAGGGACTGTGTATATAATTATTTCCCCTTCTGTTCCCCTTTAGGTTAAAGAGAAGCTTAATCCTGGCAAGTAGACCATCTTTCTGGTTTATCCATATGTGTTCTGAAGATCTCCAAACTTGTCTGTAGTAATGGTCCTCCAGTGTATGGGCAACTCTCTGCCTTAGAGCAGCAATACGGGAGTTGCACATGGAATGGAAATTACTTAACAAATACAATGATATTTCATTGGGATTCTTGAAGTAAGAAGATTAGAAGGAAAAAATATTCCAGAGTGTGATCATGTAATGGTTTTAAATTTGGCCAGGTCAGAGAATATCTGTAGGCACTTGGTAAACTTCTCTCTGGTAGAATGTGAGAATGGAGAGATGGAACAATGGTTCTTACAGTTGCCACCTTCTTCCCATCCTGCTTCTCTCTTTCCAGACCCCTCAGTTCTTTTTTCCTGGATTTACTTACATTTTTGTTGATCTGTAAAAAGCATATGTATACTAGATACAGATAAATACTAGTGTAAATAACTTTACCTCCAGTAATTGGTTAGAAGAACAGATCAGCCTTTTTCTGTGTTCTTAAGTGGCTGTGTTAAAAAGTAGGGGATTTTCTTTTCCTTGCACAGTGATCAGTTAAGTACTTTCCAAACTAATAGCACACTAGTGGTATGGCATTTTTTTCCCTACCAGTGCTCTTGTAAAATACAAGGCCAAAAGACTCTTTATCGTTTGCACCAGAATAAGCATATTCTGGTTTCAGAAACAACAGCAAGACCACTACTGAAGTGCTTCTTCCATCTTTTACATTTTTTGTTATTACTATTATTTTTAAATCTTATTCAGTGCTTTGGTACAAGAAGCATGCTGCTTCCTTCTTTTTTAAAACCAAAAAAGCTCCATACCCTCTTAGGATAGATATAACTTAAGAAAACATTTAAGTTATTTTGGTTTATGTTTGCAGGCTTCTTCCATTTGTCCTTGCCTTTTGCCAACAGCTCCTGATCATAGAATCATGGAACGGTTTAGGTTGGATGGGACCTTAAAGATCATCTAGTTCCAACCCCCCTGCCATGGGCAGGGACACCTCCCACTAGATCAGGTTGCTCAAAGCCCCATCCAGCCTGGCCTTGAACACTTCCAGGGGTGGGGCCTCCACAGCCTCCCTGGGCAACCTCTTCCAGTGTCTCACTACCCTCATAGTGAAAAATTTCTTCCTCATACCTAATCTACATCTCCCCTCTTTCAGTTTGAAGCCATTACCCCTTGTCCTATCACTCCATGCCCTTGTAAAAAGTCCCTCTCCAGCTTTCATGTAGGCCCCCTTTAGGTACTGGAAAGCTGCTATAAGATCTCCCTGGGGCCTTCTCTTCTCCAGACTGAACAACCCCAACTCTCTCAGCCTGTCTTCATAGGAGAGGTGCTCCAGCCCTCTGTCATCTTTGTGGCCCTCCTCTGGACCCTCTCCAACTGGTCCACATCCATCTTGTGTTGAGGGCTCCAGACCTGGATGCAATATTCCAGGTGGGGTCTTACAAGAGTGGAATAGAGGGGCAGAAACACCTCCCTTGAGTCAAGTTGTTGAGTACCTCAGCCTTTTCCATATCCCAAGTGACCAGCTCTCCTTTTTCCTTCTGGAGAGGGTCCACATCTTCCCTAGTCTGTTTATCACTGACATATTTACATAAGTCTTTCTTAGTGCTCTTGATGTCCCTGGACAGATTTAATTCTGTATGGGCTTTAGCTTGCCTAACCAGTCCCTGGCTGCTCGGACAGTTCTCTGTATTCCTCCCAGGCTACCTGTCCTTGCTTCCACCCTCTGTAGGCTTCCTTTTTGCTTTTGAGTGTGTCCAGGAGCTCCTTGTTCATCCATGCAGGCCTCCTGGCTTTTTTACCTGACTTCTTTATTGGGATGCAATGATGTGCATGAAGTCTGTCAAATGTAGTCATTTTTGCTTGCAAGCTGTGACTGTGCAGGCCAAATAGTTGGGAATGGCTCAAGCCACGTAGATAGCCAGGATCGGAGAGCTGCGTTTGCAGATAACTTGGTTGCAGGAGATAGCTGCTGAGTGGATAGAAATTCTGAATTATTGATGTTCCTTTGTAATTAATTTGAAAGGCTAATACTAAAGTTAGCTTAATGACAGAGAGAGAGAAGTTTGTGTTTAAATTAGCGAGCAGGATTAGACAGGGGGCTGTTATGTAGTGGGAAAACACTTTCTATTCTGAGACTTGTTCTTTCAAATAAACAAGCTGAATAGGGACCAGCTGGAATGTTTGTATATCTGTGGCTACATTTAAAGTTCTTTTTAAAGCTGAAGGAAATAGGGTATGGAATGGATGATTCTTCTCAAAGCTTATCATTAATTCATCACTTCTTTGCAGTCAGGCTGCGATTAAAGCTGCAAACCAAGAAGTAATTGCATAGGCAGAGACCAGTGCCCAGGCAGACTAGGGAAGTGCTGCTGGTGATGTTCATTGATTGTTCCCCAATGTGTTTCAGTCCAAGTAAGCTTTTTGGCAAAAACTTTAAACTGTTTATTCTTGCTTGTTTTGGTTGAAGGCTCCTTCAGTCACAGCAGATCTGCGTATGAGGCAGTGACAAGTAGCTGTGTGCAGTAAGTTTTTCCACCAGCAGAGCTTGATCTGAAAAGGAAAAGCAAAAGCCTAGATTGCAGAATTATGACTGATGTTAGCAAAACTTTTGCTAAGTTCCTGTTTGGTTGCGGGACTCTTTGCAGACCCCAAAAACTGTAACTTTGAGTTCAAACAAAATTAATCATGAAGGCCAGGAACTGAATTTCTTGGCCCTCTGTCTTCTGCTATCTGAAGTCTGAGCAGAGGATGGCTAAAGGGTAGAATTAAAGCCGTAACCTTAGAAATTGCACAGTTAAGCTTAATTTTTCTCCAGAGTGTTTGTTTAGAACAAATGTTATTTTTGCAGTTTTCATCTGCACTCTGCGACAGTGTGCCACAGCTTCAGAAACCTCAACACCTGAACCTGTGCGTTCAAGTGTCTCTTCCATTTTCAGTGTCTGTAGTTTTATTGAGCATGTTGGGAGAAGACGTGCATACCCCTCATGCTAACACATATATGAAGGATACTAATTTTTTTCCCTTCCTCCTATTCACCCCTCACACCCCTCCCTTCCCTGGCTGGAATTGCATATTGTTGCAATATCATTATAGCTTGACTGAAGGTAAGTATTGTCTTAATCTTGTGAGCTTGTTTTATACTCTTTCCAGCCTGGCAGCTCAAAAGCATTCTGAATGTTTCAGCAGTTGTATTAGACCACATGCTCTGAGTTCATCTGGTGTTGCCTCCTCCTTTATGGTGCATAGATGTGAAAAAACATTAAAGATGATTCTGTAGTATAAAAGAGGAGGGTGAGTTTTGGTCCAGCATACTGCAATGTTAACTGCTTTAGCCACCAGCTGTGGAATAAACAGATTTTTTGGTATACATGTTGCACAGGTGCAATTAGCACTGCTGTTAAAATCTAGGAGGAGATGAGATGTTTTTACACTGAACTGAGACTTTGGTCATGTGTTGCAAAGGATAAACGAAGCTGATCCTTTTTATTTTCTACACAGTTATTTCAGTCACACTGTTGGGTTGGCTACTATACAGCATGCTTTATAGACATTTAAATATTCTTTTAAAATATGCTTCTCTGAGAGATACCAGATGCCTTGGGTTTCATCCATAGAAAGCTGTAAGCACAGAGGAAAAAAACCTGTTTCTGATGTGTTTCTTAGCCAATTACAATACTGCCTCCATACTCAAACTAGTGTTCCTTGTAACCCTGTATAGGTAGCAGAGGGTGACTTAATGGATGCTAAGCCTCAATTTGCTCATTTCCATATGACTTGTAGCATGACCTACTTTGCTTTGAGCTCTCTTTGTTGTTTCAGCAAAATGTGCTTGGGTGTACAAGTCTGGGCTTTCATTAAGATGCTGCTCAGCTAGTACTGGGTTTTGTGGTTTCTGTTTTAAAGCCAGCTCTTATTTCTTTAACTTAGATTCATTTACTTAAAAATGTTTGTGAAAGAAATCTGTATTTTTTTCTCTTGATCTTTTTCAGATTATCAGAGACTGATGACTGTGGCAGAGACCATCACAGCACTAATGTTTCCATTTCAGTGGCAGCATGTGTATGTTCCTATCCTTCCAGCATCGCTCCTTCATTTTCTAGATGCTCCTGTCCCTTACCTTATGGGCTTGCACTCTAATGGGCTGGATGACAGGTCTAAGCTGGAACTTCCTCAAGAGGTGAGGGGAGCTCGTCTTGATGGATTAAATATTGTACATGACTATGAGGGAAGTGAGAAATGAGCCAAAACACTACTGCTGACTGAAACAGCCATTGTGAAGTTCTTGCTGTCTGTGGTTTGGGAGAGCTCTTACTTTATTTTTTGGAGATGCTGGAGAGAATCTGGTGAAATAGATAAATAAGCCCCTGGTTTGGATATTTTATGCCCTAATAAAATTAAACTGTGATTTTACAGGTATTCATGCAGTGAGGTTACAGAAAGAACACTTTTGTGCTGCAAAACTTAGCCCTCTAGTGCTAGGAAATGCAAAAAAAATGCAATGTGAATTCACCAACTGTGGCCAAAAGGCCATACAGCTGGTTCTGCATGGTGCCGAGTGAGCAAAGCTTGACTGGTTTCAGCACTGTGCTGTGCTTGGGCTGGTTCCTGGCTGCGCAGGATTAGGCTGGGTTTCCCCGCACTGCATTTCTGAGTTGGCATTGGCTTACATGGACCCAGCCTGCCAGGTGTCTGCACCACAACTATTTCAAATTTTCTTCTAGAATGCATACTTCAGTCGGCAGCAAAATGTCAGCATCTGCTTGAGTAAACTGGTGCTAACTGGGTTAGTGCTCAGGAAGTCCTCCCTTGTAATGAGGCTCTGTTATGTTAATGCCAGCCACTGTATAAAGAAGAAGCAAATGGTCTGTAAAGGTACTGCAACTTGTACATGGAGCGTGGACTAGTTCACACTGCTTAGAGGTTGTTTTTATTTACTTTATCCCACTGCTCTCTTCACAAATATTCTTTTTAGGGACATGTCGAGAGAGAGTTTAAGAGCTGGTTGTGAGGATCAGGGGGATCAAGAGTGGTTGAGCACTACCTGAGTTAGCAAAGGAAATGTCTGCAGGAGCCAGTAACCACCCATGGGAAGTATGTCAGGTGGCTGGCGCCTGGCTGGCTCGTGAAGCAGTTCTGTCGGTCATCTGAATGACCTCTCTCATTGAGCGCCATTGAATGGTTTATTTGCTCTTGTGTATAGAAAATGCTGAGTGTTACAGTATGGTCTGGCTGGCTGTTGTCAAGAAGCTGGACACCTCTATCAGGAAGTGAGTGCTTGCAGAGTTATTAGCTGCGGAACAACACAGCTCTGGCCTCTGCTAGAGTCTGCTTACTTGTAGGTGTAACTTTGCAGGGGAGGGACTGGGTAAACCATGGGAAATGCCCTACTTAGAGGCACTGGTAGGGTTTTCTAATCTCTGTCGTTTTCTCTGTTTGCCTGTTTTCTTCTATTAGCATTTACATTACTGGGAAAGCAGAAGTGTGGCAGGCAGAGAGCTTTGTGGTGGTGTCTTGTTTCTGTTATCAGGCAGTGCTGCAACATAGCTTGACACAAAAAAAAGAAACTTCTGAAAAAAGCTGCATGAAATTAAAGACAAGATATTTCTGTGAACCTCCAGTCTGGTCACCATGCCAACATTGCTCTTTTTCTCAAATCCATATGCTGATAGTTTTCATTTGTTTTTCCTGGCAAGTTCAAAGGAAAATTTCTCTTCAAACTGTGTTATTTTTTTCTATGAAAACTAAAGTTTTTAATCACTTGATTTTCTTCTTTTCTTCCTCTCTTTTTTTGCACTGGCAATAACAAAGAGTGATGTATGTTCTTGCCATGGGAACAGCCTATTGCTTTGGTTTACTACATTTTTACAAAATTTTGGATGTACTGACATGCTTAATTAATATAGTTAGTATACTTCTTGGAGAGGATAGCTGGTGAAGTAAAATGCATGTGTGGATATGCATGTTAATCTGCACCATGGATGTTTTCACTATTCTAACAAGCTTCTAAAGGACTGTCCTCCTTTTGTAAAGAATTTCCTCATTTTAAAATTGCTGTAATACTTCCAGCTAAACAAACATATTTTAATTTCAAATGGATATTTCAATTATTTAAAAGGTAAATGGTTTTGAAGAGCTTTATCAGCTTACTTTGGAGTTTTAAAGTAAGGTAGTTGATCTATTTTTAGATGTTAAAAAATAATCTGACACCTTAATTTACATTTTGTTTTACAGATAGCCCTTTGTGAATGTGGAGGAGTAGATTTTTGATAGTATCTTACAGAGATCAGAATTGTCTGGGAGGGCAAGGGGGGAGGACACACAGGGCTGAGATGTCAGCAGCAATGTGCCCATGTGATGGGACTTAAAGTTGTCCTTCCAAAGCTTCAGCTTTTCTCTCTCTTATTCAGAGTGAGCTCTTAAAGGTTTGTAAGCAATGAGTATGACTTAGCCTGAGAAATCCCCTTGGTGGTCACTGCTGAGTAAGGTTTCTTGTGAACTGTTGGAGTCCTTAGTACTGCAGGCTGGGAATATAGTTATAACATAGAAATGGACTTGAACTGGAGACTTCAAAGATGACTAAGAAGTTATCCTATACCAATAGATTTGCTTATCTGAGAGGCAAAATAGACTGGGAAGAACAGGAGCTCACTATTGTTGAGATTTTCATTGTAGAGGGTTTACTTTCAAAAAACCCAACAACCCTCAAACCAAAACAAAAAAAAAAACCAAAACCTGCTGTTGCAGCAAGAAGTAAACATAGCTTTTTTTAAATGTAAAGTGGAATTCAAAGTGCATGCCGGTCTCACTAAGTGATACTATTGGTCATTATTGGTATTTCTGATATTAGTAATTTAATCAGTTAGCTCTACTATATTTAGAACTGCAGATTACAGGTTCATCTCAAAACTACTTTGCTTTATGATTAGCCTTTCAGATACCCTTCACTTAAGTGTAAAGCTTCTTTGGCTCTTTAATTCCTGACATAGAAACTGACAAGGAACATGCATAAAATGTGTTGTAGAACAGTAGAAGAGGGCATATGGATTCTATTATTTGTGCTTCAATAAAGACCAATTTATCATCAGTAACAAAAGGGATATTAATATTGAACATTGCTTATCTCTAAAGTTTGGAATGTATATGATCCTTTATGAAATCATCAGGGTTATATGAGGAACTTAATTTCCAGGTCCTGCCACTAGGCTCCTGATTCCTAGATATCCTAAGTATCAGAATTGTCCTCACTTATCGCAAAGGATATATAAGGAGCTGTTCTGTGTTCTAATTATTCTGAGTTCTGAAAAAAACCCTTTTTTTTTTCTTTGTCTTGAAGCTGCGTAGACTGCATCTCTGTTGCTAATCTATTTACGTGGATGCATGGGACAGCTGCTGTTAAAGAAAGCAATATCTAATTTAGACAAGGGCCAGAGAAGTGAGCTTTGACAGAAAATCTAGTTAGTGCTTCTCAGTTGAAGGGCATTGTGGAAGAATATAATATGGCTATCCAGCATAGCATGGATGTCTCAGTGTCACTGTAGGCTTCTTGCTTGTGGTTTTATAATGAAGTTTTAGAAAGACTAATTTGTCTTGCTCAAAGTGGTTTAGGCTAATATATGTGAAAATACTATCTGTCCTAACTCAGTGCTGTTTGGTTTGTCTTGCACATACATGCTGTACGGCTTGTTTTGGTTTGCTTGTGGTGGCAGTCTCCCATGTTTTGGTCGCATCTGGTACTTTAAGGGAATGCTTTACCATGGGAGCATGGAAACCCAGCTGTATCCTAGAAGTTGATGTTTTGTCAGATGATGATTAAAACCTTCAGCAAAATCATAGAATCATAGAATGGTTTAGGTTGGAAGGGACCTTAAAGATTGTCTAGTTCCAACCCCCCTGTTGGGGGGGTTGTTCCTGTGTCTCACTACCCTCATAGTGAAAAATTTCTTCCTCATACCTAACTACATCTCCCTTCTTTCAGTTTAAAACCATTACCCCCCGTCCTATCACTCCATGTCCTTGTAAAAAGTCCCTCGCCATCTTTCATGTAGGCCCCCTTCAGATACTGGAAGGCTGCTATAGGTCTCCCCGGGGCCTTCTCTTCTCCAGACTGAACAACATCAACTCTCTCAGCCTGTCTTTATAGGAGACGTGCTCCAGCCCTCTGATCTTCTTCGTGGCCCTCCTGCATTATTGCAAAATTCAAGTTTAGATTATCCCTTGGGTACATCCGAAAACTGTGCCTGATCGAGAATTCATTGAAGTTCACCAATGACTTGAAGACCTGACTCTCTGTGGCCCAATAAAATTGTAGAAAAGACTCGAGGCTTACTGTAGGGTTGAGTTTCTTGTACATGTCAGTGATATAGTGTGCTTAAAGTTAAGTTTCTTCTTATATGTATTGCTGCTTTGCTGAGGGCTCTTTCTGTATGCATCAGCGTCCTTGTGGTTTCACTGATAGCTGCATCAGAGGCTTGTAAGGAACCCGGAAGAGAAAGAGTCGGGGCATGGGAGAAGCAGTGCTGCAAAAAACAAAGGGGAAGGGAAGAACATGTAGCTGTTTCAGATGCTGCTGGTAAATGTGTGGTTTGTTTATCAGTTAAATTGATCAAAAAAAAGTGGTTAAACTAGCTCTCTTGCAGATCATAAACCCAGCAAGCACTAAAGTAAGATTGTTTTTTTGATGTGTCTTTTGAATTTCCTTTTAAAGAAACGTTTGCAGTGCTACAGCAATATATTTTTAACAAGCAAGTTAATCTGGGCCATTTCATGCTACTGTGTTTGCATATGCATCTTGCCACTCTGTAATGCAGGAGAATGGTGGAAATTTAAATTATTTTGAGTGAAAATAAGTAACACTGAGTCTTCCAGCACTGGTTAAATCAAACAGAAGTGGTATCTCATTAAAAAAGCTTGTTTTTAATGGAATGATCCCAAGGGTCTTGGGCAATAGCTTTTTCTTTTAGAAAAGTTTAAAGATTTTAAAAGCTAAGATGCAGTTCTCTGCTAATATAAGACAGATATATCTTCAGTATTTTTATTTGAACCATTAAAAAGATGTTATTCAATACTAAATCTTAACAAATTCTGTGGGGTTTTAATTTTGTATGTTGTTTTAGAAGATAACATCTCTTGAAAAGCCTTTTTTCATCTTGATGCCAACATATTTAGACCAGACTAGCCAAGATAACTATTTTTCAAAGATAATCACTGCTTTGTATGCATTCTCAGGGTTTCTGCTGGTGTGATGGATCCTTGATTATACTGCAAATTTATTGACAGACTGCAGTTTTATGTTTTCCTGTACTTCAGTGTTAAACAGCCACTTGTGGAGTTAAATTCATGTTTCTGCAAGCTGCAGCTGTAAGTTGTTCTCAGTCATAGATTCTGGGTTGACATGAACGTGTGCTGAGAATAAATGCAGAAGTTTACCATTTGCTTACAGGAATAGCACAGGAGCATCCTTCAGAGTTTGGGACCACTGTAAACACATTTTCCACAAGCCAGCCATGTGTGTATAAATTTGCATGTTCGTGTTTTCTGTGTGTTAAGTGAAGTGGGTGGTTATTTGCAAGATTGAGACCTAATGCACAAAGGTGATACATGCTGCAGAAATGCTGTAGATGAATGGTTTTTAGCTTTTCAGTGCTGTATTCAAGCAGAAGCCTTAACTCAGAACCATGTTTCAATCTGACTGTCTAGGGAGGGGATGTGATAACTTGTATGTAACCTATAGTTTGAGCACCTGTGCTGCACAGAGAGTTCAAGTAGTGGTGATTGTGCTATCAGAACTGACTGTTCTATATTGTTGTAGGCATCTATTTGCATAGCATGTAAATATGTATTAATGTTTCAAATAAGGGATATCTTCTCTTTAGGATGTCGGTAGGGTGGGAAGCTTATTCATTATTAGTGAATATTAGTTCCTCCTTAGACATCCTTTTGGCAGAACCTAGATAATTTCCTTCTATATTTTTGAACAGAGCTGAAAGGAAGGATATGGGCTTGATGCAGGCATTGCCAGATGGGGGGGCGGGAGGGCGGGGTGTTGGCCCTTATTATACTTGAGGTCAAACTAAAGAATTGCAATTGTCCTCTGGGTTTGGAATTGGTGGGTGTAGTCCAGACCTCACTGTGCCAATGGAAAGTTGTGCTGTTGGCCTTAGGGGACCAGGCTTTGGCATCAGGTACATGAATATTCACTTACTTGCATCCACATTTCTAAGGTTTGTAAGACTTTCACCTGGACACCCCATTATTTGTGATGATAAAAGTTTTTGGGAATTACAAGTTTTTAAATTAGGATGTGACACCCTTGTTCCTTAGTGTAGTGTCTCGGGAGAATCATTTTAATGTGTGATGACGTTATGTGTCCTGTCTTGTAACAATCTGCTATTAAAGTGATGTGCAACTATTTGAGGTTTTCTTTTGGTCAGAAAACCGATACCTCAGCAACAAGTAAAAGAATATTTGACTGTTCTAGAGACCTGAAATACCAAGCAGCTAACTGAAGGATGCTCTTTCAGTTGTATCTCTACTTACACATGTTGCTAAGTATCTTGTCTTTATATCATTTTAATTTATATGTGCAAAATGATGATCAGTATATCCATAGAGGCTTACATGCGGAGCTGTTAGCTGTTCACAGCTCACTCAACTCTGTTGCCTCCAGAAACAAAGTAACTAAAACTTTGTGATCAAAGAATTCCTTTATTTTTCTACTTTGTGTACTTGCCCAGTTCCTAGCATGCAAGATGCTTTGAATGGCCATGATTTCATAAAAAATAACTGCCATTTCATTTCTATTGGTTTTTAAAATAAATTGAAGGTGGGGACCCCCTCTGTCCTTGCTGGTATTCCTTTCTGTTGGATCTGTAGTGTAGCAGCATTGTGAGACTTACTGTTCTGGTGTCTGTTACTGATGGTTTATTTATTTGGGATTTCATTTTTACAGAAAAATGTTGTTTTGGTACCTCTTGAAGGGCTTGTGAAGTGAGGTGTCTTTGCCAGTTCTGTTCCCTGGGGAACATGGCCTTTTCAGAAATGCTTATGCAGTTCTTGAGGATGACCTTAGTCTCCTGAAGTTAAGAGAGGCTAAAGCCATCTACTGCATCTCCTTTGCTTATGCTGCTCTACGTAGTCCTCTGACTTATGGGTTATTAACCAGGCACTGAATTAAGTGTAGAGTGTCCCCATAAATACTTTTTACACTCTTTACAGTATTCCTGCACACTAACATTTTTTTTTTTTTTAATACTTCTACATAGGGCAAATTCTGAGAAATGTAATAGCAAGTTGCATGATAAGCAATCATTGTTAGTGGCTTAGAGTGTTTAAACTACGTGTATTGCTCTTAAAGAGAAACTCTCCAGAAAGGTTATTTAAGTGTTGGAAGAATTAGCCAGATGAGCCTAGATACTTATAAGCCGTTTTAGCAAGCATTAAATTTGGCTTTTTCTTCATTGGCAAGGAGTTTATTTTCAGTGTGAAGACTAGAATCTCTACATTGGTAAGGCTAACATTTGGTTACTTTTTGGCCAAGCGCTTAGGTACAGCCAACCTTAACCAAGAATGATGTTTTCTGCAGAATCTGTGCTAAGGTAAGATAGTCTTTAAGGAGGAGAGTTGGACGGCATCAATTAAAGAGAGTTTAAAAAGGAAGAAACATTTCTTAATGAGTCTGTCTTGGCATTTCTCAGCCAGCTTGTGACGAAGTAAATGTGTTCCGTTCTTCCCTCAGCACCAATTGGCACACATTGTGCCTAGTTTCAAGGCATTATTTCTCTCATGTCTTGAAGTGCTTACAGTGTTACTGGTAAATATTAGCTGACTTCTAATCGTCATAGAACCATGTGTATAGTGGGGGTCTTCAAGTTCCTAAATTCAGGTGCTTATTTGAAACATGAGAGTTCTTGTGTACACACTCTCCCTTTGTGCTGAATGTTTATTTGAACGAGCAGCAGATGCACTCTGTGCATCCCTAGCCTGCCGCTGGAGCTGCCTTGCTAGGTAGGCATGCACAATACTTGCTATGTTTAAGCAATGTTCATATTGGGGAAATCTAAATGCTGACACCTGGCCTATTTAAAAAAACAAAAACTTTTTCTAGGGTGCATCAGAAGCTGTTTCAGAATCAAGGTCATAGTTCTATTGATTGACCTTGGATTCTTTTGCAACACCTAATTCAATTTGTGATTTAATTTACAGTAAAGGATCTATACATGGGCTACTAAACTGTTTTATATGCATTCATTTGAGCATAAGAAATAAATACCAGTATTAAAATACTAAAACATCAGGAAATGGAGAACTGGAATTCTTCTATTTACCTTTGTAACTGTGGGTAATATTATATCCATAATTGGACTTTTTCATGCAAAGTTCTGCGCAAATCTAGTATAGTATGTCCAGTGGAGTTCTGCTTTAAGAGTTGCAATGTTCTTTTAATTTTAATGTTGAAGTTCAAGAACTCAAACACAACAGTTGTTTGTGTGTTAAGAAGAATTGATATCCTAACTCTGTTCTGTAGAAATGCCAAGAGAGCTGAATCTATCACAAGTATTAAATGTATGTTTTCACAGTAGTTTGCTTAAGTGAAGGGGTTTCGTCAGGCACATCTTATCCTACTAGTCTACCTATGATCAGTCCCACAGTAAAGTCCCACCAGAACTACTTTGTCCTTACTGATGCTTCACTGCTTGTGTACATTGCTCTGATTTCTGGGATCATCCATCATTTGTTCAGTGTGAGGTTAATCTCTTCCAATTCTTTCTTTCCTATTAAATTGTGAGAGTGCTTCTATTATTCTGCACTTACTGAATCATAAGAAATAACTGGAGATCTGTTAGCTCTCATGACTTGATATGTATTTTTGCTGCAAAGCTGTAGTGAAACCTGAGTTCAGGTGTGTCTCTTGGAATAGTGTGATGAAGCTTGGTTGAAAGTACCCCATAATCTGTGTGAAGGGTTTTTTTAATAGGGAAGGCTAAGTGACAGTCTACATTAGTTCTGCAGTGAAGAAAACCTGAAATGTTCCTACAGAAAAGCAACATTTCTTCTGTATACTTGACTTTCCAAGCAGATTTCACACATGAATGGGGTTCTTGCTGTGAAGTATGTAGTTATGTAATGTTAGGAAACCATTTGTTACAGATTTTGCAATGCAGAAATCGAGAGGGGAACCCCCCCTCACCAAATATAGGGTGAGGTAAATTCTTGAAAGGTACATAGCTTCTTTTGATGTTGCTGTGGAAGCCACATAGGTGGTTTTTCTTTCTTTTCTCTGTTTTTTTTTTTTTTCTTCTTGGTCTTTTTTTGATGGTAAATGAGGTAGAGATTGGAACAGGAAAACAGAGTTGAAACTAGTTCAATTCATTTTTCCCCTTGGGGACAAACTTCTAAACTCCTTCAAGGAACTGCCTTAGTGCTCAAAATGGAATTTGCCAAATCTCTTAGAGGAGTGGACTGATAATCTGAGCACCGGCCAGTCACCTGCTTACGTATGCACACGTACAAAATAGCGTTGCAAACATCCTGTAGTTAAAATTTAGCGGTGTGTGTATGAAAAAGTTCACACATCTGTACCTAATGTATGCTGCAATCTCTTTTGTACCTAGTAAACAACTTTTGTAATGGTATTCTGTTCTAAATTAAATCCCAGGCTAACCTGTGCTTTGTGGATATAGACAACCATTTCATTGAGCTGCCAGAAGACCTACCCCAGTTCCCAAATAAACTTGAGTTCATTCAGGAAATTTCAGAGATACTAATGGCTTTTGGAATTCCACCTGAGGGAAACCTTCACTGCAGTGAAAGTGCCTCCAAGATGAAGAGCCTCAGAGCATGTGACCTGGTTTCTGATAAAAGAAATGGGAACATAGCGGGATCACCTTTGAATTCCTATGAGCTGCTAAAGGAAAATGAGACTATTGCAAGACTCCAAGCACTTGTTAAAAGAACAGGTGTGAGTCTAGAAAAGGTAAGCTATGAAATTATCTGCACTCTCTCTCTGCTTGCAGTAGCAGGTGGTCTGAAATGATGGTCCAAAGACTGTGTTTGTGTGTCTTCACTGAAAGAACTTTATGTTAATATGTTCACAAGCTTTATGAACATCTGTAGAGACAAAGGCAAGCTCAGGGGAGAAGGGGAGTGGGACTTAACCCCAGAACATCAAGGGAAACCTTTGGCTACCCCCAAGTGTTTCTTTGCCAAGATAATGTGTTTTTAAAAATACACCTTGCCTTGTTTATTCTTGGTTTTAAGATTTATTCTAAATTTATACCACTTTCTTGTGATTTACATGGCTAAAACTGGCATCCAGATAATTCTGAAGTTGGAATCCAATCTTGGTTTCTATAGGTAACTTTCTCGTTGTGTGTAGAATATGTATAATTTTGCTTGTATATAATATGCTTGCCATAGAGATACTGTGATTCTTTTTCCCGGTTGGTGTTGTAAAGTGCATTAGTGTCTGATTCCCAGAAAGTGAATGTGCACAGCTTGTGGTGACCCTGGTTGGATTTTTTGGGGTGATCAGAATTGGGCAAAAAAGTTGTTGTCCTTTTGCAGAAAAGGTATTCCTGAAAGACCACTGTGTTTTTTTGAGCCTTTGTGGAATGGAATGAAGATTTTCTCAGCAAATGTTTTATTTCTTGCATGTTTGAATTATCTTGATGTGTTTTTCATTGCTGAGTCTGATTCCTACCTGTGTGACTGTAACTTGGGCTCCAGGTGGGGCAAAACAGAGATAGAAATTGTGTGACCTACACTAGGATGGGGAGGAGAGCCACTTTGTGGGGAGGGAGCTGCAGGGGGGTTACAACAGGATCCGATGCTGAAATGAGCTCTGTTCCTCTTCTCAGGTTTTTCTTTTGCATTGTTTTCTTGTTCAGGGGAAAATTGGTAAGAAGTTTTTGTTCTTTTTCTGAATGGATTGGGAAGTGATGGGAGAAGTACAGGTCTTAATTTCTTGTAAGTTTTTGCACATTTAGGCCTTATCCACTCTGTGCTCTCTCATAGGAGTTGAAGTCCCATTTTACTAGCCTTTTTTTGTGGTGATAGGAGTGTATAGGTTATAACTGTCAAAATTTTCTCAAATACTTAGATAAATTAAAAAAACCTGCTTAATACCAAATACCCAATCAATGCAGAATGTATAGATGCCAAGTGCTACTTATTGGGATGCAGTTAGAAGAAATGGCTGAATAGCAGAGCTCTCTCTAGCACAGAGCGTGGCTGTAGGATGCTATTTATAGCTGGCCTTGGACTGCTATAACCAAGGTGCTTAAAGAAGCGTGGGGCAGCTGCAGCAACTGCATCATCGTGCAGATGTTGTAAGCTCTAGGTATTATGGCTAATTTTGTGTGCCGGTGTCTTACAGTAATTAACAAAGGCGGGGTAGCAAATGTGTATTCAAACTAGTGCATGAATGCTTGTGGCTTTGATTATATTTTTTTCTAGATACTCAGTTCCTATCAAAACTAATATCTGAATCTCATATTGCTGTTTTCATAAATCTTAGCCCACGTGTTAACTGAAAATGTGTTTTAGTTCATTAAAGATTACTCTGGGCTGTGTAGTGATGAAATGTACATTACGCTGCTAAGGGCTTAGGTTAAAGGAAATTGGCTACTAGACATGCACAGCTTCTTTTTACTGTGCGCCTCTGTCTTCATTTGAAAGCTGGTACATATTGTACTGTAACAATACTAAACCTGGACTTGTATTACACCAGACAGAAAGAGGTGATTAAAGGGTAAAAGAAAGTAAACTAAGTATATGGCATGTGGGTGTGTATTTGGTTGTTATCTATCCTTTTTTTAATCTAATGCATATCCAGTGCAATCAGTACTAAAGTAGGTTATGATTTATTATTGAAATTAGAACTTTTATAGACAAAGGTTTCTTTCTAGATTTTTTGATGTTGCTGTTTTATTACAGTGCTTGAAACTGTAAGTATTTTTTAATTGAAATGTTGCCTTGAGGAGTAGCAGCTGAATGGCAGATTAAGGTCTTGTATACCTAGAATACCTGACAAAGCAACAATGCAATTTTTTTGGTGTTCCCTTACTTTCTCAGTTGGAGGTGCGAGAGGAGACCAGTAGCAAAAAGGATCTTAAAATACAGTGTGATGAAGAAGAATTCAAGATTTACCAGCTGAACATTCAAATCCGTGAAGTTTTTGCCAACCGCTTTACACAAATGTTTGCAGATTATGAAGTATTTGTCATTCAACCCAGTCAGGACAAGGAATCTTGGTTTACAAACAGGGAACAGATGCAAAACTTTGATAAAGTAAGTTGTAATAAGAAGATATGTCAATGTGAAAAGTAAACAAAGTCTTAGGTTTGAATACTGTTTTATTGGGTCATAAAATGGAAAACAGTACTGTCAAAATTGTAATTTCTTCCTTACGTTTCAGTGTTCCCCCCAAAAGTCACATATCGTATATCGTGGAAAAACATATACATACTTACTTAGAGAGATAAACATACTCTTTTAAGGATACTGTAGAAAATACAGCTTGCTGTAGAAAAATAACTTGGAAAGCCTCACTTTATGGCTAACCTCTACATTAAGGTTAAATATTAATAGTGAAAGTGATGTATTATTTTATTTATTTTTTTTTTTAAACCAGAGGAATTGCTGAATAGGTTAACAGATAAAGCCGTGACCCCACACAACACTTACGTACACGTGTACCAAATGTGTAGCTCTTTTCTAGGGAAATGCAAGACCCAGTTCTTCAGATTTTACTACTGTCTCCCTTACTGGAGATCAGATATTTGTCAGCAGGGTAGTTCACGTGGGTGAAGATTAGTGTTTTAGCAGGCAGTGCTGTAACATAATCTGATTCCCATCAAATCATATGAAAAGATTCTCATCAACTTCACAAGCTCTGAGCCCAGCCAGAAGTACATAATATCCACACCTGCGGTATTGTCGTGGTTTGCTGGGATTCTGTTGAAATTTTTAGAAAATTAAGGAAATGCTGAAATAACAGTTTAATAATTATTGTGCTATACAGTAGCTGACTGTCATGAAATTGAAGATTTCATATAGACTGCCTGTTTCAGAGGTAGTATTCATGTGTGTAATAAAACTAGGATTTAACTGCCACCAAAGCACTCTAATACATCCTTGATTACAAAAATTGGTGCTTTTGGTGGATGTATCTCTCTGCAGACTCCCAAACACTGTTATCTCTTCTTGTCTGTTAGGCATCTTTCTTGTCGGACCAGCCTGAACCTTACTTGCCTTTCCTCTCAAGATTCCTGGAGACCCAAATGTTTGCATCTTTTATTGACAATAAGATTATGTGCCATGATGAAGATGATAAAGACCCTATTTTGAGAGTATTTGATTCTAGAGTGGATAAAATTAGGCTGCTAAATGTTAGGACACCAACTCTGCGCACATCTATGTATCAAAAGTGCACAACCATTGATGAGGCTGGTAAGAGTAATAAGCCACTTTCTTGACACTTAAGAAAATATAACTGGTTAGTGCTGTTTGTTGTAGATATTAGGTTAAAGTTTAGTAATGATTCACGCTTTGAAACTTAAAAAAAAAAAAAAGGCCAAAAAAGCTGAGGTGTAAAGCTTAAGTGGGGAACTAAATGTTACATAGGAAGCTGAGATGTGAGATAAAACTCATGTAAAGTTTAATTAAACTCAACTGTTTTCCTGCATGCTTTGTGTGAAAAATGTTTGAGCTTAAGAAGATAAAGATTTTTCTCCTTTTGGTGTCAGTTCTTTGATATTTAATAAACTCCTGTGCTAGTGTACCTGTTGGGGTCAGTAAGAAACTTCCACCTCCTATTTTAAATTTGAGATCCCTTTTAGTGGGAGGATGTGTGATTATAGATGCATGTCTGATGAAGACACCTTTAAAAAATAAACCTTCTTACTATTTCAGAGAAATCTATTGAATTAAGGCTAGCAAAAATAGATCATACTGCAGTCCACCCGCACTTGCTGGACATGAAAATTGGACAAGGGAAATACGAGCTTGGATTTTTTCCCAAGCTTCAGTCTGATGTTTTATCCACTGGACCAGCAAGCAACAAGTGAGTAAGCTATGACAAGCAGGTGCTGGATCTTGGCAAGATCTATAGAACGATACTAAAGCAGAGATACTAGAAAGTAAATTCATTTTTTTTTTTTTTAAGTGAGAACAAATCAGGTGATGTGGGTGGGTTGTGTGTGTTGGGGTTTTTTGTTATGTCTCTTGTTTTTTTTTTTTCTTTTTTTTTCCCTTTTTTCTTTTTTCCTTTTTTTCTTTTTTTAAATCTGAACTTCTAGAATCCAGTTGACTTAAGAAAGCCCTATTATGTTTGAGGTTATAGTTGATGTGCTTTGAGTTACTCATATTTACATATAAAAGCAGATCTCCTTATTGGATCTCAGTTAAGACCTAGCAAATATTTTAGGATATCTTCTTATAAAAACTTTGAAGGAAGAGGAAAAAGTTGTAAATTGTAACTGACTATCATAAAAGAATGGAAAAATACAAAGCAAGTGTATGTAATCTAATTTTCTGAAATCCTTTGGTTGCCTAATGTTGGATTCTTCTACAGAGATTCTTTGTGTGTATTTGCAGCTGCACTTTATCTGATGTAATTGATGTCGACATGTTCAGTATACAATAAGACAGAAACTTCTTATTTCCCCCATTGCTGCTCCTTCACCTAACTCTTGACATTTGCTTAATAATATTCCTCTGTCTGTAGGTGGACGAAGAGAAACGCTCCTGCACAGTGGAGGCGGAAGGACAGACAGAAGCAACACACAGAGCACTTGCGTCTTGACAATGATCAGAGAGAGGTGAAAACTGTTCAACTATAGAGATCTGATATTTTATTTTTCCTGATGGCCTGAATAATGCTCTGTAACCTTTATGAAATGTCCAGACTGTTACTTGCAGTCCATTTCTGCTCTCCCTTATTTGTATTTAATACAAAGGAAGGTCCTGGTCCTTAGCAGATCAAAAATACTTGGTTTGCTTATTCTAAAAGTTATGCCATTTTTACCCCCTCTCAGGACAAAATTATTTCATTCTATGAGTAGGAGAGTTCCCTGAAAATGTCATTACAAGCTTTAAAGTTTGGGTTTGTTTGTTTTTTTTTTTTTTTTTTTTAAAAAAAAGGGAGGGAGGGTGGGGAGAGGGAAAGGAGGAATTAATCTTAGCAGTTTTTAGCCATGTATTTCCAATCTCTAATTAACTTCGCCCTATGCTTCTTTTGTATATTTGATGGAGGAAAGTTAACCACTTCCAGAGAGTGATTAATTTCATCCTAAAAGCAGAAGCATTCCCTTTTGGGGTTGCCTGTCTTTCTTCTGTAGACCATAAAAGAACTCTTATGGTGGGAAATTGACCCACAACCTCATGCTAAGGTGGGAATGTGGACCCCACCCATACTGTCAGGTTTGTGTCTGCCTGTTTTTACACAGCACAGTCTGATGCTGATTTACCCACCTTCTGAACTGATAGCTTCGCTCACCAGTGCTTCTACAGCTGACACAGTTCTGTGGTGAAGGGATTTTGAGTTCTGGGTGATGTGAACTAATTACAGTGCAGTTTCTAATTCATATGATAGAGACTGCAAACTGTTACACTGGGTGTTGATTTATGGGTGATTCCAAGAATAATCTGGTTTAAAATATCAGAGTTCATTTTTTTGTTTAGTAACCTCAGAGCTTTACTTTTGTTTAAATGTGTGTTGTTTGTTAAAGACAATATGCTCTTGCCTTCTGAAATATATTCAGAAAAGCGTCCCTTGGAATTTTAAAGTAGTCTTGTGTCTGTAAGGATAGTTTTGTCAAAATCAAATATCTTTGTCCAGTTCATTATTTTATGGTAGTGATGAGTTTAATTGCCTTTCCAGTGTACTCATTTCCAGAATTTCCTCATTGTTTTGTTAAAATTTTGTTAAAGTATAGTGTCAGTATATATGTCATCCATAACCATGTAATAGAAGAATGTCTGCATAATAAAAAAAAAAAAGCTATGAGTAATTTCTGGCTTGGACATGCTCCATATGCTCAGATAACTCTAAAGTACTTTTTACTTAGAAGTAACAGAAGTGAAGAATAGTTGATTTGTAACCTCCTTGTTGCTTTTAACAGTTATGATGTTTAGCACATGTAAACTTCTGAGATTTCAGTTGGGTAGAAGGCAAATATCTACCTCTAGTTTCTGGGGTTTTTTGTTTGTTTTGTTCTTTAACTGACTTCACATGTTGATGATCCTGTAGGAGTTACTCTGTCACATGAGGCAAATAATTTCTGAGGAATAAAAATCACAAATACATGCACCGGTGAGGGTACCAACTGCCAGGTTTATCTATGCTGGTGTTTTAGGGGTTTATGCTGTACCTTGTCAATTACATAATACTGGTTGGACATTGACCCCCTCTCCTGGGTGAACCAGAGACTTTCCTGTTAAGTCTGAAAGAATGGGGAGGAAGCCCTTCTGAGATGAACACTGGGGATCAGGCTGAGCAGGAGGTAGTGATTTCAAAGTGCAGTGCTGAGAGTTTTAGGCAAATTGAAGCTTTGGGGCAGCCAACAAAAATCTGTGGAATTTAGACTGTGTCTTTTAACTTGCAAATATTTGTGACCAGCGGAGGGCAGAGTTTACACCAATCCAATGACTGAACACCATCTTTTCTTTTCTCCTTTCAGCTTCG
The DNA here is from genome assembly GCA_013398815.1 of Ibidorhyncha struthersii. Classification (NCBI taxonomy): domain Eukaryota; kingdom Metazoa; phylum Chordata; class Aves; order Charadriiformes; family Charadriidae; genus Ibidorhyncha; species Ibidorhyncha struthersii. Next base: position 194,850 of record VZSZ01004085.1, read on the forward strand.
TTACTTATGAATTTATGTTCAATGCTTAGGAGTTCTGCATTGCATTACGTCTTCACTCTTTTCCTTTTCTGTTTTGCATGCTTGCTTTTATTACTTCATATGTGCTTACCACTTTTGCTTTACATGGTCTGCTTGGCTTTTTGCTACCAACTTGTCCTGCCAGCACCTGGACTTTTCCATGTCAGAACTTCAGTTGCAGTTACGTTTAGACTGGGACCAGCATGATTGGCCCTTCATGCCCTCTATAAAATCTGTGTCAGAGCGTTATCTGGTATGTCCAATGCACAATATGACTGTAATCATTGCTCTAGATAAAGATGCATAATTAAATGTATGTATGATAGCTCTTAAGTGCAAGGCTGACAGAGAAGGTGTGGTTTTCCCTCTTTTCAAAGATCATACCGTGTTTGACAAGTCTGTCTATTCACTGACCTTTCAGTTGGTCATTATGTCAGTGTAAGCTAGAGAAGTGACCTACTAATCTGAAATGTTTACTAATCCTGAGTATTCTGTCAGTGCCTGTAGAGGATTTTCTCTTTATCACTTATTCACAGTTAGCCATACCCCAACCAATCTGTGATCACCTGTCTTTCAAAACATTTGTCATATTATTCTTGTCTCTGAGGTGAAAACAACGGTGACTCCTTGATGGCAGTAAGAGGAGCAGAAAAGCTCTTTTAAGTATAGTGAGTTCAGAAAATTATTTTGCTCAAAAATGCAGATGGCTTACAGCTGAGAGCTGTTAGTAGTGTTCTGCAGCTGCTCCCTGAAAGACTGGAAGTGTGGATAAGAAACAGGAGATCTGCAGGAATGCAGGACATAGCACAGACCTCAGATGTTGTCAAACTCCAGGCAAACTTTTCTTGCAGTTCCCATGTAGGCCAGTCTGCCATTTGAATAGTCTTGATCCGGGTAATTATAAGAAACTTAAATTTTTAGGAAAAAATAACAAGATAATTTGCAGTGGTGGAGAGAGTAATTGAATCTCTATGCATCTAGATATCCTTGACAGTTTGTATTGTGTTTTTGCTATTCAGCAATGTGTGTTCTAATACTAGATAGACAATGTGAATGGGGATTTGACCTCCACTGAGATAGCACCTTAAAGTGTCTCAGCCCAGTATAATGCTGGATATAAGAAGGGGCATTTTCTGAAAGAGGGTATGATCCTTGTCCCATCATTGCACAGGGGTGGGTTGTAAAGATAAGTTTACCCTTTTCTCTTGGCAAAGTAGTCTCACTTGCACTTTTATCTGTATTTGTCAATTTTCTACCACAATGCAGAAGTATATCCAAGAAGCCAGGAATCTGGGCAGCACTATTCGGCAGCCCAAACTGTCTAACCTCTCTCCATCGGTAATTGCACAAACAAACTGGAAGTTTGTAGAAGGCTTGTTGAAGGAATGCCGAAATAAGGTAATATAGAGAATAATTTTGTTCTCTTGCACCTCATATCCATCCTTTATGGACCATTTCACAGCCAATGTGTTTCAAACCCCCCCCCCCCTTCCGCCATCTGTTTCTGCTTCATCATTATGAAGATTTTTGCATGGTAGAGAGAAGTTCATGAAGAGATAACTTAGAAATTCTGCGAAGACTTGGAACTTTATTAAGCTGATTTATGATAGAGAATGTAAAATGACAGAGATTGAATATTCTGATGGGTTTTTATCATCCCGCTGCCCATGTCTATTATAGCATATTTGGGTTATCACTAATGAGACTATACTGTTTAAACAAGAGCGAATATTCCAAACCAGGAGGTTGTGGTGAAAATGCAGGAGTTTTTCTCATATCTAAAGGAAGTGGGTTAACAAACTTCTGAAACGTTGAAAGTTTTCAAGCACTTAACAAAGAAATCTGGCCTTAGTTTGTAGACATGCTTCACCAATATATATTTGACAATATATTTATCTGAATTAAATGTTAATATTTATACTAACACAGTAAAGATAATCATTATCAAATCGACACATTCTTGCCTTAAGTCAGTGGAAGTAATATAGCAATTGTATACAACTTTTTGTAAAACTGTGTTTAGTACATCCATCTACTTCTGATTTCACTTTTGTTTTCTGCATGTATGAAACTGTCCAAATAATCCCCTTCACTTAATGGAGACATATGATGGTGAGAATCCTTGAAGATAGACTTGGCTCTTTCACTGTGGGAATGCAACTCTAGTGGATGTAGTGAGCCTGCTGTTAGCAGAAAGTACCAGGGGAGGTGAGGAGAAGAAGCTAGACACTAACTTGGGAGTTCTTCGTCTCAACTAAGACTGTGCATAGGTGCCTAAGGGAGTATTACTCATTTGAAAGCTGCTCTAGAATCACAACAAAGATGAAAAAACATGTAAGAGATGAGCAGAAGTGATTCCCTAGTCATTTTTCCCGCCAGGTAGCTATATGATGAATTTATTGTGACTGGGAGACTGTACTTTAGGAGTTGGTGAGATCTTTGTTGACCATTATGAAATTGTGCACGATTTAGGAGAATGTAGCTTATCAGGGAAACTCACGAGATGCACTCTGGAATGGGTTTGGTTTAAATGCAAATACCCTTCTGATAGAACAGGGTCTCACAGGAATGATGTATCCCCCTGCTACTTGGAAGCAGTTGTGCATGTTCATCTCCCGCTGGAGGAGGTAGACATAGCTTACTGCTCCCAGTCCAGCACTCACCAGGCTTCAGAAACACCTGAGCCTGCCTGGCAGGGCCTTGCTGCTTAACAATGTGTGGCCTGCTGTCCCCTTTGTTGGGGTTACTCTGTGGAGGCTTGTGTGCCCATTTGCAAGCCCTTTGTGAGAAAGATGGAAGAGATCAACATGGGTGCTGCTGTGGCTTGAAAAACAGGGATAAAAGAAATGCAGTCCTGCACTAGCTTCAGAAAGACTCCATACGCCCTATTATTCTGCCAACTCTTTGCTATCATGTCCTTCCTTGTTGGTTATCTAAAAAGTGTTAAGTGATCCTGGAAGTTCCTGTGGAAAGAATTAACTCTCTTTTGCCTTGTCCTTTTTGAGACCAAGAGGATGTTGGTTGAAAAAATGGGTCGAGAAGCTGTGGAGCTAGGTCATGGTGAAGTGAATATCACAGGTGTAGAAGAGAATACCCTGATAGCCAGTCTGTGTGACCTCTTAGAAAGGATATGGAGCCACGGTCTGCAAGTCAAACAGGTGAGGAACAAATATTCCTGTATGCTGCAGAGTGCACTCTCCTAAAGTTGTGTTACATTCTTCCTCTCTCCGCTGATACCTGTTGTGTGTATATAGATGTGTTAAATACTTGTGTGTGTGTGTCCCAGCCTTTTTTCTGTCAGATACTGCCTCCTTGTCTGTCTCCACTTTTTGCTCTGGGGTCTGTGCAAATGCACGTGTAGATGTGTTCCACAGATGACTTCTTGGAAGACTTTCTTTCCATTTAAACTTTTGTTGTTGTTGTTGTTTTGGTTTGTGGTTTCTGGTGGTTTTTTAATAGTATGGTAAATAAAACTATTTCTGTCTCCTTAACGCTTTTGTTATTGAAGTAGCATAGGCTATAAGGCAGCGTATGCTAAAGGGGCTGTCAATGGGATACGGTATGGGGAATTGTTTTCGTGAAGCATAATTTATTTCTTAAGAGTAAAACCCTTGCTATTTTGGTTCTTCCTGAATGGTGTAGAGATAGTTAAGTGATGTTTACAAGCTCGCTAGTTAGAAGTGTTGCTTTTTGTGTGAAATGAATAATTGTTTGTTGTGCTCTTCTGTTTGGAGTTGCTTGTGGGTATAGGTGGAGTTTGGAAGGCCTTTATACCTTCCTTCTCCTTTGTGCAAAGGAACAGCAAGGACAGTGAGGATTATTACTTTTTTTAAAAAGAATGTGCTGAATGAATATACGTGATCCAGACAACTGTAACTTATTATCTCTGTTCCCAGCATCCAAGCGCCAGTGTTTAAATCTGCTCTCCTTCAAACTATATAGCAGTTCTCTATGTGAAGATTTATTATGTGATTCTCTCCCTTCCCTCTTGTATATCACTTAGGATAGAAGCTGTACTGCTTTCGTCTTAGAAGACAGAGCATCAGTATACTCTGCTTCAACTCAGATTTGGGCCTTTCAGACTACCAGACGGCCAACCCTACATAAGGTTAATGCTTTGGATTGATTGCAGATGTTGGCAAACAGTGCTGAACGGTGGAATAAATAGAGTGGTAGAATATAATAGAGGCCTGATGGAGGAAGTGCAGTGCATCTCATATTATGATCCACAGGTTAAAACAAAACAAAACCAACAAAGGACTGCTAATTCTCTGCGTAATCTGGCCTTTATTAAATATGCAAAAACATGCTGTTTTGTACGTAAATTTATTTTGTTTTCAATAATGAGCCAAGGAAGACTCTTCTTTCTTAATTGACCATAGTAATGAGGATGGCTTTCCTTCCACCAATCCCTGCTTTTGCCTCTTCCCTGCTGATGAGCCCTGATAGTCCTACCTTAGCTACCTACTGATTCTTCCATGTGCAAAGTGAATCCACACCTTCCTTTGCCCAGAGCAATGCAGGAGAGCTGTCGCTGTAGGGTCTAATGACTGAAGTAGTTTGAACTTTCAGAATGCCTTCTGTTATGCCCTTGCCCGTTCTCTGTCCCACTGCTTTCCTTAGGCTATATTCCTTTCCCTTATAGATACAGCTTGCATCATCATTGCTATTTGGTGAAGTTAAAGGAGAGTAACATGATGGTAGAGGAAGTGGGCAGATAAATACTGCGCAAGTTCTTACATTCACCATGATCGTTGACATCTATTTGCTGCAGATTCCTTTGTTTGCTGCTTTATGTGATCTGTTGCAGTTCTTGCCATGGCAGTTAGTTGCTGAACACTAGACTGTGTGTGCATGTGTGTGTTTATTGAGAGACATGCCATTTTGGATGTAACTGTTCCCTGGTTGATATTTTTCATGCTTTCTTTTTATGTTTTTATAAGACTCACAATTTTGGCTTTCCATGTTGGATCTGTCAGGTACACACATGAGGCATTGAGCTTCTCTGGATTTTTTATATCTTCGGCACTGAATGCATATTTTTAATAGATTTCTCTCAACACAGATGTTACAGACACTCTAGGCTTTATCTTGTGGAGACAAGCTGCTTCTGGAATAATCCCTCATGGTTGTTAGCTCTTTATGTCAACTGTAGTGAGCTATAGGATTGAAGTGTTTAGAGATTTTTAAAGATAGTTTTTTTTAAAAAAAAAAAAAAAAATGTTTCAGAGTGGAACCATAATGACTGCACCTCCAGTAAGGCACTTACATGATTTTAGACGACATTGATAGTGCTGAATTGACAACTGTTGCTTTACAGTCATGGTTTCTTTCTGCACAAAGTTGTAAATAAAAATATGGCTTTATAATATAACTGCTTTTTTGAAATGCAGAATTGCTAAATCTTTACTTGGATTTCAAGTTAATATAATAATTTAGGAAGATGACAAGTAATGCTAATGAATTTCCTCTGTAAGTACTTCCAATTAATGTGCTGGAGAGCCCCTGTTCAATTACTGCTGTCTTTCTGTGTCTTTGCAAGCTTTTGATTTATCATGCAGCATATTTTAGGATGAATCCAAGAATCTTTTTAGTTTGCCAGCAAAAGATTTCCTCACACTCTGCTTTAAGCCACCAGAGGTTTAAGAAAGCAGCATAATGAGCAAGGTGCATTTTTTAACATCATTTGATGGATTTATCTTGGCCTAAATACTACATCTCTAATTTTAACTTTTACATTGGTTTCATAATGTGTAGAGCTGAGGTATTCTTGCTGATAAGCTTTCGTTGTCCTGCTTGCCTTCTGGGTTGTCTTTTCTTACTGTGTTTGTGATTATCCAAGTCCTTTGCTTGATGAAATTGAGGTGGATCTTTTGCAGTTCTGAAAACTGATGGCATGCACCTATACCCCTGAAATACCCTGAAGGGAACAAGACTTGGTCTAAGTATAAGACGGTTTACTCAGGCTCGTTCTGTGTCGCTTGTCATTTCACTGCTGGAGAGGCAGGGACGGAAAGACACATAGTACAAGTTACAGCCTCAGACTTGCACATAGTGTTTTACAAGTCTTTAAATGTCTTCTTGTCATGTTAATGAACTATAAGAAATGAAGTTCAATCGACTTTTTCCTGTTACCAGAATCATTAGATCCCAGTAGTTTGACTCTTGCTTTTCTTACTCAAACTCTTTACAGCTCCCGAGCACCTCCAACTTGTGTCTCATTTTTGTTTTTTACCAATGACTTTATAGGGAGGAACATATTTAAAGCAAGTCTTTGCTATGGCTGATACTTTCAATGATGATTTAAACTTTTTAAAAATTATTTGATTCAACTGATAGTGATTTCTTTAACTAGTTTTTTTTTTTTTTTTAATTTTAGGGAAAATCTGCTTTGTGGTCTCATCTGTTACACTACCTAGAAAACAGACAGAGAAAAACTACGTCAGGCAGCTTCAGTACCTCAGGTAAGATTGGGTTCCACTGGAAGATGATGATAAAAAACTGAGTAAGAGCTGATTTGCACCATGCAGAGATTGTTTCCTTGGAAATATCCTTCACTCTGACTGAATCAAGTACTCTATCCACTACAGAATGAATATGGACCTGGTGTATTGTCTGAATATATTTTGTGAAAAATAAACTTGTTTGGATTGGGCTCCACTTATTTGGGTTTGGTATCTGACTGCTGCAGTAGTCAGATACCAGAAATATCAGATATTTCAAAGACAGACTTTAAAATGGATTGCTCTGATAGAACATCCTCCATGTGACACGCAGTCACTACATGACTGGCAAAGCATATTATGTTATGAATGGGGGTGGAAAACAAGTATAAAATTGTGCTGTACATCCTGAAGTTTTACATTCTCTATTGAAAAACAACTGAACTGTAGGCTTGTTGTTTAAAAGAGACACATAAAAAAACACTGAAGAAACATATTTTAATTTTTGTTATATCAAGTGTTGCAGTAAAAGTAATATTGCACAGAAGATCCACTGATAATCTGTTTCTAAGATTATTAATGTAATTTTTACACATTACTTGTGCCAGATGGGGGTATAGTGTATAACTTTGGAGAGAACAATGGTTTTGGGGGAGGTGGTGGGTGCCTTTTTTGGTTTTTGTTTATTTGTTGTTTTTTTTTTAAGTTGCTGTAGGTGAAGAGCTGAGCATTACTAACATGCACAAGGTCCTGTAAGCAATGAAAACTAAACATTTAGAAAGTATTAAGGTCTCCTAAATGTCACTTGGTTGGTAGTGTTTTTGCATATTAGACTGAAGTCATAATCAGTTTTATACTTTCTAACTTGGGATTAAGGGCAGGGACTATATTTAATATGCAATCTGATTCTAGAGTGGAATTTGAAAGATAAGAGTAATAATATTGCTTAAAAAACCCAAAAATGTGCTATTTTAAAAAATAGCAGTGTTACAGGAGTCTGCAAAGTGATAGATTAGTTAAGCATGTGATGTGTGGTGTACTGAATAAAACATGTTGAACACTGTTTTCTGGTGTCAACAGTGCTGGTCAGTTTTACTATGTACAAAGAAAATAGGGGAGTCTTTAGAAAACAATACTTGATTATGTCTTAAGCCATTTGATGTCATACCAATTTCAGCTGAATCTAAGCTCATTAGTGTGTTAATGCTCAGTGTGTGCTGATCTGCATAACCATCTGTGTAGCATATTAGATTTTCATGTCACTTGAAGTGGAAACATGCCACAATATCTTCACAACGCAGTGAGTCACCAATAATGCAAGAGTGCAAGTTGGTGTTAATTCACCTTCTTATTTATATTGGGGTTTTTTAAACGTTTAGATGGTTTTCTACTAACAAGTAATTCTGTTCTTCTGAATCCAGGAATACTTCTTGATTCAGAAAGGAGAAAGTCTGATACCAGTCCAGCCATGTCACCTCTTAGAATCTCCCTCATCCAGGATATGAGGTGAGTTTAAACTATTAAAACCAACAACAGAATACCCATGAGATTTGCATACTTGTTTCTGCGTATAATATATACCATACAGAAAAGTCTGTTTTGTACATCAGGAGGAGGATGTGGGAAAGGAACCTGCTGAACTGTTTTAAAGTATATAGTTCAACCTTTTCATTGACCTTTACAAAAACATTTCTTACTGAGCAGGTTTTATGTTATCATATCTACTAGCTTATAGAAACACCCTGACACATTTTTTCATCTTTTTGTAAGTCTTCTGTATTGGTTTATTTCCACAGAGATGTGGGTGTAGCATATGTATTTTCCCACTTATTGCCAAGTCGGTTGTGTAGCTCTGAGCTCATTCTTGCTTCTCAGTGAAGAAAGCAGTTTAAAGAACTTCTTTGATCTAAAGAATAGGTTTATCTAACGTTGAGTACTGTAGTGTGAATAAAACTAACTTCTGCTCAATACCCTCTTTTCAGTACATCAAAAAACAATATGCAGAACTTTAATATTAATTTTGAAAAGATTTTTCTTTCCTCCTTTTACCTTACCAACATCTAATTTTTTCAGTGGGGAGAAGTGAATTGAGGATTTTCAAGGGACACACTTGTCCTTTCAAAATAGATCATCTGTGTCTTGTATGCAAGAAAAGCTACTACTAAGCATGCAAAGGCAGTATTTAATTTTCCAAAGCACTCAGCCGTAAATATTGCAGTGATAAGGTCCAGAATGATTCTTAAATTATGTGAGGCAACGGGACTGGTTTAGAATTTTGTAAATAGGGCACTGCATTGCAGGTATTTCCTCTTCAGGCTCTTACTCTTTTTCAGCTAGATATGCAAGGAATTTAGATACTGCTGATTATTAAGGTGGTCGTGCTTCTTTTTTCAGTAGTTTGCCTGATATTTTGCATTATTAGCAAAATTCCTTCTTCAGCCTAGCTTGGTTTAAAAGAACTGTCACACTTTGAAAATACTGGCCAGTGTCTTTTTTTTTTTTTTTTTTTTCCCCTCCCTTTTCAGGCATATCCAGAACATCAGTGAGATCAAAACAGATGTTGGCAAGGCCAGAGCCTGGGTTCGTCTCTCTATGGAAAAGAAGTTGCTCTCTAGGCATCTAAAACAGCTGCTTTCAGATCATGAACTCACAAAGTAAGATGGTTTATCTTGGGCAAAGCTTTAAAAATTAAGCCTGTTTGGTTGTTTGACTTCAAATACCCAGAAGTGCCTATTTTTCCATCTGCTTAGCAGTGCACAAAAGTAATAGAATAAACTATCCTTCGAAGTATCTCTCTGTACCTGTGTATGAGCTATTTGGGAATTATGATTTAATGCTGGGGTTCTTCAGATACAGAATCAGTTCTGTCAGCGTAGACTGTCTGTGACTTTGAGGTGAAATTGAAATCTTCAAAAGTTACTAGGGACTAAATGAAACAGGGCATAAGTCCAAACATCACTACTTTGCTGAGTCAAGGTTTTTATCTTGGCCCCCTTATTTGGGTTATTTGGTTTTCCTTGGATTGTTTTTGTGTTTTCCCAATTCATGACAAAGTGCAGCTTAGGTCCTTGTACGCAGTTCTGTCATGATATGAGGAGTGTAAAGGCACATCCAGATATGCTTCTGTGATTCATGTTAGTGTGACTCAAAGCGACTGTTCCTTAGCTTTTCACTTCTGTCTCCAAATCTGAGATGTTGTTGTAACTCCTTTCCGTGTCATGTAAAATAATGTAGATAAAATCAGCTTCCGGTGTGGTTTAAGAGAGCAGATGAATGGTGTACATGCAGTACCTTGAAGGTGACAAGGAAGGCTGTGAGGATCAGTTCTTGCATCTCATTTTGGGGCAATAAGCTCAAGATGAGATCTGGTAATCTTTTGAAGTCTTCCATTTAAATCTTTTGGAGCGTGATTGTCCACATCTCTAGATCAACCTGACAGCGTCTCAGCTTTATTTGTCCTCTCCTACACAGTAAAGGTTTTGCATTTGTAGCCTGTTTAAGAACATAAGGTGAATTGCTTTCATAATAGTGAAATATTTGCTATTATGATTCATTTTGTTTTTATTACTTCTAAACATTTCAAAATACGTGACTTTCAATTCATTGTATATGAAGTCATAAGAAATTATGAAAAGACCCAACCATTGAGATCCAAACCCACTATTTAGAATAATTGTACTATAGGAAGAAAAATGGGAGAAGTATATGAATTTTGGGGGAAGGGGGATGTGGGTGAAAACTGAAGACTTGAACCTGGAGAGAGTTCCAAATACTGCTGGTTTAAACTTTGTCAAAAGTACTCTGTGGTAGTGCTTCTTGTAAGTACACGACTTGAAGGGCAAAAGGAGAAATGCTCAGCACAAGGACCTATTTACTTGGTGATGTCCAGAGCACACGAACGTTGTATTATCTTTGTAAACATAAGTCATTCTTTTGTAAATAGTTGCGCAAATTGGACTACAGGCCACATTTTAATACTAATTGTTTTAGAAGTTGCAATTTGAGGTTTATTCAGTGTAACCCGTGCAGAAAAGAAATGTATTGCCGATAAGGTTGAATATACTGTTTACTCTGTGGAAATTAAAGATTCTCTTGTATGGGCCCTAGTAATTGTCATTAGTTTTAATTGAAGACTTCTTTCTGGAGGCAGCTTAACCTATTCTGTCTACTCTTCCTTTCCTCTCCTTCCACTCACACCACCTTCCAAGAAATGTCTTCCCTCCCCATTCCCTCTGAACCCCAACTGCTAATTATTTGAGATTTGCCTTGTATTGAATTATATTAGATTTTCTGATGAAGCTGCAGCCTTCCAACAGCGAACAATGAAAAGGTGAAGGACAGAGTGAGAACAGCTAATAAATCTCCCTGTATCTCTAAATTAAGGTTAGGCCTCTCCAGTGAAGTCAGCAGTCCAGATCAGGTTAAATTTAGCAGTGCTTGTCCCGTGCAGAACAAGTGCTGTGAGAGGACTTTTCACATACCACCACACTCCGCTCCCNCTCTAGAACAGAGTGAGACAGCAGCAAAAAGATGTTTAAAATGAAAGTGACAAGTGAAGCAGCAACTTGCATAGGAATGACATCAGTTCTTGTAATCTTGTGTGCTTTGTGCTGCATATTTAGATATCCTACTTAAAGGAATGTGTTCTAGGCAGCATGGATTTAAAATGTGCTTTTTTTTTTCCAGTGGAAGCTATGCCAAGTTCAGTGAGGTACTAAAAGTAATTGTACACCTTCTGCGATTTTACACATAACATGATTGTGTGTTCTTTTTTTAAAGCAACTGTTAGATATTTTATTAACCCATTCTCTTCACTTTGCATTTGCTAAGAAATATAAGAAAACTGAAACATGCTCAGTTTCTTTCTAGTCTGCGAAAGCACTAGTTAGGGAACAGAAGGAAATCACATAGCTTCACTCCCCTGAGCCCTTTCAGTGCACAAATGAACTGAGAAATCTTAAGCTTTGAAACAGCAGGACAGCACATACCCTTGTGGATGGGATGTCTAAACATGTGGTTCAGGTTGTTCAAATGAAAGACGGACACAAGTCATCCATGAGACCTTTGTGGGTTTGCTACTCTGTGGCTACAGGCAGTTTATGTTGATTGAAGGCTCAGTATCTTAATTTCCATTGAACATATCCTGTCAATCTCTAGTGTTACGTTTGTTATGTAAGTGAGAATGTGTGTGTGCTAATCATCATTGATTTGTTTTGCAAAGTTCTGGCTTGTGAGTCACTTGCTGACATTTTTTGTAATTGATATCTGAAATTGAGGGGAATTGTCAGGATGCCCTCCTGGCAGGAACAACATATCCATGGCTGTGTCAGCATTTCTGACACCCAATTCATGCATTCATGATGTTGTGGATATTCCCCTATCGTCAGTTGGATTTTGATGTATCTTGGCATGCTCTTCCTTTATGATTATTTACCAGCACTGGAATTACTTATTGCATAATTAACAAAAATTGTGGTGATTGCTATGTACAAGTTAGTAACTTTAAGAGTATTTTCCTGTCAAAATTTGCACTTGAAAAGGTTGGGGTTGTAAATTCTTTTCAAGGTTTCCCAGTTGCAAGTCTTGCAGTGTTAAATTCTCTAATGTGTTTGAGTAATTTCAATAAGTATGTAAGATTGTTTCCATTTACAGTGCGTTCTACTGCATAGGCGTTAGTGTCTCCACTAATGAGAGAAGGCTACTGAGCTACATCTTTTGATATTTCCACTTAAAAGTAGTATGGTGTTGCAGTCCTAGCAAAGAGTTTGCAACCCAGTAAAAGGGAACAGTAGGACTTCAGGCCACCTTTGCACACTTGCGATTTTGGTTATTTCAGGAGCTGTGTACTGTCAACACTGAAGCTATTCCCTAGCTTAACGTGTGGGTTGTTGTAGGCCCTATAACCTAATACAAGCAGATTTTCCTAGTGTTTGCCCTAGTGTCCTTGGAAAAAAGTCTTCTAGCTGTCTTATGTCGTGTGCTGAAGGACTCTCCCACACCACCATCTGCTCGGAAGTAACTTATGAGGACTCTCTTTACTTCAGTTCTATCATTTTACATGGCCAAATGAAGTCAGAGAAATTTGTGCAAGAAAGTACAGAAGTCCTTTTTCCATCTTTTGGGGTGTTTTTGGGTGGGAGAAGACCCTTAGACCACCCCAAACCTTGCTTTCAAGGCGGAAAGCAGTGTAAAGTATTGGACTGATGCACTTGGGAAACGTCAGACTTGCAGAGTGTCGACATATCTTGGCACATTAAATACTGTTGGCTGTACCAGTATCACTTGTCATTTGTAATAGCTTGCACATTCTTCATAGTTTACCTAATAAATATGCATAATAGAAAACATTTCACTGAAAGCATCTTGTTACTATGACAGATTATTTGTTTTGCTTTGTCAGAAAACTCTACAAGCGTTATGCATTCCTCCGCTGTGATGATGAGAAAGAACAATTCTTGTATCATCTCCTGTCATTCAATGCTGTTGATTACTTTTGCTTTACCAATGTTTTCACAACAATCTGTAAGTATTTGCTTTCCCTGGAACTCTGATTTCCAGAATTGGGGGAGTCCTTATCCAAAATTCTGAACAGCTCTGAGCAACGTGCCTTAATGTAATTGTTCTGCTTTCTTCCTGGTATCCATCTGTGTATGCTGTACCACTATTTCCATGATCCTCTCTGGTGGGCAGTAGTGTCTCTCTCTGTGTCACTAAAGGCTTTTGTTTCTAACTCGGTAAAACACAGGCAGCTGTAGTCCTTTTAGCTGGGGGAAAGTTCTCAACAGAAAATCTTGCAGTGGGCTTGTTTGCATCATACTAAACAAGAACAGTATGGGTTGTTCATTATCAAGGTAAGAATATTAACGCATGCTAGGAATTAAAAAGAAAACAAAAAAACTTTTCAGCTCAGCCTACTTTACTGCGTGCCTGTTTCTGACTTTGGGATAACAATGAAATGCACACTGAGGGCTGCATCCAAATTCTGCAATGCATTGAAGTACTTTTTTTTTAATTCTTTTTTTTTTTTTTAAAAAAAAAGATGCGCTAGAAAAACTTTTATCCTGTTGTTGCTGATGCTGAAATGTGTTACCAGAGTTCACGTGCATTTGTGGGCCTGCTGCCACAGGACCTCACTAGTAAGGCAGATTAAGGAAAGACTTTAGCAAGGCTTGTAAAATTGGGGTAGGGTTGTGTGAAAGGACCCCTCTGGCCCCATGGTAGGAGCTACCTTTGGGTGGTATGTTATGATCTGTATTTGTGTGTATGAAAGACAAAGCAAGCAGACATCTAAGCAAAATAGTTTTTGGTCTTGTTGGGGGCAAGTTCTGGACAATACTAAAATCTGGTCTGCTGGATGCAGTTAAATTGTCGCTCACTTTAAGATTATCAGCACAGAAAATAAAAAGAGAAACATTTTAATTCATTCTTACATGCTACGAGCATCAAGCTTTTAAGAAAATCCAACCACCAAATGCTTTCTTGAGGGCCCTGACAGCTGAGGAGACACTGAGGTAGAAATGTATTAAACGCCTCAGCTGAAAGGCCCTAACTGTAATCCATTTATGCACTATAAAAGAAGGGCATTTTGCCAAGAAACACAATGACCGGTCAGATAATTGGATTTTGTTATAAAAAGTTTGGTTAATAGGGGGCTGTGCATGAGATGCCAGGCGATTGAAAAGCACATGCATTTCCTCAGGGGCACATGCTTCCTGCGTCAGGGAAGGGGCTGTAACTCTGGTGATACTATGTTGAATTAGCCACTGGTAAACCGGGGAATCAGAAAGCATTTGAACATGCGTGTGGTGCCAGTTAGAGGGGAAAAAAAGTTGTTTGTTCTTTTTAAAATCGAGTCTTACAGTTAGCGTAACTAAGAATAACATGGTACAGAGAAAATTGTAGCATATATGTATTTTCACTGAATTTGTTCAGCCACAGTAGTGAACGCTGCTGCAAGCAAGCCCTGCAAAGAAAGGTTTTGGTTAGTAATTGAATGGGAATTGATGTTAGTTGTGTAGTGTGCTTACTAGCACACACAAAAGCAGGGAGATAGGAGTTGAGCATTGAGTTGCATGCTGAGCTACAATATAGTCCTGGATACATGAGTATTCTCTCTTTTCTTCCTTTTCTCTAAGCTGGGGACAAGTAACTATCTTCATGACATGTTTTGAGGCTAGTAAATGAAAAATTATTATACCCATATGAAGGCATTATTCCATCCATATTTCTTTTTTCATTTGACAGTGTTTTGCTGTCAGCTCTGCTTCTTAATGATGGCTATGTGTACATTTCCTAATTGTCGATCGGTGCTTAGTGTGCAAGTGTTAACATGTTTAAATAGCAGTTCTGATGTTGTTTTAACATTTCATGGTACTGCAGTATTATTTTATGACTTATCTTTTCCTCCTCTCTTCATTAAATAGGTCACATAATTATCCTTCTTCATTTCTTAAGTGTTATTTCTTCTTGTGTTTGCAGTGATACCATACCATATATTGATTGTTCCTAGCAAGAAACTTGGTGGCTCGATGTTTACAGCCAATCCTTGGATCTGTATCTCAGGAGAGCTGGGTGAAACAGCAGTCCTGCAGATTCCCAGGAATATATTAGAAATGACTTTTGAGGTTTGTATTGCTCGATACAAAAAATGCTTCGGATGTTCTGTTTGTTCAATTTTAAATTCTCGCCATGCTATACCATCTTGCCATACACTTCATATCCTTTAGTCTATGTGGTCAGTTGCAAATACTTCCTGTGCCTGTACAGAGCAAATTTAACTTATTTTTAATGACATGCAGAGCAAAATGACTGACAAATGCTTAGTGCAAGGATGGACAAGACTGTCTTTATATTGCAGCTTTGTGCTGTAATGGTGGGACCTGTCATATCCTCTTCTACTGGAAACAAAGAAATTCTTCTCTGATTAGGGTGTGTGTGTGCATTGGGTAAAGTTTAATTGAAAAATCTAGTTCAACTGATGTTCTCTCTGCTGATCAAAATAGTATTTAACAAAACAAAGCAAACAGAAACAAATAAAGCAACCTACCCCTAAAAAGCCCAGAATCAATCATGCAGTCAGAAAAGGAGAACCACATTTCTGATTCCCTGTCTGAGCATGTTCTCTAGTATTTTACATGTCTGACATGCTGCTCTCTTTCAGTTTGCTCTGACAAACTCTTTTTTTAATTTGCAGTGCCAGAACCTGGGAAAACTGACCACAGTGCAAATAGGACATGATAATTCAGGGCTGTATGCCAAGTGGCTCGTGGAATATGTTATGGTCAGAAATGAAATAACAGGGCATACTTACAAGTAAGTATCATCCTGACATTTCATGTTGGGTAAGTAGAACTTCTCCAGGGAGCTGGCACAGTAGGGCTTGTTTGATTAGAAAGGTCTTACCTCCTGGGTCTCTGTCTATAGTTGCCGCTACCGGAAGGTGCAGAAAGGTCATTTGGCTTCTGGCATTAAACAAGTCATGATTCTTACAAAATTAAACAGTTTTCAGTTTGCAGATGCTCATGTCTAGCCTCAAAACATTGATGGAGAAGATGAGTTGATTGTTGTGCATCTTAAAAATAATCTCCTTTGAGCCCAAGCATAGCAAGTTAGAGCTTGCTGCTTACCAAATATGGCTGGTATTTTATATTAAGCCTGAGTGCTCTAGGTGTTATAGAGACACCTTTGGACACAAGCTGGAACATAAGGGCTTATGAGTATTAGAAACCTGTGTTTACACAGTGAACATAAAGGAATGAGATTTACAGTAAGAATTAAATTTATTTGTGTTAGGTACAGCATAGTTTGATACCCTGTCCTTTGTTTAGAGAAACTACTAGGCTCATCTTGATTACAGATTGGTGGGTAAATCCACTCAGTTCTCCATGCCAGTTTGTAATTAAGTGAAGAGGCAAGATTCTATTTTTGGATGCTGTTCAGTTTTCTGATTAAGCTGATTAAACTGACATCAACATTGGTTCATAGACAGTGGTAATGAGCAAGTAAGCACGTGTGCTTTCTAGTGTGTGATTTAATATCCCAATTTCAATAGTTGTATTGGTGTTTTGGCATTTAAGTATATGTTTGGGGTGTTTATTTTGTGGCTGGCCTGCTATGTAGAGGATTCAATGAAAGCATAGGTGTATTTCACCACCCATCTATAGTGTGCAGTGGGTCTTTCCCTTCTACCTCTTTTTCCTCAGCAGGCCTCAAATCATGTACTACGTATAGGACACAAGGCAAAATCTGCCACTGTTTGCTTTGCAGATCATCTAGCATGACATTTAGCACAAAGCTGGAACTGAAAAGCTGTTTTACTTTTGCTCCCTCTGCTGGCAAAAGCCAAAACCAAGACTTGGTTTATTTATTGCTAGATGAGCAAAGTATTTCTAATAATATACTAGCAGAATTTGGGGTTTATGCAACTGCAGTTGAAAGTCTTTGGTGTGGAATTGAATCTGGGTTGAAGGACTTGATCCAAATACCTCCTTTATGTCCTTAGGTTTCCCTGTGGAAGGTGGCTTGGAAAGGGAATGGATGATGGCAGCTTAGAGAGGATCCTGGTGGGAGAGTTGCTGACTTCCCACACTGAGGTTGATGAGCGGCAGTGCCGAACCCCTCCTTTGCAGCAGTCACCAAGCATGATCAGAAGATTTGTCACTATATCGCCAAACAATAAGCCAAGTGAGTGGTGGGGGATGTCTTGTCTTGTACTGTTCTGCATCACCAACTGAGGAGAGCTGCTTGCAAACAGAACTGTAGGTTTTCTTGTATTTAGAACCGTAGCTTGGAAAGGACCTGTGAAACTCAGCCCGACCCCCTTCTCAAAGCCCAGCTAACTGCCGAGTTACAATCCTGAGCAACCTGTTCTATCTACTTAGGTTTTGAAAGTCTCCAAGGATGGAAGGAAGATGTCTCTGGACTCCTGGTCCAGTGCTTAGCTGTCCTATTGGTGTTTTCTGTATTCTTGTCCTTCATCTGTGGAATGAATTCTATGGAGGAAGGTAGAAATTTCCTGCCCTGTCTCTATCTTCATGGATGAAAAAGCTTGCTAGTGGTTTCTATTCATGGACTTTAGTTTTCTATTGAGATCGCTGTTCTGTGGTTATCTTGTTAGTGATAAATCAGGTGGTTACTTTGCTCCCAAGCATGCTTGGATATACAATGAAACTGTCACAGGAAGTATTTCCAGGATGCCCAGATTTGGTGGTCCTAATCAAAGCACATGTCCTTTTCTTAGCTTTGGGCCCTAGTCTGAAAATGCACATAACATGTAAAAACCCTTTCCACCTGTTGTTGTGTTGAAAAACCACAGTGTTAACTTTTATATCAAAATATCGCTACCTCCATTTCTACCTTCTCCACAGTAAATAAAAGTAGAATGGGATTTCTATTACCCACAGTCCAGCACCTTTTCACCAATAGCATGTTATACTGGTTCGTGCTCCTCTTCTTTTTTTTGTGGTATGCCTTATCCATCATGCACAGGTACAATTTCTGAAGCTGTTACAGAGTGACTGGATATATTCTTGTATTTTGCAGAGTTAAATACTGGTCAGATACAAGAAGCTATTGGTGAAGCTGTCAATGGTATTGTCAAGCATTTCCACAAGCCAGAGAAGGAGGTGAGGAGTTGTTGTCTGTGTAGTGGCAGTTCTGTCCTAAAACTATTAGTGAACATTGGAGAATATATAACAGAAATAACTAAACTGAATGAACAGCCATGTGTTTGAAAGTTCTTTAAGTGGAGCAAAAATGAGATACTGAGACTACACTTTGGAATAGTATATCCTCAAGTACCACAGTTTTGCTGCTAACTGGAGCGTTCTGTTAATTTAAATGTTAACATTCTGGTATTGGATATTGTGTTATTAGTCAAATTTTGTCAAGGGTTCTACCTGTACCCCTGTCAAGAGTGTTGCCTCCTGTTTAGTTTGTTCTGGATTAACTGACATTTTACATCTACATTGAGTGCTGAGTAGGTTTTTTTTAATCCCTTTTTTGCGTTATCTTTACTACTTAAAACATGAAAACCCATGGGCCACTTAAAAAAAAAAAAAAAAAAACCAACAACAACAACAAAAAACAAACAAACAAAAAAAACCCCAAACCAAAAAAAACCCAAAAAAACAAAAGAAACAAAAAAGACCCTCACCCTCCCCTGCAAGTGAAGCAGAAGTGCTCTCAAAGACTCTGGTACGCTTCTATGTTATCCATGTAATCACCTTAACTGACACAGCAGTTATTTCCTAAACAAACTTAAGAAGCATGCCTCGATCAAAGCATCACAATCCAGCCCTTGTGAGCAGGAGTGGTGTAGAGCAGTGCTGGCTCTTGTATGGCTATCTCTTGAATATCATTAACTTTTTAGAAATAGGTCCACCCATTCCTTCCGCACCTATCTTTTCTAAGTTCAGTACAGCCTGGATTCATTTACAGTGTAATTCTGGTTGATAATCACTTTTACACAATAATATCAAGTGGTTATGCACTGGTTTTGCAAAATAGAATTTACCGTCATGTTCTAAAGAAGAATTTGGTTGTTTTCCTGGGGTTTAAAAATTGCATTAAATGATGTTTTTGTTGATAAGCAAACAGTCTGAGGGACCTGCTACAATGGACCTGTGATCTTTATTACTTAGTAAAAGAGGAAAAAAATTTCTTAATTTTCTGTACAGTTGTCATTATTACAGGTAAAACCTGCTTATGATCTTTATCTTGGCCTTTTTGTGGCTTCATTTGATGACGATGAGGCCCTGAGACTGGTTTCTTCAGCCTCATCCTTTGAGAACAAATTTTTGAATGCTTAGGACTTGTGAGAACTGAGCCATCTTGTCAGGGGCCACTGTCTGACAGTAGACTAACTTTGGGAATCTATTTATTTAAAAACTGGTTTCAGTAATAGATGCATGAGACACTTTTGTGTCCCAGACTTCCTAACTGAGAAAATAAGTGTGTACGCTTTCTGTGTGTGCTTGGCAGAGAGGCAGTCTGACGCTGTTGCTGTGTGGAGAAAGTGGACTTGTTTCAGCTCTTGAGCAAGTGTTTCAGCATGGATTTAAATCGCCAAGGCTCTTCAAAAATGTCTTTATTTGGGACTTTTTAGGTAAGTGGGAGGAAGGCATACCAGGGCCTGTTTGTGTCTTTGAAATATATCCGTGTTCCTTGTCATTGCCACAGTGTCTCAGCTGGTGTGAACAGCATACTTCTTGGAGGCATCTTGGCAGCATATCCTTATATCATCATTTTACTGTAGCATTTCAAAATTCAGTAGATACTAGAACATTTTTAGCACTGTTCAGAGGGAAGGAAGTGTAATGCCAGTTTTACACATGGAATCAAACAGAAAAAAACAATGCCTAGACATAAACATTCAGGAAATTCATGATGAGCTTTGAATCTAGGCCTTTCAACTTTAACTGTTCCCTCCATGATGCAGACACTGATCCTGATTTGCCAGTGGTCTGATATGGACATCAGATAGCCTTATGGATTTGTAAGCATGCTTATGGGGAAAGCATTATACTGAGGTGGTATTAAATTTAATCACCTAAATTTGAAGGTCGTAGTGCCTAATTATTGTATTCCAAGCACAGAAGAATGATATTTCAGATATTTTAGGATTGCTATATGGACTGATGAAACTTCATTGTCTCCCACCATTCTTTTAAGAAAAAGCACAAACATACTATGAGACCCTTGAGCAGAACGAAATGGTCCCAGAAGAGAACTGGCAGACAAGGGCCAGGAATTTCTGTCGCTTTATTACTGCTATCAACAACACCCCTAGAAACATTGGGAAGGATGGCAAGTTTCAGATGCTGGTGTGTCTTGGAGCCAGGTATAAAGAAAACTCTGTAATATTGTTGTTGTTATTGTTATTATTGATATTTTAATACAATGAGAAAGATACTGCGTATTAGTAAGATAAAGCCACACAACTGCTGGGTTATGCAGTTTGACTATAACTTATACGGTTCTTTGATGTAACTAAAGAAGGATCAAGTGAACCATGGCCTGAGTTCTTAGACATGTGAAGTGTGGGAAATCTGAAATATGAAACTGAATATCCCAAAAAGCTGAGCAGCTGAATCAAGAGAAAGGTAGTAGGCTGGTGTGAATAACCTCCCTCACATGTACAGCTAGTAAGGTCAGAAGATAGAAACAGAAAAGCATCCGTCAGTGAGGCCTCTCCAGTGAATTCCCCACCCTCCACCTGCTCATTGTAGGAGGTGGGTAGAAGGGAGGCTGGGACCGTCTAGAAGCCTCTTGACGCAAAGGCGATGGATCAGGCTAGTTACGTGGGGCCTGCTTGGGACTTCCAGGCCTCCTGGGAACCATATCTTTTGATGTGAGGGGTGGAAAGCCTAGAAATGCATCTTTCACGGGTGTTCCGTGCTTAAACAAGTTCCACAGACAGTTACTCCCCTTTCCCCCGCCTTATAAATAATACACAGAGAATATAAGAGGTCTGTTCAGAAGGCAAAGAATAAAAATCGTGTCAGTGAAAATGAGAAATTAACTTGGCTTTATTTTTATTTCCAAATTGCAAATTGCCACTTTGTTAGAGACCACCTTTTGCATCACTGGATCGCCCTGCTCGCAGACTGCCCGATCACAGCACAGATGTATGAAGACATAGCACTGATTAAGGATCATACTCTTGTGAATTCTTTGATTCGAGTGCTGCAGACCTTGCAGGAGTTCAACATTACGCTGGAGGCATCTCTTGTCAAAGGAATCGATATTTGACCTCTTGTCCCACAGGAAAAACTATCTTAAAAAAAAAAAGGCAACAAGGAGTGAATCTCATTAGTATGCAAAAGTTCTGTCTGCCAGTACATTGTATTGTGAACTTGTTCAAGGCTGTAAAATGCAACTTTGACTTTTCTTGAAGGAAACTCCAAAAATAGTACAGGCAAATGGATAGAAGCTGTAAACTCAATGTAAAAAAGAGGATTTTGGTATAAATCTATTTTAGAGTTTATTTGCTGATTTGCTTTTTACACACTTTCATGTGAAAGAGATAGAGATGAGTATTGTGCAGCTTATTTTAAAGCTGCAGTATTTCCTTGCCATAGAAAATGTGCAGTGAGCCTTTCAGCATTCTGTGAACTTGCCTTCAGATATGCTGTATGTCATAGACCCCAATGTATACACTCCATTTCTGCTGAGAAGGTCATTCTATAGTTTTTAAACTAATATTTTATATATTAACATTATTACCGATGTTTGATTTTTAGCGTATCGGGTCATGTTCTGCTGCAAGGGAACTACAAATCTGATGTGTGCTTTTTTTTAATAGCTCCAAAGCACTGATTTGTCAACAAATCATTTTTTTCTTTTATTTTTGTTGTCAGTATTATTTTTAGTGAAATCCAGGAGAGTGAACCATGAAATGTGCAGAGATCAAAGTAATATTTTTCATATTGGTACGTAATTGCACAGAAGAAATTAAGCGTGTTTTTTAACTGATGTTTTTTATTTATTTAACCTATCGTTGTGTTTTGTAAGTTTGTCTTAAAAAAATCTATGATATAACTGGCTATGTGACGTTGCAATTCAGAATTTACAGTGCAGCCCACTTAAATGAAAAAACCTGGAATAATTGTTCATAACACAAAACTGTTTCCACTTTAACCAGCCTTTTGAAGTTTGGTGCATGGTTGCTGCTGGTAAATCTCTTAACTGCTAATAAAGAGGGACATGAGTTCCCCAAATGCCAGATGACTAAATAAAGATGCTTATGCCCTCATGAAATAATAATGGTATACCTACTACTAACAAATATAAGGATTTCTTAAATTTTCTGAAAAGACAGTGAGTAGTAAGGTTTTTTCTTTTCCTTTTGAATGAATATGTCTTGGATCCTGTTGTCACAGTTTGCTTCATTTGGGATGCTTTTGTTTTTAGCAGAGAAAGCTTTGGTCCACTTCTACAATAAAACACAAACATTTTGAAAGCTTAATTTATTGGAGATCTGGAACTTGGCAAATGCCTAAAGGCATCTCTGTTCATTTGAATCCTCTGATAAAAATCTCTTTGAAATTAATATGTGACTTAAGAACAGGCTGATTTATTAGCATCACAAATTACTATACAGAAATTCAGGGCTATGTATTTAAGAGGTCTCCACTGTATAAACTTATCTCAGTATTGCCTCTCTTTTGAAAAGCCGAGTCCAAGTTTTTTGGTTCATACAATGTTGTAGCACCTTTTCTTTACCTACAGCTTAGTCACATCTTGTGATACTTTTATTTCCATAATTTATAAGTATAGCACATGTATTAAATTTTTGACTATTTTTACTTTTGTCCTATTTATTTCATTATTAAACTGAGAAGTTCCTTTGTCACTACTTATCAGAGCAAGATTGTTTTTTGATTTCACAGAAGCTTTAGGAAGACACAAGGGCAATGTCCAAGCCATTCCTCACACTGAGTGGGTGTAAATTCTTTCACAGTCTGGAGCTTACAGTATTTCATGGAAATATTTTGTGTATGCAGGTTTAGTTTTGTTTTGGTTTTTTTGTTTGTTTGTGGGGTTTTTGTTTTGTTTTGGGGTTGTTTTTTTTTTTCCTGCTTTGGAAGGGTAAAGATAAAACAGATGTACTTTATTCTAAGAATTTAATGTATTCAACTTAATATGTCGGGATAATCTTTATATGCTTACCCCAAATTGTTTATTTATGTATTAATAATAGCCCCCCCCCAAAATTCCAGTACTTTCAGCTATATTTAAGGTGACTTTGCTAGGCCTGTGTATTTCACGGGGAATACGTCTATGTAAGAAAGGAGGTTTGGATTAATTATTTTGACCTTAACAGATTAGTTGATCCTGTTAAAACCATCTCTTATAATATTAAGTATGGATTAATTTTATCTTGCATGAGGTCATTAACCCTGAATTAAGGTTCTTTTTTTTTTTTTTTTTAACTTTACACAAGTTCATCTATTGTGTCATGATACCATTGGTTTAATGGCTTGCTTGGGTGGATCTTTATGGCCACATTACAATAGTTAGCGATACCTGGGATGGACACAGGCTGGGGTTTGCTGGTTCCCAGGGGGTGGGTTCTTTGGCTAGCACGGGAGGATGAAGCTGTCCATCAGTAACTGCACCCTGTGTGCTAGCTGTCCAGATACAAAAGGAGGATGTAGACGTCGTTTTCCCAGCTCCTCAGCTACTTTATTGTCACAGGAAAGACCACTCATGATAGACCCATCCTGCTTGTCTCACAGGGGGTCTAGTCTTAATCCCATATAGGATTCAAAGCACTTTTTGCTATGGACTTCCAAGTCTTGAAGGATTTGCTCCACTGAAGGACCAGTAGAAGGTTCTGAAATGCAGCAGAAAAAATGCTGGTTTTGTTGGATCCAGAGGCCACCAAGGAAGACTGAGATATTAAATATAGGTCTGCGGTAGCCTTTGCTGGGGTTTTGGGAAGAGATTTGGCTGGCATATCTAAGAACAGTTCAGTCTGTAGTAGCAACCATAATCCCTACCACTCTTCAGTGTTTACCACAAATCGGCCTACTTCTTTCATTGATATAGGTGGCATCAGTCCCACACAATAACGTTAGGATCCAGCATTTGCTCCTTCTGTGCCACTCTGCTGAATTGGATGGCTGTATAAGAACAAATGGTGTGTAGTCAGCATCTTTTGCTCTTTAACTAGAGCTTTGTAAAATCCATCTCCCTCTTTAAAACTTGCATTGCAATTTTCGTTCAGAAATGAGCTATAGAATAATGCAGTTGTAACTTTTTTTTTTTCCTGTTACTTTTCTAAAATGTGGGAGCAGGTTTGGTAGGTGCAGGTTAAGGTGGCTATGGTGTTTTGTTGTTTGGGGTTTTTTTGTAACAGTTAATGGGAAGAGAGCATTTTTTTTTTTTTTTAAAGCAGACATATATTCTGTAGACAGAAATGTAATGATGAAAAGTAAGTAGCTCATAATGCAGTAAATATATAGTGCTAAATTGGCCAAACATGTTTACAGGCTGATACCTGATCTGAGGGGAAAAAAACAGGCTATCACCTATCAATTATTTGTGCTTGTTTGATTAATGCTGTCGGAGTTGACACAATGATACTTTATATAAAAAGAAAATGCAAATTAATAAAGACTTGGTTTAAATGTAATGAAATACTATGATGATAAGTTTATACAAAAAACCCAAAAGCCTTTACCTGCCATAAACTTAACCATCTGGCATTCTGTAGCTGAAAACATATTAATGAACTGAAGACTATTCCACAACTTTTTTCCATTATGAAGACTGTTTTTCAAATTGTTCAAATGGGACCTACTAGCTGGATGATCCATATTTTTTGTGTGTTTTGAATTCATGAATATGTTAAGATTTCTGCAGCAAAACTATTCAGAGTTACCTTTTTCTGTATACTGTCAAATGATTTTTGTCCATAGTGCAAGATACTATAGGATACTTCAAAATACTTGAAGATATTGTACACGTACTTCACATCTTTGTAGTTCTTTATTTTATACCTAGAGATTGGCTGTTAAACTAAGATAAAGCATCAATACCTTATAAACTATATATTTTACTACATGGGGAAATTACTGGCTTGTTTTTTTTTTTAAGGGTGGGCGTTGAAGTTTACATTATAATGATGAAACCAGGTACTGTTTTCCTTTTTTATTTTTCCTGTGACATTTCAATCCATTGGACATTAAATGTGAATTGGATATACAAAACAGTTTTACAGGTGTAGCTCATTTGCTGAATTGCAATAAAATTTGTCTTCTAACATGAAAAATAGCATTAATGTGCTATTTGCAAAAGCCTCTTATAATTTGGGTAATAATATTTTCTTCTTTGCCTGAGTTGCAAGTAGGTATGACATTTTAGTGCCTGATTTCAGGAGATGTTTTTTGTACAGTTTTGTATCTGATCCATTCAACTAAATGCCTGTCTGCCTGCCTCCCAGCACCAGTGTAGCCTTCTCACAAGCAGTTGTTGGTCAGACTGCCATCAGTGGAAGAGATGCCTACTTGGTAATCAGGGAATGGGGAGAACGGGCAAAGGGACTAATGCAGATCTCGGACAGTGTCTGTGAGTACACGCACACATATGTGCTGCCATTTATATTAGTTTTTTTCCTACCTTAGAACAACTTTTGATACTCATAACCAAATTTGGTGGACGTCTCCAAATTTTGTGTTCTGGACAATACTATTAGTCACCTCTATGTACCATGTACTCGACCGTTCTCTTTATGTGGGAGGATCCATACAGAGAAGCAGGAATTGTTGGAAATGTAACTATCTAATTCTTCAAATACAAGGTTAAGTGAGAAAATAGCACTGTCCTCCACCGCGGAGATTCTGACAACATCTGTGGCACACATGTGTACCCAAGCCTTATTGCCTATATTGTCTGTTTCTTACTTTTTTTTTTTTACCCCATCTTTGCCCAGGGTAAGATCTAACTTGACAGATGGTCCCAGAGGAGCAGTTACTGGGTGGAGGGATTCTACTGGCACAGAGGCAAAAGCATGGTTTCCTTCCTTTTCCATTCATTCACTTTTCGAATGATTTGAAGTACATACCGATGTAGTGGAGCCCTGGATAATCTTGGTTCCTTAAATACTGCTCCGCTTATCTCACCTTGAAACTGGTTCTGCCTGCCTTACTGTATATTAAATCTAGTTTTTAGATTTGAGTGGAGTAGTAAACAAACATGACAGCAACTCTCATTTGTGGTTATGCTTTTGTACTTTTCTGCTGCCTATGTCCTGAAAATTTTATACGTCAGTTGTGTGAGGAGCAGGAGTCTGGGTCAGTTTTACCCACTTAACATCTCCTGCTTCATCTGAAATGCACTCTCCAGGTCATCCCTGCTTGAGCAGGGGGGGTTGGACAAGATGACCTCCAAAGGTCCCTTCTAACCTCTGTCACTGATTCTGCGGTTCCTCCCCATGTACAATGACAGGAACAGGTAAGAAGGCTGACTGCCGCTTCCCCCATGTTGTACGGTTTCAGCCATTTGTTATTAGCCCAGTGTCTGCAAAAAAAGAGCTC
The DNA here is from genome assembly GCA_013398815.1 of Ibidorhyncha struthersii. Classification (NCBI taxonomy): domain Eukaryota; kingdom Metazoa; phylum Chordata; class Aves; order Charadriiformes; family Charadriidae; genus Ibidorhyncha; species Ibidorhyncha struthersii. Next base: position 221,353 of record VZSZ01004085.1, read on the forward strand.
ATCCTTTAGGTGTACTTTTTTTCCTTTGTTTTAGGGAGCTGCCCTCCCTTTTGTCAACTATACCAGAGAGATTTGCTTATTCTTCTGACCTGCATGTTAGCAATGGCTACCTCTGCTTTGACAAATTTCTGTTTTGAAGCTGACAAACACAGAAGGTAATTTTGTCTGTCTGGGAGCAGTGGTTCAAGTTAGAGCTGTTCTGAAGTTGGTGGGGTTCACTCTGTGTCAAACCGTGTGAGATCATCATTGGATGTTTTATACCATCAGGGGAAAAGGCAGAAGGAAGGCGTTTGATGATTATTTGGAGGTACCTCTGCTTCACCTCTCTTCGTTTCTGCCCCTTTCCCCCCCCGCCCCGGTCTGTCGTGGAGGCTTTTTTTAAGCAAAGCAAAATAAAAAGTGTTAAGATATCTCTTGGGGGAACCACATCTGTCTTCCTGAGCTGGTGGGGATTCCGCAGTACTAGAACTGAAGGTGTCATCCTGTGAGCTCACTGGGGAAGATGCTGGCAGGTGAACTCAGCCTGCCCCATGCTCTGATGAGGTGGTGCTGGTGGCCTGAGCCTTGGACAGGTTTGGGGGGGTGCACTTGTGAACTTGGTACCTGCTGCCAGGCGTGCTGCACTTGTTTGGGATGCCAAACCTGCCTCTCAGAAACCGAGACCATCTCAGTTCCCTAGGCTTATTAGACCTGCTGCTTCTAATTCCTCTGCAGGGCGCTACAGGGATGTGGGGCAGGCCTGGACGGAGCTGTGAGGTAAGCGCAGCTTCAGAAACATTCACTTCATCACAGGTGGCCTCGAATCTTTCAGACTTCCTGCAAGGGGAAGGAACAAAAAGAACAGGGGCCTTGGTGAGCAAATTGTGTTGTGCAACTGCTGGGTTCACAGCACTTCTGCAAATGTCAGGTCTGAGGTGGTTTTACAGAAGGTGATGTTTATTAACATCTGTTGGAGAGGAGAGTTTGGGTGCTAGGCAATGATTGTCTGTTAACTGACTGGTCCAAACACATGGGTCTAGAAATGTTCTTATGTTATGATTTGTTGTAGTGATGACTCGGAAAGTTCTCACAAAGAAATACAAATGTCCAAAGAGGTGCACCACGCAAGTCTTTGTCTAAAAGTTATTTCGCATAGCAAGAAGTCTCCTTTTTTCCCTATTAACTCAAAGATGTATTCTCATTAGTAGAACATACTGTATTCAGTCCTGCAATAAACAGGAAGCATTCTTCATTTCAGTGACAGTGGCATTTTAAGACGCAGATCCTACAACATTTAAAATACCACTGGTGGATCTGATGTTTGTTTCAAGAAAGTTTTTCTACCAGTGGCATAAAAAGGCTTAGACGAGGAGTATAAATGAACATGAGAGGGTCTTTTAGACTCCTTGTGACCAGAGTAACCCCAGATTTCCTCTCTGATTGAGATAAGCCAGGAGCAGGTCCTGCTCCCAAGGACAGCCACTGTTAAATTGCAAAACTGAATGCTGGTTACTGAAGATGTGTTATTTTACGTAGAACTCAACAACCTATTTGGTAGCTTGGAAAACTCATGGATACTAAGACGGAAAGTGTAAGTGCAAAAGTTTGAGTGATTAGTTTCAAAGGAAAACAATTGTTCAAAACCCAGTATACCTATGGAGATGAGGAAGACTTGAAACTACAGCTCTGAGACATTACGTGTGTGAAAATCTTTGGAATAATTAAATATTTGAAAGTATGTCCTTACTTGTCTCTCTGCCCCTTTCCCTTTTTCGTTCTGGCATCTTCCCCCCACCGTTGTTTTCAGCTTCTGTCACAAGCACTCATTATGCTCGCTCAGTCGTGTTAAATTTTGTATCAATATGATGCACTGTTGCTCAGCCCAGCAGACCTACTACTTCTCATTACATTAAAGTACAAATGAAATGGCGATCTAGATGTCTTCAAATAATGTTTGCTTATCATTAAATAATGCAATTTAACAAGGATTATAAAGCATAAAGCAGTTCTTATCCCAAATTTTCAAAGTATTCAACTCTACTCAGGAGATCAGGTGCAGAATTTCTGGAGCAGTTTTTACATCCGACTGCTCTGTGGCAGCTTAGTCTCCATCTCTCAGTGTGAGGCAACTTCGATTGATACTTAAAACTGGAGGGCAGGGGGAGATTGAGGATCTTGTCTGTACGGAAGAGTTCCTTTGGAGCAGCAGACAGTGTTCGTAGCAGTGTTGTGCTCCTGGTTGTCCAAAGAGATCCGACAGTGTTAGTGGGAAGTAGTTCCAGGTTTTGCAAGATTATAAGGTAGCACACACGTTGGTACAATTAGACAATGCAGACGAGTTTTCTGACAGGCAGCCTTTCTCCAAACATAAACCAGCCAAACCTTTCCCTCACCAAAGCATCTGGGAAACGTACCTGAATGGGACTCTGGTCCACGCAACACTGGGAGAATTTAGTTCAAGCTTAAATGCTGTATAGTATCTAGATGATCAAAAACTTTGCTGTTGGTTTTAGGATCAGTATGCATAATGTACAAAAATATCCTGTTTGCATACACTTCTTGAAGATATTTACCACTAGCTATTTTCCTCCCTAAAACTGTGATTTTATTTTATTTTCAACTGCTGAAAAAAACCCAAACAGTGCTATTTGGGGTCTCTTCCTGTTGAACTGCCCCTGGTATGTTTATTTTTCTTTCATCATACTTAACTTCTTGCTGAAGTGGAGCCTTAAGAATTTTTCTAGCGTCTTTCTCCCAGTGAAGATCTTAGTACCCAGTGCGGTCATCTGTCACCATGACTCTGTAGCTGAAATAGTTAAGAAGGCCACAGAAAGACGTCTGAGTTGAGTTCTGAGCTTCTGTCTGTTTTGTGTCTTTAAAGAGATATCTTAACGGCAGTTCTTCGTCATAAACAAATGAATATTATATGTGAAGTAATAGCTAGGATCCTTCACAAAGCACTTTGAGATTTGTGTGCAAGAAATGGTTTCATTAACTAAGATAAATTTAATATTGTTCCTGTTTGTTTTCCAAGCTGTTGAGATCTTTTGATCTAATTCAGGCATTCACAAATATTTATGTGTCACTTTATATTTTAGTTTACAGAAGTAAATAAGATGCTTTGCTTTTACTGTGTATCAGAAAGCTTTGGTTGTTTGGGTATACAGCTCTTCAGTGTCTCTTGCTGTTTTTTCTGCTGCACTCTTCCCATGTAGACTTTGTCTTTCATCAAATCTTGTGATGAATTTTAAATTAATATTGGTCAAGTTCATTGAGCAACCTTGACTGGAAAGTGCCTGAAATATGTAACAGTTTTTCCTGTAGGCAGCTTGTAGTCATGGGCGTTTGGGAGAACTGTTTGTAGAGACACCTTGACTGCTACCCGCAGATGAGAGGTGTGTGGATGTGCGAATTCCCCTTGTAAGTATGATTATTTATTTGTGACATCATGGAAACTGTGGAGAAAGTCTTCATTCGTTAGTTTCTGTTGGTAAGGGGAGGCTTGGGGTATGGTGCGGGGCTGGAGAATCCCTGGAGTGTTTAATGAGCAGCTTTATGCGTTTATAGATGAGTTTGACTAAGACTGAAACCGTCCAGGAGATACAATAGGTTGTTTCTCACTGGATTTTAAAAGAGAATAACTTTGATCATTTCAAAAGCAATGAAGCCTGATGCTCCAGTGAGACAGGAAAGTGGTAATTTATAGCTACCATTAAGGAAACAAAGACAAAGACTGCGGGAAAGCTTCACTCTGAAGATTTACTAATGTGTATAAACCACCCTTACAACTAGAAATAGCTTGGTATTTCTCACAGAACAAAACAAAAGAGAAAAGGCAGCGAAATGGCGATGGGAGGGAGGGGTGGAAAAGAATACTGCCTGCGTTCCCTTGCACCGTGAAAGGTCAAACAACATTTAGGAGATCATAACTTCAGTGAAAAATGGATAGGCCACTTTTACCTGCCGAAGGAAGGACAGCTATGAGGAATCCCTGCCTGGGAGAGGAGTTGGGCTGGGGCTGGGGTGCTGGTGTGATGTTGTGATGTTGTGGGTTCTGGTACAGCCTTCAGAGGGGTTCTTCACCCTGCTGCAGCGTGTGTAATGACTTAGTGAAAACTGTAATACTGTGTTTTTGAAGAAATGCAAGCAAGGCCGGAGCGAGTTGTGCACATACGGGTTGTGGCAGGGCGCGGGCGTACAGGATCTTTGCGTGGGCTTGTCTCTGCTGGAGAGAGACCGCTTTACGGGCCGCGCCACCGAGGGGAGCGCCGGTTCCAGTACACTTGCCGCTGGCACCCCCAGTCTGCGTGTGAGGTATTTTAGGTACCTCGAGGAATCACCGGCTCCCCGGCACATCTGTGTTTAGGGCGTCGTGCAGGTGTTTGCACGCCGGTGCCGTGGGTGGGTGCGCCGGTGCTGTTGA
>VZSZ01004085.1:226233-299706 GCA_013398815.1 Ibidorhyncha struthersii
CTTGTCCGGTGCTCGGGCCGGCCCCCGAGGGGTCGGGCACCTGGTTAAGGTCTCGCCTTTGCCGGAGGAGCGGGGATGTAAACCCTGCGTCTGCCGCGGCTTCGTCTGCATCTGGTCGCCGAGGAATAAACCCGGTAACCCTTCCTGCAGCCTCCTCCGCGCCCGCCTCGCTGCCAAGTTTAAGGCTGTGATGTTTGCTCACAGTCTCCCTCCTGTACGGTCTCCCTTCGGCTCGGGCTACTGTCACTGCGTGAGGACACCTCGCCCCCTGTGCCTGGTGACCTTCTCTTGGCCCCCTTTTTCCACGCGTCTGTGTGCATTAATGCTGGGGGGGTGTTTTGCCGCTGTTCTTCCCTGCGGGCTGCAGACCACAGAGGATTGGTGTAAAAATAAAATAGCAGAACGGGCGTTTTGCCGCTGGTGTGAGATCTAGTTTGACATCTCTGTGCTGTAGCTTTGAAAAAAGGTCCCTCCCTGGTGTGTGCTTTCTGGAACCCCCCCTGCCCCCCTGGCTGGGGCTGGGAAGAGGAGCACTTACCGTGCAGGGGGTACGCGCTGCCTGTGGCTAATGCTTCTTTCTGCCCTCTGTTGTTCCCTCCTTACCCATCCTTTCCTCCTGCCCCATCTACCCGAATCCCACTCGCTGGAGGCCCCTCAGCAATTCCCTGCACCCCTGCTTCTGCGGCTCACTCCCTCAAATCACTGCCTGCTCTATTTTTTAATGGCTTAACTTTTTCGCTTTGAGAGGAAGCGGATTCTGCCGCTTTCTCTGCCTGTTTTCCACCTTCCCATTTTCTGGAGGGGGTATCTGAGGACCCCATCGTTGTTACCGGCTCAGTGTCCACCTGAGAGGCAGGAGAGCACTGCTGCTCCCGCACTGGCTCTTTGCCTTGTTTCCTGCTGCCAAATGCCATGAGGAGTTAAAACGACATGAATACTTTCTGAGGTTGGCAACTCCTGCAGTACCTACAGGCATATTTTGTGATTGGAGGGGGCGGGGAAAAAAAAAGAAGAGATGAATACTGTAATTGTAAATGGGAGAGGTGCTGATTGAAATTCCCTGTTAGAAAGTGATCCCCACTATAAAACGTGGCTATTTGTCACCTTCTGCTCATATTTCTGCAATTCATCCTCTTGTTTTAGGACTGACTTTTGTACCTATGTAGGGTGCTGCTTCTGCAATTCTTCTTTTGAACCAGTTGCTGGAAATCTTCCTGTTTCTGTGTTTGAATTCTCTGCTGTATGAAAAACTTCTGCTGATGTCTGCTGCTGCCCTTAACTTTTCTTCCTCTTCTTCTGTCTACATTTCTTCATCTCTAGGACTTCCTCCTGTTGGCGTTTCTCTTTCTCCTCATTTTTTTTTCTGCTCTGAAGTTTCCACCTGGATATTTTGCTTCAGTGTGCTGTGCTTTGTGATGGCTGGCCAGGCAATTTGGCAGTGCTGGTCAACAGATACTATTCTTGTATTTAAAAAAAAAGGCATTATTTATAAATTATACATCTGTTCAATGGTAAGTCCATCTCTTAGTGTGTTGGTGGTGACTTTGAAAGTACATTTCTGTAAACTCTCCTTGTTAGTTTAAAAACTGTTGGGCTTCCTGAGGGTGATGTTACAGATGTGATCAAGAACTCTTTCAGTACTGTTTTTTGTTAACCAGAAAGATGAACAGTCTGTAACAAATCTCTGTAAAACTGTCAGCTAAATCTCATGGAGCATCTAGCCCATAATAGATTGTTGTTGATGTATTTATAAGTGGGTACAGAAGCTTAACACAAACTTATCTGAATTGCATACAAATACATCTGTATGCAGGTAGAGCATTATACAAATTTAAGCTCTCATACAGTCTCTGCGTGTTTCTGTTCTGTCTCACAAATACATACGGTATGCACGCCCGTGCTACAAACAGGTGCCCATCCTTACCTCATCTCGTCAGTGATGTGTACAGGAGCCGTGCCCCGTTCTCCAGCTTCTGACATCCCTTCTGAATCCTGTCTTTTCACAGATGTGGATGAGTGTGCCCTGGGGCTTGATGACTGCCACCCAGATGCTATTTGTCAAAACACCCCGAAGCTGTACAAGTGCATGTGCAAAGTGGGTTACACTGGCGAAGGGAAGAAATGTGAAGGTAAAGTGACCGAAGAACTATGCTCTGCCTGTGTCAGCATGAGGTATTTCTAAGAAGATGCAGCCATTAAAGAATAATGGCTTAGGGTATGGAGGATGATTTAAAAATCAAAATAGTCATTGTTTCTTCACCTGATTTTTCTTCTTGTTTACAAAATCAGAGGCAAACAGATTGCATGGCTTCTCACCTAGTAATGTCATTTGGTCTAATAATTTGTTGTTTAACCAGCACCCTTAAAAACTATGAGGTAAACCTACATGGGAATCACAGGGCATTTTGTGACTCATTCAGCAAGTGAGACATTCAGCAAGTAATGCGTTAAGGATAGTCTATTTGCAAGACAATGATTATTTCGGACAGCAGTTGCTGCTCACATCTACGCAGTGGCATCTCTGTCTATAACACTCAGGCGAGCATCCATCATATTGACTTTTGCTTTATTCCTTAGACATTGACGAATGCGATAACGACTTCAATGGAGGCTGCGTCCACGAGTGTTTCAACATTCCAGGAAATTACCGCTGTACTTGCTACGATGGCTTTATGTTGGCTCATGATGGCCACAACTGCCTGGGTAAGAAGTGTGTTCATGAACATTGTGAGTGGTGATGCTGACGTAACCTTTTAACTGCATTCGTGAGAAGTGCATGGTGATCTGTTGGGCTGAATCAGCTCAGCTGGAGAAGAATGTTACATATGGGAATAAGGAATTCCAGGTACTGGTGCACCTTCCCCCTGTGGCTTTTCCACTGTCTGTAAAGGAGAAGGATAATTGTGCTACATTTCTGTTAAGCCTCTGGGTTAAACTGTGTGAAGTGCCGTCCATTATTATGCTAAATGACTTTATGTAAAATAACATATGCTGTCATTGTCTTTTGGTCCCGAAGTTAGTTTAGGATCAGTTCTCAGGTTTGTTTCTGGGCTTAGAAATCTCTTCTCTGGTACATCTGTAAGGTGTGGGCTTCTCGCTCTGTGTCTGACACGCAATCTGTCAGGAAAGGACAATTAGGAGTGTGCAGCAGCTGTGTGTGATAGAGGCCGCTGAAGTACAGAGGGACTAAGCCAAATGCTTGGAGTTTCCTTGGGTGGTTAGTGTGGAGCAAAACATGGAACTCTGGCAATGCATTCAATCCTGGCAACACTCCCTTGACCCTGCATATGCACACACACTCTCTCTCTCCCTCTTTTTCTTTTCTTTAATTAAGGCCTCGATAGTTTCCTTCGTTTTGTGTGCCAGCAGGTGAAAATCTTTAAAAATGGGTAACAAGACCTTGTGGTTTTACCGTGATAGTATTCTCCAGCACCCAGTGCAGCAGTGTACAGAAGTGCATGAGTTGCCAGCCTGCTGGCAGCGTGGTATGCTGCCGGCGTTATTTCCCTGGGACAGAGCCTCATGCTGATGAAGCTGTCCTGCTTCTAGCACCCACCCTGGGTACCCCCTGTGGCTCTGCCCTGCGCTGTGGTACCTGTCCCATTTACCTTTTCAGAGATGGCTCAGTTTTTCCTCTTTTGCCGCACTGAGGGTGGATTTGCCTGGGCAGGCTTCCATGTCCATCCGAGGGAAACTTGTTCTCACAGCATAATTTTAAGACTGTAGTTAGCTTGGCTGGAGTATTTGCCGGTAGCGTATGGCATATCAGGTGGGGGATCAGACCGTCCCTGGGTTGTATCTTCTGCTGGGACAAATCACAAAAGCTCTGGAGTCTTCAGTGGGATTGTGTTGGGTTTCCCCTGCTGGGAACATAGTGTGTGCCCACATATTAACTTCGTGCCCACATATTAACTTCGTTACAGAGGAGAGGACGGAAGTCATTAATTTCCAAGTATTTCACTAAAGAAAGTAGAGAGGGAAACAAAATGTCTGCTGATACTTTAGAATAATAGGAAGGCCATCTTATTTTTTTCTAGTGCGTTTGTGTAAACACGCAGTGGAGTTCAGCTGAGGTCACCATGAAGGGCTGAATGTGAATGAACACGTTGCCTCTTAGAATGCCACCAAAGGGTATATTCTCTTTGTATCCAGTAGCCCCTCTGAAGCGTGCTTCAGCTGACTTGTTTGCGATCAGTAAGACCTACACATAACTTAGATCAAAATCTACCACCTGCTCTGGTACTGGGAAGCTGGTCAGTATTGCATGGCAGACTTTTAAAAATAAAATAAAACATCATTGATATACAATGAAGTTTTTACCACTGACCTGCCAATTTTGAGATGTGATGTAAATGTTAAATAAATATTTTGGCATGCAGCAAATTGGATCACATCTTCTCTTAATCTGTTTATTTACTTTGTTCACGCCAGGGTTGCCCTCCTCTCACCCTTATTTTTGAAGATCTCGGCTGTGTGCCTGGGATTAAGCCAAATAGACAATTACTTGTTGGAAAGAGATGATTTTTTTGAAAGCTTTCCAAGGTCTCTGAGACAGAAACATCTGCTGGAGTTCAAATCTGTAGTACTAAAGACTCGTGGTGGCTGTTTATTCATGATTGTTTGCACATTCACATCGCTGTAGAACTCTAAAATACTCAGCCTCTCTGTGATGGAGATATGTCAGCCGCTCTCTTTGCTACAGCAGGTCACATTCTTTTGCATTCAATTGGCTTACTCATTGCCTTCAGTAGAAATTAAATCTGTCGTAATACTATGTTATGCTTCTTACTAAAAGCCTTTCTCTTTCTTCTTTTTCAGAAGACAGCTGTTTTATGCCAGAAATGCTACAATGTTAAATTAAAAACATTGTACTATTAGCACAGGAACAATGAACAGAACAGGGAGCAAACATGATGTTCCATATGAATTTGCAAATGAGATCAGTGCTTTGCCTCAGCAACATTCTGTCCTGTTTTTAAGGGACTGAGTATTTTTACTTCCTGTTCAGATTAGCATTTCTGAAAATTAGGGTAGGAAAATTCTTTGCTGGTAGTGGTTACAAAAACCTGCACTTATTAAGGGGTAAAATTCCAAAGAATTGGAGGTTGGGGTGAGTATCGTGTTGTTCAGAGACTTAGCTGAAGTTTTTCTGCTCTTTGTTTCTCTTGGTTATGTTGCAAGCAGAGCCTTTCTATATTCTCTGGTATTGTTGAAGCTCTGAATATTGCAAAATCAGCATTAAAAATATTTCCAGAACCTCTGCTGTTGTCCTTGACTGCAGTCAGGCGACACAGCAGCAGCCTTGATGGTAAGTGGTGATGACCTAGAGTTGAGGGAGGAGGACAATAAATCAAACTGAGCATCAGAACAGATGCGATGTGTGAATTCTCACTAGACTGCAAGTAAGGAGCAGGGCGTAGGTTTTAAGCTAAATTTATTTTGAGGTTTATATTTTTCTTGTTCCACCTTTGCTTCAGAATGGGGAGCTTTCTGGAAAAACACCTTTTATAGCTTGTATGGGTTTGGAGCCAAAGTTGTGTCCCACTGAGCAAGACAGAGCCATGTATGGATGCTGAACCTAGATGCAAAGGTGCCAGGCTGCTGAGTGGTGGTGCTGCGCAGCTGCACTGAGAGGCAGGGTACGTTCACGTAGGTGAGCGTGGAGTCCTGCTTCTGGCTCCAGCGAGGCTACTCTGCCTTAGTAGTAACCAGTAATTCTGGTTAGTTGGCCAGCGTTTCTCGGGGGCCCCTGTGACTGATTGGTCAAACTGCAAACAGGGGAAGAGCAGCAGCAAAAATATACTTTCCCAAGGGTGGCAGCACAACAACAACAGCAGGCTAGCCTGGGGTGTCTAAGCTGCCTGGGTGGTTACATGCCAAGTAGATGTCTGTCTGTACTGCGTATTGAGCATCTCCTCTCTCTCTCTCTTTCTCTTTTTCAGATACAGATGAATGCATGTTCAACAACGGTGGTTGCCAGCATGTTTGTGTCAACACTGTGGGGAGCTATGAATGTCGCTGTAAGGAAGGGTTCTTTCTAAGTGATAACCAGCATACGTGCATCCACCGCTCAGAAGGTACTGTCTGCTTCCCTCCAGGCACCAAGCAGGAGTTTTTGACAGAAGCTAAGTGCAAAATCTCTAAAACAGCTTCAAAAGTATTTTGAGGTTGAGTTTTTCAAAGCTGTGAAGGGTCTTGAAGTCCTCACTCCTTTTAAAAGGAACAGGGTGTCAGAATCTTCTAAGTGACTTTGAAGACTCTTTACATCCCTTCTGTCCCTTTGATCCCACCTGTATGTCTGCAGCGTTGTGCTTGTTAAAGGCTGCACTGCTGTACTCCCAGTGTACTTTATGCTCTGTTGTGCAGCTAAACTCTGTCCTGATCCAGGGAATGGCAGCAAATTGCAGGACAGTAAGTTCTGACCATTTCCATTGGCTTTAGTTAAAAGGTAATACCTGTGTTACCTTCAGGTACCTTTTAGATTCCCTGTACATTGTTTAGGTTTCAGCTTAAGAGATTTATTGTTTGTCAGCCCCAAAGGCATTTAAATCCCGTTCTTTGTTTTGAGTGAAACCTTTATGAAGCGACCTTTGAGAGATCAGAGAGTCCGGGATATCTAATTAGACATCAGATTAAACAAAATTATTTTGGATGCCCTTAGGGAATACTTTAAAGTGGTTGCTCAGATCAGGGAGTTGTCCATTGAACTGTACAGTGAATATCTTACCAAGAAGTATTTAAAACTGCAAAGCTTTCTTTAATCTAAGGCTTATCGTTGGCATGACTATAAGAGGGATCTGAGCACGAATAAACAAATCTCACTTTAAAAATCCCCATAGTGAAGAGATCAACATTTATAGACATATATGGCCATCCACAGATGAGTGTGCTGAGGTGGCTGTCGTCTGACGTAGCTGAATTGATCTTTTGTTTGAATTAAGAATTTGTATTCTCAGCTTCTCTGGTACTGGGCTTGGTCTCACAGGGTTCTGCTGACGCATTGTGATTTCTCAGGCTGTTGCTCAGCTCAGCAGTCCTTGCCACTGCAGGAGCTGAGCCAGGAGTGGGGACAAGCAGGAAGGTTGCAGTGGTGGGGCAGGGCACTTCCCTTCATGTTGCCTTGCTAGCAGTGATGTGTGTTTGTGTGCGTGCGTGGATGATGAATCTAAGGATGAAAAACAGTTGCTTGAACTCCTTGTCTTGTCCAATGCCAAGGGAGGAAAAACTTCCAACTCTTTCTATTCTTATTTGCTGCTACTTGAGTACATTGTACTCTCCTGAACTAACAGCAGCAGTGTTTCCTGTCATTAATATTTGCTCCCTAAACTGTACCTTTGGAATTCTACCTCTGTTCTGTTATTTATAAAGATGCAGTTAATTTCTTTTAATGTTTTCCGTAATACCAAGTTTCCACTTAATTTAGTCTTTCTTTTTTTTGTGGAAAAAAAAAAGCAGGAGGGAAAAAAAAAGTGCATTTTCTCCTAAAAACTACTGAATTAAATATATTTTGATGGATACCAGTCTTAAGAAAAAAGGCCTTAATGGTTTTGCCTTAAATGCTTTTTTTCTTCATACCAAAATACAGAATTATCTGTTTTGGTTTTTTGAAAACCCATGTTTTCAGGTTATCATGGTGTGACTGTTTCCCTTCCGCCTCCCCCCTCATTACTGAGAAGTAGTGCTATATGGGATTCCCCACTTTTTTTTCTTTTTTTTTCCCCTTGGGTGGGCAGGTCTGTTGTCAGCCAAATCTCGTTGCTTTATCTTTCCCCTCACTTTGTTCTCTGCTTTTCTGCTCATCGCTAGGTCTTCTGTTCTCTGCCTTGTGTATGCATCTCTCAGTGTATATACTTCATTAGTTCCCTTTTGAGACCTCACAGCATTGAGCTAAACGGCTGTTGGTACCGACAGCCTAGACCATCTATTCAGTTTTGCTTCTTATCTGTAATATAATGGAGTATTTACTTCCCTCTCACCCAGCCCAGTTAAAAGAGTTCACACATTAATGCTTGAGAGGCCTTCCTAGTGGTCTGCAATTCTGGCCTTTACATACACAGAAAAGGAGTGAACTGGAGTTGAGAGAGAGAAGAAAGAGAGGCTTGGCCATGGCAGTCCTCCTGATGACCAGGGTAACAGGGGAGCCTAAGGGTCATCTGGCCTTCCAAGTCTATCTGAACTTATCTTCTGGGTTCCCTGTCACCTACTGTGACACGGGACTCAAGGTCCAGTAGCTATTAGAGGAGAGTTTGACAATTAAAGTTGATTTTTCATCTGATATGATTGTGTTGGTCTGAAGCACAGGGGTGCTCTGAGGGGCTTGATGGTTCTGCCTAGCCCCTGCTTAAACCACAAGAACTCAGAGCGCCTTGGGAAGTCGTGCGCAATCCTATTTTTTTCCTTAGCTGCTCTCAATGAACTCTTCTTCTATATGTGGGAGAATGGATTTACTTCGGGAGGCTGTTACAGTGGCTGGCAGGACAGCCGTGCACATATAACTTGTTTCTGTGTTTAACTTGCTCCATATTAGAGAATACAAACATTTGAAGGAAAACAGGGTTTTTCTGTGCACAAATACGTAGTGCGTCTTGTGGTTTCTATTGCTATCTTGCTGCTTTCCCTTGTGGTATTTCACGGTCATAGCTATCTACTTGTTGTGCTGAATCAATGGGAATGAATTGGACCTGCAAAGATGAAAGCCACATTTGAAATCACTGTGTGGACTGAAAGCTTGTACGTAGGGCACCATCTCAGCTGTTGCTCTTAAAGTCCTTCTGACTGTGGAGAACAGCGATAACTAGAAAGCTTTTTGGAAAGAGTTGCCTTAACACAAGGGTGTAGAAAGCAAGAAAAGACTAACTTGTTCCTGTTCTGCTGGCTTTGCGGATGCTTCTCGCCGTTTGCCTATTAGAGGGTGCCTCTGAGAATCTCTGGTGGTACTTTTATACAATTGCATCCTTTCCCTTTGTCCTACTGAGCGCCTGTTTGAATGTGCCCTAAATGGAGCTTTAGCATTCTTGGCAGATTGGTGCTGATGCCTCTACATCTTCTGTGTAAAAAAGACAAAGATTTAAACACAAATCATACATGTAAGAGATTAACTCAACGTGACCTGATTGGGAAATACCGTGCTGGCTCTTTGCCTGTGTCTTGCCAGTGACAGGAGTGCTTGGATCTCACTGAGTTTTGCTGGGTGGCTTTGCGAAGGTCCAGTCATCAGAAAGGACTGATGTGGCGTGGGGTGTGCTAGGACAGGCAGGCGCTGGATTCAGCTCTCTTGGCTGTGGATGTGGCGATCAAGAGACTGATGCCGTCCCAAGATACTACTTGTGTGTTGGTAGGGCAGGGTCTCCGGCAAGACAAGTTGTGCGTCTGGGAAGCACGTGGTGGGATTTGACCAAAATTTGTTTGGCGTTTGGTTCTGGGCCACAATCTACCATTGCAACAGCTCCGGAGCAATGTAGTCGGGAGACTTCGTGTCCATAAAGGAGTTTGCAGTCGCACAGCATTTATGGTTTTATAGACATTTCTTTAATGCAACCTTATAAAATGGAGCTGAGTAGAAACCTTCTACCACCTTTGGCAACGAGCGGCAGCTTCATAGTAATTGCTAGAATGCGTGGATGCATCTGTCTTCTATGAAATGCTGTCTTTTGGGTCAGCAAGATTTTGGTGGGTTTGGTCATGTACCTTGTTACACAATGGGTACTTTGTTATTAAAATGTGCCTTGGTTTGGGAAGTGCAGTTTTAGCTTTCTGTGGAGACCTAATTGAATTCCCCTCACTCGGAATGAAGCAATCCCAAATTGAGCATTTAAACCATTTGTCTGATGTCAGTGAACTTTACCAAAGTACCTACTTGAACAGTTTCCCCTTGGGTAGCTCAATAGAGGTGAAAAAATAACTTTGTTAACAGAAACTAAGCTGCTAATTCTCCTAATGCTTTCTAACGCCTCTGAGCTAAGAGACCAAAGCATATTGCATGCTTAAGACCAGAAATGTCACAAAACCACAAGAGTTAATGAGGCTAATTTGTGGCCTCATAGGTTGTCCTGTTCCTTGACTGACAGCACAATAACGGATGACAGCTTTCATGTGGGCTCCTTAGGCTGTGTCTGTGTGCTGCAGGATTTGAAGTGTCATTGTCTTGTTAGTCTTCGACAGAGTTCTCACTGTGGGAAAGGAATCAAAAAGCCAGCAGAGCAGAATAATCTAGGCTCTGCAATATCCATTCTATTGTTGCTTAAAGCTGTCTTAATAGAGAAAGGGTCCTGCAGCTTGTGCTTTAGATGGTGAGAATAGTTGTGTGCAGAGCAAGGACCTAATTGAAGTGTAGTGGAGTAACGGTGATGAGCTGACCTCTGCTTGCCAGTACGGTGGGTTTGTTTCGTTTAGTAATAAGGCTGCAAAAAGGGCCATCTGACTTTAAAAAAATATATAGGGTATGGAATTGTTCACGCAATCCCTTTTTTAAAACTATTGTTTTAATTTGCTTTAATGATCCCATTTGATAACTCAGCCAGCTGCTGTGTAGTTTTAAGTTGTGTGTGTACAAATTGTGTCACTGTCTTGCCAATGGCAAAGACATTGACTTAGCTGAACCATGGGGCACGGTGAAAGAATTTTTTACAATAATTCTAGGAATTAATAATTCCTCCCTGTTTAATTGACTTTAACTTTTTGCAAAGGCCAGACAAGATACTCTGGCAGTCATTGAGTGCTGGTGCATGAACAGCTTATAACTGTCAGAGGCAAAAATGACTGGATGTTTTCAAGGGGTGCACCAAAAGGAAGAAAATCACTAGTGTCACATTGCTTTTTCATTTGGTTAAAGCAGGCACTGGCACTAAGTTCTGTCCAGCTGGAAAGGTGTGTAGAAATGCAGAACCCGATGGGGTTATTTCAGGAGGTATTTATTGAAATCGAGTGGAAAAAAAAAAACCCCAAACCCAAACAAAGACACAAATAACAAAAAAGAGAATTGACGTACAGCATATGTACGATCTACATGTCTGCCTGGACACTACTTGGCCACTGCTGAGGTAGGTTATGACTTTGGGAATCTGCTTTGTAGGCCAGTAATTGAAACAGGGTTGACTTCTGTGACTGGGCCTTCCTGTGTCCGGTGGCTGCTCTTTTAAGCAGAGCAGTAAGAACTTCACTTTAGGCTTGCCAGGTATCAGCCACCTTGCAATTTCTGTAAAAGAAATGAGGAGGTTTTATAAACACTGGTATGAGAATGCAGATGCGGTACAAATCTAGGCATGTTGCTTTTTGACCTTGCAGTCAAAGAACACGGGCACAGAAGAGATCATGGATGGAGAAACCTTGGGGTCATTGACTTTGTAGGATTGGACTTTCTGCCTTTCCTGTCTGTAAGCTTATACTTCTTGTCCTAACACTGTAGAGCCTTCCCAGAAGTAGCAGGCTGTTGTCTGTGTGTGTATTGAACTGACTTTATCTGACTGTTGCTTGCACACAGAGATGCTGATGCTCTTGCGCTTGTCCTGTTTTGCAGAAGGCATGAGCTGCATGAATAAAGATCACGGCTGTGCTCATATCTGCAGAGAAACACCCAAAGGAGGAGTTGCCTGTGAATGCCGACCAGGATTCGAACTGTCCAAGAACCAGAGGAGCTGCATTTGTATGCAACATTCTGCATATGCTTATGGTTTCCCAAAGTGAACAAATAGTGTTCTGTTTGCAGTGATATGGGATTTGGTATGTTATAGCTAAATTGGGATGACATGCCTGAATTGTGTGCATTTGAATTAGACTAGAATTAAGACTAGAATCAAAGGCTTTGCTGGACACTATCACACCAGTCTATTGGTTGCTACGTTATCTGTAGTTTGGGGAATTGCACCATCATTCATAATGATGGGGAGTTCAGCTCCACAAGACAGCTCTGCAGTGTTTCACTCTCACACAGTTCTTCAGGAAAGGGACATGTTAGGAAGGTGTATTGGATGGTCAAATGGAGATGAAATTGCACACTGTCTCAAAGATGCTGGAAGTACCTGTGAGATGTAACATATATTTTCTTCCTAGTAACGTGTAATCATGGAAATGGTGGCTGTCAACATACATGTGATGATGCTGATAATGGGCCTATTTGTGGATGTCATCCCAAGTACATCATGCATGTGGATGGGAAAACCTGCCTGGGTCAGTATAAAGTGGAGGGAAGTAGTTTTCTGTTGATGACTAACTCGAGTGGTGTGGCGTTGCTGTATGTGCATGATTAATGCTCCTCATAATAGTATGGCTAGAAAACGTCAAGGAATCCAAAACTAAAAAACCTACTAGTGCATCATCTCTCATGGTTGTGTTATGCTTCCCTATGTAAGTAGCTACCTAATACTACTGCAGCCTGTAATTATCGCTGGTCCCTCTGAAGCACAAGGCCTGTCACTAACCAAAGAAGATTCCCTTCCCTCCAGGATATTTTAAGTTCAGTTTCTTGTATGGCATGAGCCAGAGAGTGTAACCAAGCAGTACGTCTGTTAAAACCAGAACTCTGAATTCAATTGAAGTACAATTTTTGCAAGGCAGTTATCCAGTAAAGAAAGCACTTAAGATTTATAAACTCTTCCAGTCTCTGGAAGAGTTTGTTGTCTGTTGATTGAAATCAAATGCTCAGACATAACTGGCTGGTCCTTGTATTAGTCCGTGATAGATGATGATAGTGTGCTCTTACCAGAGCAGTTCATGACAGTTCAGTTAGTTCTTTCATCTTCTTGCCATTCACCGCATCTGTAGCACACTTTCTGTTTTGTTAAGAATACTGAAGCAAACTTGAGTTGTAAGGAAGCAAGAAAAGCAAAGTATTCTCATGGTTTTGACTGAAGTGTCTTTGCGGGGTTTCTTATTACTTTGTTTTTTAAAAAAAATTATTGCTGCCTAGTCAGTTCTGACTGTCTCTGATAATTCAGTGCATGATGCAGCTGTCTGCATGTGTGTACGTATTGGATTCAGATGAGGCAGGTCAGGGCACCTTTACTCATTCGCTTTTTTCATGTTCCCTACAGAGAGGGAAGAGGCTGCTGTTGAAATTTCTGAGGGAAACACTACAGCAGGAGCTGATGTGGACAAGAGGGTGAAGCGACGGTTGCTCATGGGTAAAAGTGCTTATCCAAAATAATTTTGCTGTTTGTTTTAACCATTTAGATTGAAGAATTGCTTTTTAACGTAACCATCATAACTCTGAGCTGAGTTCTGCCTGAGATGCTCTACTCCCTTTTATGGAAATAATACTATTCCATAACGTATAAGAAACTATATAGATTGTTTGTGATGGTCAGTAGGAGGTGTCAGGAACTTGCCCTTGAAGTAGTGTATGTTTCCATGGTTCTATTTCGTCATGGGAATGCAGAACAATCCCTTCTGTGCTACAGCTTTAGCCAAGTGATTGTGGAGGAAGCAGTGTTTTACCTGCTTCTCTTCAACTGAAAGTGTACTTCTGCGTGGAAGAGAAATGGGCCCAGTGGTGGATTGCATCTAGAAGGGCGTGTTAGGATACAAGGCCATCTTATTCTTCCTAGAGATGTTTGCATCTGGCCCAGAATGCCAGCCTCTGAGGGTCTGTCACTACTGGGAAGGCACTGGCATGAGAAACAATCACTGTGCTCTCAGGGCACCTGGCTCCATGGATGTCCACCTCTCAAATGTCCTTACTCCTGGCAGTTGGGGTGACATACCATGTTTATTGGCATTTGCCACAGAAGTGGCATGGAGGCTGAGCTACCAAAAGTATAGGGCTAGCTCCGAGCTCCTGAATCCATATTTAGACTGATGAGTAGCCTCATTTTCAAAAAAATTACATTTCTGTGGAAGGAGGAGGAAAGAAGAGGCACTCTGTCTTCACATGGAAGTCAGACACAGCCTCCCAGTACTGAATGTGGGATGAGAGACTGGGAGGGAATAAACCAGTAAAGGTCTTAAAACTTGAGAATAAGTAGCGTATGCTTGATGCTGCAGAAAACTAGGAGACAGCTAGAAAGAGAGGAGTTCAAAAAGCAGATGTAGAAAATGATCTTTGCAGCTCTCTGAATCAATGTGCTGGATGAAATTGTGTTTGTCCAGCTAGAGAAAAGGTTGTTAGACTGAGTGAGGTGGTTAGACCGACTACAAGAGGATAAATGCCAAAGAGGGAGTTATTCTGGTTTAGTTGGATGTGAAGAACTGTATTTTAGGGGTGTTCGCTAGAAAGGCTTGGTGAGATTTAGACATAGTTTTCATCAGGGGAAGTTAAAGGAACATTAGGTTGAGATGGCACCTGGGTCACGAGCCTGAAGGAACTCTCAGTGTGGGTGTAATCCACCATGACTGGGAGCACAGGTAGCGTGCGAAGGTGTGTCGGAAGGGATTTAAGAAAACTGGTTTAGTAGTCCTGAGTGCAACCAGGTGTCTAAGCATTGGTGGGAAGTGTCGAAGGATCAGCTAGGATTGAGTGTAGGCATAAGGAAACAGACTGACAGGAACAGATTCATCATCAAAGAGTGGGGGTTTGTGTTTAAGGACGAGAATATCCAGAGAAAATATCTTAGTTTGTAGACTTGCTGCAAAAAAATAGACATAGCTGAGACAGGGATTTTGCCAACACATGTATTTAGTAGTTGCTCGTGTATACTAAACTGAGTGTAGTTGAATAGCAGTGTGCTTGGAACCGTGCTTGTATCACGTGATGTTTTTTTCCTTACCGTTATAATATCCCTGAGCAAACTTCAGCTTTATCTTGTTGGCTAGAAACGTGTGCAGTAAATAATGGCGGCTGTGATCGTACGTGTAAAGATACATCAACTGGAGTTCACTGCAGCTGCCCTGTTGGATTCACGCTCCAGTTTGATGGGAAGACATGTAAAGGTGAATTTTTTATTTATTTTTTTTTAACTTGTGGACATATGTGTACCAACACCTTGCTGTAAGGTATTAATCTCCAAATGAAGGTAATCGAATATCCAGAGGAAAGCCAGTATGTGTCATCCGACCTAAGGATGGGCTGCAGCCAGGGGTAGATGTGTGGTTTCCATCACATCAGGTGCATCCTGTGCAGAGAATCGCTGCTGCTCTGCCCTCCCCCTCACCACTTCCACCCCTTCTGCCAAGGTGGCCTCATTTTTCACAAACGAGGGTTGGTAGGAGGTAATACAGGTCTGCGGTAAAGTAGAGAGAGGTCAGTACTGGGAGAGGGAGGTGTGCCGGTTCTTACAGGCATACAGTCCAGTAGTCTGCTATTTTACCCACAGTCAGCTGGGTATTAGAGCAGTTTGTAAGTAAATATCAGCCTGTAAACAGGGGTGTATGACTAGAATTACTTATACTGGTCCAAGCAGCTCTAATGAGAGTACTGAAAAGGAGCAAAAGGACATTTAGGTTGTGTATTAGAATACATTTCCCAGTAATTAGATGTTAAGACTGTACTGCTAGGCAAAAATAAGGGAATCCTCATGCCTGAGTCAATTAATATTAGATAAAGAACTTACTCTAATATTAGCATGAAAAGGACAGGGTAGTTCGGGAAGTCTCCTCTGTCTTAGATTTCTGCAGGGCTTAGAAAGAGGAAATAGAATGTTTAAAAAGCTAAAGCCTGTTAGAGCAGATTTAAGTCAGAGTGTTTCCAAACAGAACTTAGGGAAATGGTCTTTTGTGAATACACATACTCAAAAGTAACTGATGGCAATACGTTAAATGAAAACAAACAACACTGTCATGGGGCTGAATGGGCCAGATCATTCTTAAGAGCTGGATCCGATCTTCCTTAAAATTTGTAGTAGTCTCGCTAGGTTTTGTTTCTGGGCTTCTCTAACCAATTGGACGTGACTGTTCTCTGGATCTGGCAGTGGAAGTATGTTGAATGTACTGTGTTTATTTGCTCAGGCACTTTTTTTGTTACAGATATTGATGAATGCCAGTCCAATAATGGAGGCTGTGATCATTTCTGTAAAAACACTGTTGGCAGTTTTGATTGCAGCTGCAGAAAAGGATTTAAATTATTAACAGATGAGAAGTCTTGTCAAGGTATGTGCACTGGAGAGGCAATAGAAGTAGAACAAATCAGCGTGGCTTGGACCTCGACTACAATGATGAAGTGATAATGGACTCCAGAATAATTTCCGGGCCTCAGTTTTTGTTTTATTTTTTTCTTTCTGAAACAGCTGTTGAGTTAATACAGTTGGCTTGATACTATTCTAGGAGGTACGTATAACAGCACAGTGAACTATTATCTGGAAGTGACAGGGACAGCATCATATTAAAAAGCTCTTTATGAGGATAATGCTTTCCCCCTCTGTTAATGATCTAATTTACAGGGAAAAATACACAATATCTCTCTGTCTGTCTTACTGACTAGTTCAGCATTGTAGTGAAATTATTTTTTTCTTAACGAGGCATTTAGATGTCACAAGTTCATTATTTAAGGAAAAAAAAGATGTAACATGACCTGTGAAATTATAAGCCTGTAGACAGACATTCCCTAAAACATAGCATTTGATTTTTAGGATGACAGGAATTTCTCCTGTGAGACTTATAAAGCATATTTGCTTTTCTGTGTAATAGTTTGTACATATAGTTAGCATTTAAGCTGCTTAAATACATTAAAATGTAAGGATCAAAATGGTCTGTTGGTTTGGAAAAGCTACGTATACCATGTAAATGTACGTAGACAATGTAAAGTCAATCAGCCAACTGGAGTGGTGAATAATTCAATTTCCTAGATAACCAGCTGACATTAATGATGAATTTCAGAAAGCTGAACTGACTAACAGAAAATAATTTTCGCCTGGGTTTTTGGTACATTCCTATCGTTTTTAAATCAGACAAAGAAGGACACATATTTATATGGAACAAAGTTAATATAAAAACATAAGATTTTTCAAGATAGTTTGTGGGTTTTTCTTATGGAATTTGTTTATGAAGGTTTTTTAAAGTTTTGAATCCCCCTTTTGTCCCTGTCACTTTTGTTACTTTCCCTAGATTGTTTCAAAAGCGGTACCTTGAAGCATGCCAAAGCCCAAGAAAAAAGAATGATGTCAGTGATGTGAACTTTTTTGTATCTTGCAGCATTCTTATATGGCAGGCATACTGTACTAGCACAGAAGTTTTAGGTGCTTTTGATGTATGATAAACATTCAGGGCCTCAGAAAGTGATGGGAATTTTACCATTCAATTCACTGAGATCATGATTAGGCTATTATAGTAACTATGCTTTAAAAAGAAGATGTGTGCAAAGTGATTGTAAAGTCAAGAAAAACTTTCACTGGAGAAAACAGGTATCTCGGCAGCTTTTGGATCTGTGGGAAAATTCACCAAATTATTCTAGTCATCTGCCTTTCAGGTGTACCTCAGAGAACATGGTGATTTTTCAGCAGACTTAAATCATATACAGTTAAAAATATGGCCTTTGCTTTCATTTATGGGGAGAAACAATACTTTCTTCTGTAAATCTATTTCTGCAGACCTTATGTAGACTTTTCTTAACGAAATAGAGTTTTGTTAGCATTTTTTGGTTCTCCCATAGAAAAGATATAATTTATTTTAAACATAATTGTTAAAAATGTAGCAGCAGTTTTTGTGTTTGCCAAGAAAAAGCTTGTTTGGAAAACTAATTGTTCTTTTAAAAGTTGTCATTTCATTATGTTACGTTATTCGCTTTAAAAGAATTTGCTTAGCTTACATAAATCTGCACATCTCTGCATGCAACTTTGTTAGCTCATGGGTGCTCCCTTGCCAGGCTGAAAGATACTGATGTATCCCTTTAAAACGTGCAGACATTGATGAATGCTCTTTTGAACGGATGTGTGACCACAAGTGCATCAATCATCCAGGCACCTTTGAGTGTACTTGTAACAAAGGATACGCTCTCTACGGCTTCACGCACTGTGGAGGTGAGTTATAAAAAGACGCTACAGACCGTGCTGATAGACTGCTGTTGCCACAGGTCTAATTAGTGTCTGTGCAAGACACAAGTCTGTGTATATGCAGTAGGCATATAGAGTAAATTTTACTCTTTGCCACAATAAGGAGACACAGCAAAAGGAGAAACTAATCCTGCTCATTTCTGTCTTCACTCAGATGACTTTCCCTTCCCACCCTGCATCCAGAAAGCACCTGTGACTTTTAGGACAAACTGATGCCTTTTGCACCTGGATGTGAATGCCATAATTTGATAGAGTTTTCACATGCAGAAGTCTTATTGGCTTCAACGAAAAGTCAGTGGAATAGGCTTTAAAGAACAAGAAGCTCTGGGTGACTCAGAAACTTGCAGTTTTGCAGGTTGCCCTTGTGCATACGTCAGATCCTTATGTGATGTAGATTGGATTTTAGCTGATGCAGCACTACCGATTTACATTAATACTCATAAATCTTTTACATCTTTCCTACAAGAAAAGCTCAAGGAAAGAGAGGAAGATGTTCACAGGACCTCAAGGGGTGTCAAGTGTGAATATTTCTGTGACAAATTCCCAGAATTAACATGAGGAAACATGAATAACTAGACACTAAATGGAATTAAACCTGTTTTATAAGAGCTCTAGGCAAGACCTTATTGTCTCCATATGCTTAGCTAGTTCTTAGAGAGACCTATTTATTTCTGAGGCAGAATGAGCGCACTTGAACTTGGAGATAACAACTCAGGGATCTCTGTGTGCCTGATCTGTTCTAACCTCTGCCTCTAGAAAGTTTGCAAAGATTACAGGGCTACAACATCACGGTGTTTTATCCTGATGAACAGGGAAACCTGTTTGGATGGGGAGTAACGCTGTTCACGTGTTCTACTTGCTAAAAGAAGTCTGTTCTCATTAATTCCTCTGCTTTAAATCCATTTCTTTTGGCCACCAATGAGGGAAAGAAACTGTAATTTTGCTGTTGGCTGCTAATTGTCCTCTTCATATCATACTCCTGTGCAGAAGACGCTAATCTTTCTACCATAGTAAGTCCTTAATTTACTGGCAATCACAGGCTGTGTCAAAGCTGGTAGGATACTGAGTATACACCTTCTGACCTATACGGGAGAAGTCAATAAGTGCTGGAGGTAATAGGTTGCCATTGCACGCAGCATCCTAACAAAAGGTCAGTGAAAACCAAATATTTGGGATGATTTTGTGGTATCTTAGGCAGCAGTACCAATTTAAGGTGTTCCCTTCTTTCTCCGTTATTCCTCTGCTGCTCATTCCTTCCCCTGCTGTCTCAGTTCTGTTAGTAGCGTGTTTTTCCCCTGAAATCAGCTCAGTTTTGTAATCTGTTTCACAGTGTTCTCTACCAAATTGTTACCTATCTAGAGAGGGGAACAAATGGTTGGTGAGAGTAGTGACAAGAACTTGTTGCCATTGAGAAAAGTGTACGTAGAACCCTTAGTTGTACAAACTTTCTGGGACTCGCAAGAGGTTTCTTGATGATAGCTTTCCAGGTTTATGTCTAATTGCCGTAAAGCTACTGGAGACAAGTGAAGCGGTCATCAGGGTGGATCTGAGAAGCAGGATGCAGAACTTTGCATTTCCCTTTGTTGAAATTCATGAGATTCCTGTCGGCCCATTTCTCCAGCCTCTCAAGGTCCCTCTGAATAGTGACACAACCATCTGGTGTATCAGCCACTCCTCCCAGTTTTGTATCATCTGCGAACTTGCTGAGAGTGAACTCTTGTCCCATCATCCAGGTTTAATGAAGAGGATAAATAGTATTGGCCCCAGTAGTGACCCCTGGGACACACCACCGGTGAATGGTGTATTCTGCATCAGCAAGCAACTTTGCGCCAGAGGCAGTATGTTGTGTTGTCTGTAGTTTCTCCTCCTATTGGCATCTATTTGGCAGGGCAGGGCCCCAAAGTTGGATAATTGGCCAAAAGGAACAATGGTGATACAATGGGGTGATTTGCCCACATGGAGTCAAACAGTGTTCCACAGCAGTTGTATCTATCTGACCACTGTGGAGGACTGATCAGTGTGAATCCTGTCCATGTCATCTGCCTTTGTTCCAAATTAAAACTATTAATTTACCAGACACAGTGCAATGCAGACTTGGTTTGATCTCCTTTTCTTTGAGTTAATTTGTTATCATATTGCTGATGCTGGATATGGTTTTAAATATGTGGTTTAAGGACATACCTAACATCTCCCCTCCAACAACATTTGATCTATTTTGACATTTATCAAAGGAATTCCATGAAAACAGAACTGTTTCAAGGTGGGTGTCCAGATAGCATTCCTAAAGTCTTTTCCAAACCCTACTAAGAAGTATTTGTGTACACGTTTACCTGATGGAGTTACAGTACAGAACTTTGTCAAGAGTAACTTTTTTTAAAGTATTTTAACCTTTCCTCTGCAGATATTAATGAATGTAGCGTTAACAATGGTGGTTGCCAACAGCTGTGTGTGAACACACCGGGAGACTATGAATGCCTGTGTCACTCTAACTACAAATTACACTGGAATAAAAAGGATTGTGTTGGTAAGGTGCCCAGTAAATACATTGCTACTCCTCATGTGTCTGACGGCCATGTGGTTATAGTCAAATCTGAAAATCTTGATCTGTCCAGTTAAGTGGTATGAGTCATCATTCCCAGTATTCATCTTTACTTTTTTAGTCAGGCATGATGGTACTGATGTTGAAACTGGTAAAAACAAGCAAAAAAACCAACCTCAAAAACAGGAGATACTTTGAGGGATTTTGATGCTTTCTTTCCTGTGCTTTTTTTCTAGCTCATTCTTTTATTTTCTTTTCTTTCCCTGCATGAGGAGGTTTGCTGATGATAGCTTTACCTAAAAGGAAATTTCTTAGGTTGTGTGATCCTCCAATGATTTTATTTTGCTTTCATTTTCTGTCTAAACAGCATATTAATTGCATGGGTGCTCTCAGGTACCAACTACAAAAGCAGCTGCATGCCAATTTATTAGTAGGCTGTATGTAGATGTTTTACTTCTCTTGTGAGTATTTGTTTTATCCTATTTAGAGATAAAGGGTCCTTTGCCTGATAATATGTCACCCAAGGTATTGCTGCACTGCCTTAAGAGTGGTGGGAGCGATAGATGCTTCTTAAGCTGCTCTTCAGATGTCCAGGTATTTTCTGGTAAGTCAAAGACAACAAAAACAAGTATATGATTCTGTAGAGAGTGTAAGAGTAGCAAACCTCCTGACCCTCATGGAAGCCCCAAGAAGTAGGCAATCAACAGGGACCTTTCCTCTTTCACTATAGATAAAGGGCTATGTCCCTGCCAGTGTCCCAAGAAAGCCCCCCCTTTCCCTGTCTTTTATAACTCTACCCTCAGATTCCCTTCTCATGATGACTGTCTTTTTGAAGCTGGGGAGGACAGGCCAGAATTCTCTGTGCTCCCTGGGCCATTCCTTAATTGGCCCTGAGAGCCACTGCTGAATGGGGCGAAGGCATTCCAGCCCTGCGTGGGGTCTGAGATTTTGCCCGCACAACCCCTCCACCCCGCAGGACACAGCACGCAGACTCAGCCAGTGCTTATGGGACAGATGCTGCTTTTCCTCCGGAAACCTTTAAATTGCTTAGGAAGAGACAAGCTCTAGTGTGGAGTATTTTATGAACAACATTTTTGAAAAAGGTGAAGATGATGATGCCAATCAACAAATTAAAAATGTCTTTTATACTACAGGAGCCTTTAGTCTGTGCACAGTGCCTGTGTCTTTACTATCTGTGTGGTCTGTCTGTTAGGAACACATGATGCCTACAGCCTCACCTGTGGCAGGTCATCTCAGCTTAAGAAAAAGCAGCAAAATACAAATGCATCCAGCTGTCTGGGTAATCACTAGATTTACTCTTGCATGATTTGACTGATTTAATAGATAACTGTGAAATAAGGGGTTTTCTGTTGATTTTCTATTTTCCCCTCTCCATTATATTCCCTCTGTTTTTTCTTCTTCTTCCT
The DNA here is from genome assembly GCA_013398815.1 of Ibidorhyncha struthersii. Taxonomy (NCBI): domain Eukaryota; kingdom Metazoa; phylum Chordata; class Aves; order Charadriiformes; family Charadriidae; genus Ibidorhyncha; species Ibidorhyncha struthersii. Next base: position 248,115 of record VZSZ01004085.1, read on the forward strand.
TGTGATTGCAGTTCATGATTACAGCAGGAAATTCCCCTTGTACTGCTTCATCAGCATCACTCAAACTAAGACTTAAAAATAACAAAAGAGAAAAAGACCAGTAGTGAAATAAACAGCTGGGCCAGGAGAGACATGCCTCTTTTTAGACATCCAAACTGGACAGTGTTGGCAACATACAATATGTTTAGGTTGAGCTGTTGGACAGTAAAGTTTAGAAAACATTTAAAGCTAAAGAGATAAGAGGTGCTATTTTATATAGACATAAACTACTTTCTGAACTGGTTTGGAGTATCTCCTTTGGTGTCAGCTAATCTTTATTTGATTTACCCAATAGCAGATCTGGATTGGATCTCCTTTTTATTTTTTAAAATAGAATCTATCACACTTTGCTCTAATTCTAGTTGTGAACCAGCTTCACAGCAGGAGGAAGCTGGCATCTCTTTAGGTTATCTGTGATGACCTATTTTTCACTTTATATAAGCATATTTTTGATGTCATCATTATGATGTGGCATTAGGGTTGTCTAATTTTTCTATTCCCTTTTTAAAATAACATGTCATTATTTCTTCCTGAAGATACTTCAGCCATCAAGATAAGCATAACCTTTAAATTAAATGAAGGAAAATGTAGTTTGAAAAAGACTGAGATGTTTCAAGAAGGTCTGGAACAGATGATACCAGGTATGAATATAAAAATGCAGGTAAGCAGGTTAGAGTCAGAGCTCAGGGGTTATTGAGTGCTTTCCAGATATGAAGTACACTGTAAGCAAAGCATAAAGGACTGCAAACTTTCTGCTCTTCACTGACCTCGTGAATCATACTCCTTCCCAGCCATGATTCTTGCAATAGTTATTTCAGATCAGAGGACTTCCCTGTCCCTTACAGTCTTGCTAGGAAAGCCCTTCTCCTTTTTTGTTTGTACCACTGCCAGTAAGTTCTCAATAAAGTCAACCACACCTTCATTCTTTTGATTTCTTCCTTTCCTTTCTGTCTCTATCCCTTCTTTCTGTTCTTTCATTTCTCACGTGCTCCTTACTGTCTGATGCCTCAGTGAAGAATCTCCTGGCCTTTCATCCTGACTCTATTGCCAAAGGGTTATTCCTCTGTTCTCTTGTCTTCCTTTTATACTTCAGCAGCCCCAGATGGACACACTGAGGTCAGCTCTTCCATCTGTTCCAAGGCAGAAAGCATAGCCCGGAGTTTACAAAGTCAGCAGAAAATACATTTAAAAAAAAAAAAGAGAGCTTGGGGAAGAAGTCACAAAACAATATGATGAATCAGCATGTCAGTTTGTTTGTCCTTAGAAGAGTAACAGTGAGAAACTACACTAGATGCTCAGTGAAGAGTTATGTACTTCAGAACCAAAGGTTATTCTGTGTGTTTTCTTTAACTAAATTTCATTTCCCCATTGAAACCTTGAAAATGGTCTCCAAATGTCCCGTGTACACAGCCGCTACTTAATTTAAACACCATTATAAGCTAACATGTTTTTCACATGCTTCATATGAGTGCAAAATTTTTCCCTCGAGTAGCCTGCCTGGTGCAGGCAGTGTCGTGGTTTTAAGATGCTTTGCATAGCGCGAAGGCAATTCATTAGAACCTGCTAGCAAAACCCAGGGGAAGCGGGCTCAGCACGGCCGCCAAGCTCGCATCCTAGCGGTGGATCATGCCTCAGACCCACTGCAGTGCCAGAACCTCAGCCCGACAGTACAGCTGTAGGTGCACTGGGGTCATGATTCTGTGTGAGGGTGTATGTTGAATAACATAGCTGGCCAAGCTTTTGCTTCCTTTAATTTTGTTCATACAGAGAGACATAATTCAGTAATGGAGAGCTTCCACTATGTAAACCTAACATGCAGCTCTGGCAAGAAAGTTCATGGAGCCCTCAGTAGACTGACAGCGACTAGAGAAATTTTTATCACTGCGGACTTTGAGCTTGAAACAAGCCGAAAGGAGGTGACAGGTTGGTTGGAAAATAATCCAAGGTGCGGTTTGAAGCTTCTTGCTGTCTGCTCCTTAATTTCTGTATTTTTCACTTCTGTCTGTATGCAAAATGATAATAAAAAGTATCTCCTGTTTTGAAAATGAATTTTACTGCTTCAGAAAGAGTGAGGGATGGGGATAATTTCAAATATCAAAGAGCTGCCTGTAGATTAAATTGTTTTGGTCTGATTAATTTTCTTCTAGCCTGGTGGTGTTCTTAAGGATTTCTGACTTGTTCACAGAAGTTGCTTTCTCAGTGATTTGCATTGGTTGATCTTTTGAATTGGGTGGATTTTTGCGCATGGTCACTTATAGCAGCTTTCACCCTTGATACTTTTCAGACACCTGTGATTTGCGCTGTGCTCGGAAAAAGACTGAAAAGAGGTTCCGTAAAACCATTCGAACCTTACGGAAGACAGTCAGCAGGGACCAGTTCCGTGTTCGCGTCTCTGGCATGGACCATGAATTGGCCAGAAAGTCTCTCAAGCTATCAGAGGCGCAGCAGTCTTGTGGTGTAGGACAAATGCATGTTGGTAATAGATGTGGTAAGTAAACGTAAATTAGGAACAAACCACCACGTGTGTTTTACTGTTTTGCTCAGGGCTGGTGAGCTTGAGGGGACCGTGGGATGCTTGTCCAGGAGAGAGGAGGGCTGTGTGTGAAGAAGTAAGGGTTACTGTTTGTGCTACTGAGATGCACCCCTCTGTGTATTTATTGTTGGTAATTGCTGTGTTATTGAGTAAAATAAGGGCTCAGTGCATTGCACTTTGTTGTAGTTGATGCACAGCCTACAGTAAGCTCAAAGGTGAAAAACATGGGAGTGACAAAAGGCGCCAGTGGCCTTGACATCACCAGTGTAATTTTTAAGACTATGTTTAGTATCCCGTGTAACGCTGTGTTTCGGAACTTGTGAACCTTTCATCTCTCCCTTGTTCCAAAGAAAAGCCTGAGCATAATTTGATACAGTCACATTCTCTTTCCTGATTAAGCTCTGAGTCCCAGAGAATCTTCATGACAGAGTTATAAATTCATGGAGAGTAGGGGGTTTATAGGCCAGTACTGAGAAAAATCTTAATCATCATGGCACTGGAGGGCACCACCATAATGCAGCCTGTAATAAATGCTTCCAAAGCACAAAAGTTAAGGAGAGGGGTCAGATGTTATCTTAACAGGGGCCTAACGACCATGACGGCTAATTCAGGCCGCATAGGGTAGGCAGCATGTAGGTGGTTTTGTGAATCAGCAAGCCTTTAAGATGCTTGTCAGATTGAATTAGTACATCTTCCAGCAGCAACCCGTTCAGCCTCAGAACAGATTTTCCAATCTAGTTTTGCCAGCTCTGGAAACACTTGGATTCACAGAGCAGAAAAACGAATTGGTGTTAAAACATCTGTGCAAGCAAACAGACATGCGTATTGCTCAGGAATTCTGTTGGAAAAACATGTAAGTTTTCAGGGTGGGCTTTTTTTGGTAACATTGTAATAAGTCTGAAAAACTGGAAAGTGCACGAAGATGAGTTTACATGCATGTTTTCAAGCTGTTGTGTTGGATGCTGGAGAAAGGCTTTGAAAAACCTCTGTCTCAGTCCATTGTACAAAGCACAGTATGGCTTTCGAGCCATTTGTGATTTCGTCTGGAAAGAATAGCACTGAGTAAGCTAAAAATCCTACAGGTAGAGAAGGCAATGTGAGTTCCAATTAGGAATTGGAACAACAGAGAAACAAATATTTTTTTTTTTTTTTTTAGGTAGCTGCGGAACCAATTTAATTTCTCATTACGAATGGGAAGCTTACATGGCATTTCTGTGCCAGTTCAGAGGGAAAGGGGGGCTTTTGGAGAATGCCTGGAAAACTTTTTGGTATGGTGAGCACAAATAGCCTGTCCATGGTTAAAACAGAGACACTGAGCATATGAAGATAGATGTTTTGAAGAACAACTTATAAAAGTCAAGCCTCTTCTGTTGCTGAATTGGTGCCACAGTTTGCTCTGGGCACCTTAACGGACTGCTGTGAGCAGTGGAACTAGTAACGTTTGATTCCCCGTGGGTCTCATGCCTTATGGTTTGATTTGCTTGTGCCTAAAAACATGGAATCACTAAATGAATCTTCCTTTATTCAGCTGAAGCATTCAGACCGTATCCTTGTGTAGATTTGCTGTAATCAGGAGATGGAACTTGCACCATAGCCTTTTACTTGTATGGATGCCAGAAGGTCTCTCTCCTCCACTTTCATGCTCCCCACTCCCCACGTACAGAAACTTAGTATCTTTGAACCCTCGCTGCATCCCTTGTGAAATTGCTGGAAGTTGGACAGAAAGTTCTCTAGTTGCTGAGGGGACATAAAAGTGCACACAGTGGCGGTGTTGTTACACACGCCTCATTTCCTTAGAAAAAGCTAATTGTCCCAGGGTGCATGGTAAAGGCAGCGCTGGGCGGCTGCTGTGACTGCCAGTCAGAAAGAGCTAGGAGATAGACTGGGGAGAAGCGAATGGAGTGAGAACAGTGTGGAAGAAGGGGAAGCAGCTCAGGGATGTGCGTGGGAGAGTCAGGGAAGAGTTGTTTTGTTTTGGTCCGATTGTTTTGCAGAGCTGCTGAGAACTTTGGGACGGGATTGGGGCCCTGCTTATCTAGACACGCTAATGATTCTGGGGAGAAAGTGACTCCATAGTGAGAGATACCAGATCAGCAGGTGGATTCAGGGCAGGTGGTGGATGTGGTCTCTGGACAGGCAGAAAACTTTGGCAAAGGGATTTTGCTCAGGCTGACCAGAGGATCAGGAAGTAGTGAGGGAACAAAGTCAGTCTAGGGACTTACAAGTCTTCCATGATGCAGATAGTGAGAGAAGTGCAGGTTTCAGTGCATTGTTTTCAAATACATCTTTTAAAACAAAATACTTGGAGTATGGCTGGGTTAGATATAGTTTTATTGATTCAGACAGTCTTGCACTGATCCTCTCCCTGTGGTAGACTTCTGCTGGCACAGCACTGTCTGAAACATTAGTTGTATCTGAGCAGTGTCAGAGGGAAGGTCTATCTCCTGCTCTCCCAGGTTTTGTCTTTGGTAACTGGCCTGCAGGCTAAGGTTTTGCACTTTTGGTGAGGTAGTACTTTTCCTGATTTTCCTGTCTTTACTCTCTACTGCCCACAGTGGGGCACAGCACAAAATAAAAGCTCCAGAAAGGCAGCAGGAGCAGATTAGGTGTGATTTCCAAGGTATTTCATCGTTCTTATTACGCTGAATGGTTGCATGTGCATGTCTGCTGTTCTTCAAACAGCTGTTGATGGTAAAAGGGAACTCACTGCTGATTCCGATGGGTAGTGTATTTTATTTCAAGTTTGCTGTTTAACATACAGTTCTGCTTGGGATTTTCTGATGCTTTACAGGTTCAAGTGTTGCATTTGTCTACCTTGTTACATGCAAGCTCTGTATCAATAAGTAAGCGTAGTTAGCACTGGCTCACGTTGATTAGTTTCATGAAGTCCTGTGAATGGCTTCCAAGGAGCAACCAGGGGTAGGTCTCTACTAATGAGTATCACAGGAAATGCGTATAGCAAAATGGAACCTTCATCAACGTTCCCAGAGAACCAGCTTCTCATAGCAGGAGTGTGATCTTTCCCCACTGAAGTAAATCTTATGACAAAAACCCCATGCATATTTGAATGATGGTGTTTCAAGACTGGGTGAACCATCTGAGGATGCTGAAGATGCTGCATACTTCTTTGAGAGGAGAAGATTTGTCTTGGGGAGAATGGAATTTCATTCACTAACCTGGCTACAAATATTCATTCTCCAGTATGAGTTAAGTGTTAGACAGAGTTAACAGCCAAAGACCAACTGTTTAAATACTAGCAATTCCTTATCAGAAACTGATTTGCTAGAAACCTTCATATTGAAAGAGAAGTAGTTGATATCTATTAGGACCCTTTTGCCCTCAGGCACTTTTCACTGAGGGAGGAACAACAAGCAATTTAGCTGCTTTTTCCATTGCTTAAAATTCTGTCATACCGTGATCACATCCCATGGAGTTGGAACAAGCAAGGCGTGCTTTCATTTGGTATTTTTTGTGTTGGATACATGAATACTTCAAGAGATGGAAGAAGGCAACGAAAAGTGTCATTCTGTGAAAATGCTGTGTAAAAGGACGTGAGCGTGCCCTTGCTGCATGGTAGTCACAAATGGATTAATCCAAAGAGCTGTCACTTCAGAGAACAGCAAGCATGAGAAGCGTTGGTATAGGCACTGCTCTGATGTAAATGCTGAGCAGCTTTATCTTACGTGGGAGGTGTTGATGCATTTCATTGCTCAGCATTCAGCAGTTTCGTCCCCTTAGTTTAGAGGATACAAATAAAATATTAACATTTCATACAAAATGATGAACCACATCTCAAAGTTTAGATGGGGTATGATACTGGCACTATACTATACTATAAAAGTATGAGAGAGATATTTAAAGAGAAAAGCAAAGTGCTGCCTGCCTTTGCAGTTGTTACAATTAATAGTTGTGTTACACATCAGAGAACTGTATGTTGCCTTTTATTTTTTTTTTTACAATTTTATAAAAATATGACAAGAAGAAATGAATTATCGAATAGGAGAACGAGTACTATTTTTCTGCTAACCTGCTTGCTCTGACAATCATAGATTTAAGACATAAATCCTTAGGATGCGTAACCACTCGTGACCTAAGTGTGTGAACTGCTAAAACACAATAACTTAAAGGATGCCGCTTCAGAATCAATTTGCATCAGTTGTTGGTGATTTTCCATATAAAATCAAGGCATCATTGTTAAGAAAATGGTGAATTGGTGGATCATGACCTCCTTTATGAGGTTCACCTCTCAGCCACTGAGATACTACAGCATTTGTCTATAGGAGCAAATGCTCAGAGGCCAACATGTTGAAAAGAGGGGAAGAGCCTTTAAATGTCTTTGTAACTGTTAATCCTGGTTCCCTATGGGCCCCTCTCTTCCCCCTGGCTGCCTTCCTGTTTTTGCATCAGAAAAGCTTTCACATATTTTTTTTTTTTTTCTTTAAAACAGCTGCATGAGATTCAAGACTGGGTTCTTAATGGGTATTGAAGACAAAGACAGTGGCTGCAGAAATGAAGTCTAGTAGAGGCAATTGGTTCTTTTGTTCATTTGGAGAAAAACAATCAGGTTTCTGAAAAAAGGAGCAAAGCCAGCCAGTGGAATTCTGATTTAATGTCGTTATTTGCAAATCTTCAGATCTTGTTTTGATGGGGTATTTCCCACGTGTCAGGTGGGACCATGGAGTTTTTAGTTTTGTGAAATGAAGCTCACGAACTTTTTGGGGTTTTGTTTAAACAAATGACAGGAAAAGTTTGAACTCTTGGAGGTGTTTCTTGGATTTTTTTTTTTTTTTTTTTTTTTTTTTTTTTTTTTAAGAGAGGGTTCGTTTGTGTCATCCTAATTTCATGCACAGTCCTATGGATTTCCATGGAATGATTTCTGTGTTGACACAATGTCCCTATAATTAATGAATAATTGGACTGAACACCAAGTCTGTCTGTTTTGCTAAATTTGGCCCTGGTGAGTGCTGTGAGCTTCTAAACAGGCTTTCCTCATTACCCTTCCTCTGTGCTCCAGTGGGCTTAGATGAGTGGCCTGTGTTTGGAACGTTTCTAGGTGGAAGATGGGGAGGAACTGGGAGCAGTTTACAGGGAATGTGTTTGTGGATCAAATGGTCTGGACACTTGTACCACTTTGAAAAGCTTGGTTTGATGTCGTCGTGTGAAGAAACTGCTATATTTAAGAGCCTGAGGCATTAAAGCTTGGCCATCACTTAGAGTAATTTAAATATTTGCATTGAATAATAAGTATTCATTAGACCGTAGCTAAGTCTGTATCTGGATGTATTAGCCTCTTTTCTTGTACACACATAGGATCTATTAAGGCTCAAAGTGTTTGACGTGTCTCAGAAGTCATAGTGGGGGAAAGACAGGGTTATGCATTTTTCTAGGCAGTGCAATCTTTAAAACTTAATTTTTCCAGTCTCTGTATTTTACATACTTTATAAACTTAATCTAGGAGTGCTTGCTTTTTTCAACTCTCACTGATTTCAAATTGAGCATGGGTGCTAAACAACCTTGAGAATAAGGCTCGTTATTGCATGTGGTAATGTCAGATATGAATACATATGGAGTACCCTCATAGACCTATCTGTCTAGGCCTAGTCTCTCCAGTTCCAGGAGGCAACACCACATATGCTACTTCATAAACCAGTGACCTCCATTGTAAAAACAACTAGTGTTCCCCTCGCCCGTTGTGTCTTGGAAGGCCACTCCACACACTGGGGCTGTGATAATGATGTGATTTCTGAGCAGAGGGTGGCCCACCCCTTCTTACTATGGTGGTGGTGTCCTGTGAACCCAAACCCCATGGACACACGGAACAAGCTCATTGCTTGTCCGGCTGGACTCTTCTGTCAGCCCGGTTTGTCTCCAACGAGCTGCTCCTGCCCAAAGAGATATTTTTAAGCATTAGTTCGTATTGAGAGAGCTGGGTTGTCGTTACATGGCTTTGTCTCCATGTTGGGTCAACCTGTTCTCTGTCCTCTCACTTAATCCTTTTCTCTCTCCAAGCTAGTTCACAACTGTAACCACCACATTGTACACAGCTCTTTTCAGCTGGTTTTGTGCACCCTGTTACAGTGGTTGTAGCTAGTTGGAGTTTTTTTACAGTTTTCTTTCTGTGGTTGTCACCTGTTAGGAAAATTAAATGAAACGCTTGAATTGATCGGTTCAGATGAAATGGAAAAAATTGTTTTGGTTGATTTTCCACGGTTCCTACCTTTCACTGTCTCAGCCCTGCGTTTCTTCTGTGGGCGCTGTCATGGGCATAGCCTGCCGTCCTGCTGACCTGCCACCAGTGCATCCCTGGGGCAGCCAGAGCAAGTGGAAGATGGGAGGGAGATGGGGCCTGAAGCAGTTAAGTGTAGCTCTGGTGCAGCTTAATGGACCTCAGATTAATGCTGAATAAAGTTGGAAAAAAACATCAGCCGTCCTTCAGTACAGAGAAACTGCCAAATTGCAAAAGCCCTGACAGTTGATCAGCTCTAATACTCGTGTAAATGTAGTCTTTGTATCGCCTTGCACTTTATCTAGTAGTCTAGCTGCTGGTGACTTAATTTGGCTTTGAAGCCACAGACGCAAAATGTTACTGACCTGGTATTTTTTTCTTGTTGCTAGCTAGCTGAAGTGTGTCTGAACATACCATCATGGGGAATGAGAAAGTTGTGTTTTATGCCCTAGTGAAACTTAACAGGATGAGGAAGAACCAATAACTTGTGACTCTTGCCCCAGTCCTCAGAATCCTGGAAAACAAAAATTAGCTGGAGCTCACAGGGTGTCCCAATGCAGAGGGAAGGCACAGAAGCAGACCATCTGATGCTTCTACCCCATCTTGCCCTTGCTCTCAGAATTCAGTTGTGTAATACATCTAAGAATGCCGCATGTTGAGGACCTCAGTGATGTCTGAGATCTTTTTAAGTTTACTTCCTTGATGCAAATTTTCCAAAATTAGGTACTTTGCTAAATAATCCTGAAAGTCTTAGATTACCTCAGTTTTATTCCATAGGGAGCTCTACAATTTTGCAACATGCCATTTCAAGGCAAGTAAGGTACAGATGATAAAGCTGTCAGGAGATAACTGATGGGATAAGTTCTCAAATGTGACATTTCCACATAAGTGGTGGGTTTGCTTCCTTCCTAGGAGAGGTTTCCTCTGAGCTCTGTTAGCCGACCTACTGTTGCGCTGGACTCTGAGCAAGTTCAAGAAACCTGAAGTACAGTTTTAAGGTTGAATTTGTATGGGTTTACATGTGTTAATGTAAAGTAGCACTCCGTTCAAATAAAAACAAAACAAAGACACACACACACACCCCCAATGCAAAAAACCCAAACCACCCCATACTTGACATGTGAATAAAATGAAGGGGAAAAGACATGTTAAGGGGAGATAGCAGAGGGCAGATAGCCTCTTGTGAGGCCACTCAGAGCATCAATTTCTCATAGAGCCATAGAATTTTTTGAGGGAAGGAGATTTGCACTGGTCTTTCTATTTCTTCTGGGTTTCTGAAGTCAGTAGCCATTTCTCAAAATCACCTTTACTAACCTTGATTGTCTTTCGTTGTCACAGAATTGTAAATAGTGCTCTTTCCTTACCTTGTTAGGAATGCTGCAATGAAAGCCTTAATTCATTCACGTTTGTTGAGTTGCACAAAGAGTAGAGAGATGAGTGTTCTGTAGGAATGTTTATAAAAATGAAGAAAGGCTTGAAAAAGTCTGGAAGCAAATGAATGTGTGTCCTTATTAGAGCAGAAGTGATGTGTGATGGAAAAAGTTAGAACCAAGAGCTAAGACTTCCTCACTAGCTTTCATTGATAAGCGACAGAGCATTGCTTAATCTGCTGTATTTTATTTTTAAGCTAAGGAGGAACACTTACTATTCCACTCAGTGTATCAGCCATAAACAAAATTCTTCGTCATTGATCATGACTGGTAGTTAATGCCCTGCTTGTTGTTAGTCATATATCCTGAAATGAAGCCAAGGCCAATTTTAGCTTCCTAACAAAACGGCTATTCACTGAGTGATTTATTGCAGCTATAAACTAAAACTAACAGTTTATTATCATAACAGGTCTTTAAAAGGACAGAATTTTTCAGCACAGTTGAACAACTGCAACAGTATTTTGTGCCTTTCCAGAGCAGGGCAATTATTAAATACTGGTACTGAAGCCAGTAAAAAGTTTGTGAAAAGTTTTCACTTTTGTGAAAAGTTTGAAAACAAGAATTTTTCAAAGATATCCATAAATATTGCTGGGCTTGTTAGATAATACTGAGGTGTGTAAAATCACTCTCATAGTGTTAGTGCTATTTATGTACCATACAGAACACAGTATTCCAGTGCACAGATGAATCGTTATCCAAGGCAAGAATATTTTTGCTTTAAAAGTCTTTGAGGCATGTATAAAGTTTAGTTTAGTGAATTTGCACAATTACTGGTTGTGCTTGGTGTTACTGAATTGTGTGAAAACCTCAATGGTTATGAAGTATGAATATTCAATAATTATTAAGATTAAAATACTTATAGAAATCTGGAAGTACATCTTTGGTGTCTTAGGTTCAGTGCTAAATTATTTCATTTGAGAGGGATCCAAGAGTTCTTTAGCTAGAAGGAGCTGATGATCACTACATAATTGCACTGTACAGATTAACAGAGGGTACTGGACTGGCCTAGTGTCCCATGCAGTCTTGCAACAAAGCGTGAAATCCATTCCAGCTCACAGAAGAGCTCACCAGCACCAGAGTTAATCTGTGTTTCTTTCAGTTTTAGAGGGTATATTGCATGTGTTAAGTTCTATCTGTCGCTAGCATCTGGTTCTGAAACCCTGGCTCCCAATTCCCAAGTAAAGAGGCGAGCAGTTTCACTGTGGGGTTTCAGGTCCCGTGCAAGCTCACTAGCATACCTTCACCTATAATGTGAAGCACGTGTGTTCTTCCTCTTCCAGATCAGTGCTCACCAGGTGAATATTCTCCTGATGGCTTCAAACCCTGTCTGCCATGTCCCCTTGGAACGTACCAGCCCGAAGCTGGGAGAGTATCCTGCTTTCCCTGTGGCGGAGGTCTAACAACAAGGCACAGCAGTGCAGCCTTGTTTCAGGACTGTGAGACCAAAGGTAAGGTCAAGGTTTATTTGATGAACTGCGTTGCTCTGAGGCAAAAGTAACTGCTGCTGCTACAAGTGGGGCATTCAAAGAAGGGTCATTCTCCTTCCAAGGGTCTCATAGTTGGCTGGCCTGGTCTGGCTGCGAGTAAACTCAATAAAGCCTCAGTTCTTTTTGTAACTGATTTTTACACAAGACTTGAGAAGGGGCTGGGAGGTACATGGAAGGTGGTCAGTGAAGTCGCTGATCTGTGAAGAGTCATAAAGGAACAGGAGGGAGAAAACTAGTCTCAAGAAAAAAAATCAAGACCAATATGCCTTATTGACATTTTGGGTTTGAGCACAGCAGCAACATGACAGTGTGAGGGAGGGAATTGCAGTCCCGGAGGATAAGTAAGAAAATAGTTTCTTCATGTTCATAATGAGAAACTGGCTTGGATGCCTTGGGGATATACCTAAAAAGCAAGCATTCAGCTTAACCCTGCAGTGCCTCAGGCAGCACTCTAAACTTGATCACAGTGGAGCTGACATGCGATCAACTCCCAAGGTTTTCCTCACAGGAGTGAAAATCAGGTGGGGATCATATATTTAAAAATGAAGGAATTTCGTTAGCATCTTACTTAGCTAAAATGTAAAAAGCTGAAATACAAAGTTGTCTTTGAAAATGCTGATAAAAATATATGTCTGTGGAGAGTGATAAAATGTTAATCAGTATAATAGTTTGCTTAATGTCTTGCAGCATGGGTAAAAGAATGTCACTTGTATCAAAATCACCTGAAGAAGTGTTAATAGAAAAGCTACTGCTGTAGAGTAGAAATAAGGGATAGAAATAAGGTCCTGATGCAAACATTTGGTAGTGGTTTGGATTAAGAGGTGTCTCTAGTGTCAGTTAAGATATGTTTACTATTGAGAATTGCAGCATAACAGAAGAATTTCGCAGTATGGTTGAAAAATTAATATTGCTGGTAATAACATGATAGCTAGTAGATTTCTTCAGTGAAGAATCACTGAATCCACAAATGCTGTTGTTTTATGCTTAAATTTGCGAAGTTAAAGCACTAAAAAAAACATGTTAAAAGCCTTGGATCAAGATAAGAGGAACTGATTTCAGTTTTATTTAACATAAACAAAAACAGGTCTATAGATGAGGTTCAGTTTTCAAATTAGAGTGGAGATTAAAGGAATTTTTTTGGTATTAACTGGAATGAAGAGCTCACGGATTTGCATGTGGAAGAGGCCACATGAGACATAGAATCACAGATGCAAGAGCTATTTGGAACTTGTATCTGAAGCATTTGGATTGCGGGGTGGAGTAAGTAGGGAAGGACTCCAGGCTGAGCTATCTGAATACAAAGCTCAACAAGACTAGAGTTATTTGGGAGTAAGCAGAGCTTAAAAGGAATAGAAAAAAATGGACTGTGCAGCACAGAAAACTACATTTGGAAGGCAAAGTAGTAAATTATTTTGATGTTGAGTTGAGAGGTAAGCTTGCCAAATAAGGTAAAAGGAATAGGAAAAGATTTAATTTTATTTTTTTTAGTCCCACAAAGGAAAAGGGCAAGGAAAAAGAAGCAAGGTGGTGATGGAGTTAAAAGCAAAAATAATATATGGCTGATGCTCTTGACTGCTTTCTGTGAGGTTTCAGTACAGATGATGATGGGCGTAGACGCAGAATAGTTAAGCAAAATCAAATCAAAAGAAGCATATTAGAGAGGTAAGCAAAGGTGCTTGGGGTCCTGTATCCTCAGATTGCAATAAGACAAGAAAAATCTTCCTGTCTGCATGCAGGGAACTAGAAAAAAGTTGCAGATCTGCTAGAAAGGATTTTTCCCCTCTGTCTGTCTATCTCATGTCTAAAACTTCCATAAAATCTGTTATATTTATGAAAGAGTTTGTATGTCAGAATGGGGCCTCGCTTTGGCGATGCAGGGGGTACACTCAGCAAGCCCTGCGAGTGCTATAGCTTATGTGTCTAGCTAACATGATGGTTTGCATGACGTGTTGAAATAAAGTAGGAGCAGATCTGGTGGAGGTGGCTGTACCCTGAGTCATGGCCTGTTGTTGCAAGATGGTGTGTGATCATGAGAGAAGGCGGCAATATACCCTAAGTCACTAACACTGATGCAATGTGCCACTTGTAGAGGGCCAAAGTCTTTCACTGCTTGTGGTGAGCTGATCGCAGGGGTATACTAGGATGCAGCAGCAGTGCACACGCTGCTTGGCATAAGCTGACAAGAAAGAAAGGTTTACTTAGTATTTCCACATACAGTTAATCTTCCATGTTGAAAGTCAGTGGGTAGACCGTTTGGTAACACACTGTTCTATGTCCTGCTTACAAAATCATGGTTATACTCACTCCCCCATATCTTTTATTACTGCTTCCACACAGAACTGCTCTATAGTCTTGCATTCGGGATTTTTGAACTTGCACATAGTGACCTGATAAACTAAAATCTGTTCAATTACGTCTGCTTTACTACCCTCATAGTTTGAGTGTGGCATTTCAATTATTGAAATTATAGTAAGTCCTATAAAAATGCATAAAGTTACACTCAAATGTGTTACTGCTGCTTTTTTAACCATGCTGCATGTTTACTTTCCAGTTCAGTGTTCTCCTGGTCATTTTTATAATACCACAACCCATCGGTGTATTCGCTGTACAGTTGGAACATACCAGCCTGAGTTTGGACAAAATTACTGCATCTCATGCCCTGGAAACACCACTACTGATTTTGATGGGTCAACAAATATAACACAGTGCAAAAGTAAGTACAGCAAGATGGTTTTGCTGATCTGTTACAAATGAAAAGACTGGGCCATTAGTATTCAGAGTGGCCCTAAGGGCAAAATTTAGGTTTGATCCAGGGAGCTCAGAGAGAAGGCAGTGGTGTTGCTCCTTTTTCGCTGCTTGCCTGCATCTTATCCCACATGGCTTACTGAGGTCCATGAGAGACCGTTTCTGCAGACCAGTTCCATCATTCTTGTTAAGGTAAGTGATGATCGTGTCTTGCCAGTTGGTGCTGGGTCACTCTGGATCTTGCTATTAAATCTTTTCTCCCATGATATAGCAGACAGAGTTTGTGTTCTCAGCACCTTGATTTCTTTCCCTTCTATTAAAAGCAATGGAAGTTTGCTCACAAAACTTAATAGCTCTAGTAACCATTTCTTCTTAATAACCACCTTTGCAAGAGTGAATTACAAAGAGAGCCACTGTTCTAGATTATGGTAGCTGTAGTGTGGGAAGCTGAGGGTAGTAAATTAAAGAGGGAAAAATAGCAGACAGAGAGGTAACTCCTCAGAGGAACCTCTGGACACACTCATATACACACAGGTGTATATACACATACATACATAGAAATTTGTTTCTAGGAACTGCATATCTCTTACTTAAAGAATCTGTTCCCTGGGCATGTCACACCTCCACATCACTGTTATGGTGCTGTAGTGCCCAGACCCTTGAGGCCACACAGAGTTGGGGAGCCACAGGCTCCTGCAGTGGGGTTCACCCTCTCTTACTGCCGGCAATGCTGATCTGTGCAGAGGAAGGGCTGCTATATGGTGCCTGAGCAGAGCACCTCAGACTCCAGTGAGACTTCAGCTGATAAAACGTTCTGTCTGGTGTAAGCAAGTGGAACATCCTTGCGTGACCATTTTTATGTCCTCTTAAAACTGCCTTGCCACTTCGCTGTGGCGTGGTCAATAGCACCTGCTGTGTTAATGGGGACTAGTCTGTATTTTTGTGGCTCAACATTAACTAAAACACAAAGGCAGAAGCAGGCAGTGGTGTGATGTGAAGCTGGCAGAGAACTGTACCTGCATCGGGTGCAAAAAGAAAAGTTTGTGTGTGTCACCCATGTACTGTTTCTGTCAGTGATTGTAGAGAGAGCTGTAGGATGACCTCACTTTGCCTGGTCCTGCATACTGTGTTGCTTTTTCAGATAGGCAGTGTGGAGGTGAACTGGGAGATTACACTGGATATATTGAATCACCAAACTATCCTGGGGACTATCCTGCAAACACTGAGTGCACTTGGAATATTAACCCACCGCCAAAGCGCCGTATTCTGATTGTGGTTCCAGAAATATTTCTACCAATAGAAGATGAGTGTGGAGACTACCTGGTGATGCGAAAAAGCTGTAAGTCTGAAATATCTACTGCAGCATATGGTATCTACCTCAATGTGCATCACAGGTTTCTCGCATGCATTGCTGTTTACATAAACTAAATGTAGCCTGGCTGGCCTCTACTTATGAGTAGAAATGTCTTTAAATGACAAATTGAGAAATCCTATTTGATAATGCTGCTCCATAGGTTCAGGTGAAACGAGGATGCAAGGCTATGATGTGTCAGCGAACTCTGAGAGAAATATTGTTAAGAAGTGGTAGATGGTCCAAGCTAACTAGTCATGAATTATGCTAAGCAATTCCAGCCTGGGTTAGGAAAGAGGAGATGCTTGCTAGTCCCCACAGGTGCCTGATGTGTGAATAAACAGCTTCGGTTTCTAGTTTAGGCACATCCTTCAAACAGTAGACTGTTTTTTAGGAAAAGGGAAAATATTCCTTGACCAAGTCATCACTCATTGATGGCCTGCCATCTGCTGATGGCCTGCCACATTTTGAGGAATTTTCTTAACATCAGCAAGCATCTCTTGTCATGGTAGTTTAACCTGTTTTCTAATTGTTCATTAGTATGAAGCATTGTCAGATAACTGCCTATTGTGTGTTTTCTTTGAAAGCTTCTTCCAACTCCGTGACCACATATGAAACCTGTCAAACCTACGAACGCCCTATAGCTTTCACTTCTAGGTCTAAGAAATTGTGGATCCAGTTCAAGTCAAATGAAGGGAACAGTGCCAAAGGATTCCAAGTTCCTTATGTAACATACGATGGTAAGCGGGTGTGAGCAGCTGAGCATATGTGGACTAGTGCAGCTGCAGCAGTGCAGAACTCCTCGTGGGCTCCTTGACCCTACTAAGCAGCAGGGTAGCCCTGCGCTTTTAGCAGCGTCACTGTGAGACTACTTCCAGTAGCTGTTTCCATCTAAAGCTAGTTTAAGGAATTCTGCATTGCACTGCAGTCTTCAGTGCCGCCGTATTTCCAGTCTTCCACAGACCTAAACAAAGAGCTGGGCTTCTGAGTCCTGACCTGCAAGATGCAGAGCTCAAAGCCGGAATCTGGGTTTTATGCATTTTTGTGACTTCCCATTTCTGGGTTGCTTCAGATGTCAGCAGAGTGCCTCCAGTTAGGAACTGGGCAGAGCCCAAGTGCTTCTACTTTTCATGTTGCTGCTACCATCTGTAATTTAGTACCAGAAAGCGAAATATGTATATTGAAAAGAAGCTCGAGGGCCAAGCGTTTCACCCTATCCTTGTCAGAGTCACCAGGAGTGAAACTGGAGCTGAGGTGTCGCGCTTCAGCATAAAGGATATGAAAGTGATATGGCATGTTTCTGTTCATACTGGGTTAATTGTGAAGGAGCCATGTTCGCTGAGGTCTACAGAGTTTCATCAACAGCAGATAATCAGTTTTTCAGGGGAGACCTCTCCTTTTGAAGCATTTCAAGTTTTGATTGACCAGGGGGTTTGCCTTTTAAGAAAGCTTCGTCTTACCTCCTTTTTTTTCCCCGTTCTTGCTGTAGAAGGAAGTCAAGAACAGGTTGTGGGTATTTACAGATAAGTTTCTGCAGTGCAGTTGGCTTGAAGTAGGCTACTTGGTTACAGTATACGCTACAATCCTAGGCACATTATGATTTCTTTTGATTTTGACAGATAGATGCTGAGCAGCTCAGCAGAGTACACTTGTTTTCATAGCATACAGTATTTGTAGTTTCTTTGCAGAGGAGCATTTGGAATATTTTCTGACTGCTAATATGAGGGCCAAGTACCACTGGTTCTTTTGGGGGTAGGACTTACATGTGTAACCAAGGGAGGTATTGAGTATGTAAGCAAAGTGAATCTGCAAATGACTGTCTTCTGTGTTCCCCATAGAGGATTACCAAGAACTAATAGAAGACATTGTTCGGGATGGTAGACTTTATGCATCTGAAAATCATCAAGAAATACTTAAGGTATATTTCTTCCACTAAACATGTTAGTTTTGATTGAAAATGACACTGTTTTTTGCCAGTGAGGTTGTCTCCTGCTCTGCATCAGATCTGCTCCTTGGTGCACTAGACGCGTGCTGCTTCAGGGGAGTGGGGTCAATCAGCACATCCTGATTGTGCAGAGCGATAGATATGAGACCCTTTGACCAGGAGGGTTAAAGGTGGATCAGACCTACTAAGGGGGGAATCCGTGGTGAAGATAGCCCCTTGAGCCTCATATAGGCTGTGCTGGAAGGAATCGGTGGAGCAAACTGAGGGACATGGAATTTTGTCTCTTGGAGAAGCACTTGGTGCTGCTACTTGTAGCCTGTAGATTATCAAGGACTTTTCCTCCTTGGGTGAAACAAATCTCTTTGTGAATTTCACTTCTCTGACTCTGGTTAGGGGACAGTTGCATGGGCAAGTGGAGTGGATGTCATCCCAAGTACATACTTTCTTTTGCTGGATATCAGAGGCAGTCTTTGTTTTGTCATTTTGGTGTATGTGGGTTTTTGTTTGGTTTTTTGTTTGTTTGTTTGTTTGCTGTTCTTGGAAGTATATGAGGAGGGGAGAAATCCTGGTGCCACTAATGACAAATGTGAAACTCCAGTGACTTCCTTGGGGCCTGAATGTCAGTCTTGCTCCACTAGTTTCTGAGCACCTGAAACATCAGTACTTGAAAAGTAAAATGCCCATAATCTTTTATGAGTTAATCAGTCATTAAGCTTTGGTGATACTGACCCTAACTCCTCTGTGGAATTACTGTAAAATCTGCTTTCCTTTTTCTAGGACAAGAAACTGATAAAAGCATTGTTTGACGTGTTGGCGCATCCACAGAACTACTTCAAGTACACAGCCCAGGAGTCAAGAGAGATGTTCCCAAGATCATTCATTCGGCTGCTGCGTTCTAAAGTTTCCAGATTTTTGAGGCCTTACAAATAGTTGGCAATGTACTTAAAAAACTAACCAGCCCTGGGCATGCACAGAAGGGTTGTGATAGGTGGGGCTGCTGTAAGTGTTGTACACAGTGGCAGAGAAACTCCAGGGAAGCTTGCCAGCTCCGTTCTTGGCAGAGTTTGGCTTTCTCAGCTAATATAAATATTTTGGTGAACAGAATTTTGATTCCTTTCCAGATAGTACCTTTTGGGTACCATGATACTTCATGGGTCTCTGAATTGCCCATAATTTCTGTAACTGAATGGTGCCAAGCAGAAGTTTGTAGAGCTCTGCCCTGTTGCTTCATCAGTGACTCTAAAAGCTAATGAGGACAGACAGGCTAAGTAGTGTGGTTTGGGATGAACTCTGGGCTGCCATTAGTGCATGTTACCTCAACAAAGCTGTGTTCCTGTTTGGTCTCACTGAAAGTGAGAATTAGATTGATGTCTCTCTTTACTTTTGCTACACAGGAAATTCAGAGCTAAGATTGAAATAGTTTCAGTCTAAACCAGTGAGTCCAGGAATTGCACAAGGTGTAATTTTTCTCTGAACTACATGTTGTATGAGGCATATGGAGGAATAAGCAAAGGGTTGAATATTATCTTGAATGCTCTGGGTCTGGATCACACTGTGTTCATGCTAATGACCTATTGGTTTAAATGGAGTGATACTGGACTATAACCAGGGCACCACGGTAATGGAAAACAGACCCTGATCTGCTGGACACTTCCATTTTGGGCTGACTGCAAATATTACAATAGAACAGATTCTCTGCTAAACACCAGTGCGCTCTCCCTGTGCACAGGCCTGGGACAGCGTAAGGCATTGGCTCTTCCAAGTAGTATAAAATTCTGTCCTCTGAGCACCTGCAGTTGAACACACAAGCCCCATTTTAAATGCAGGCTTTGCATAGATTATGCTCTTGTACATCACTGTTTAAACCTGTATAAGGTTCTTATATGAGCCTCAATCCTTATATTCCTTATCTTGTCTGAGCACCTTGCAATCACCTTGTTGAGCAGAGAAGGGCCGCTTTCCCTGTCTTGCTGGGGAGAAGTAGATGTACAAAGATATTCCTTAACCAGACTGTGGCTGCAAAAGTAGTCTATGGCAAAATGCTATTCAAGATTCCAGACTGTCCATTTCCTCAGGTTGTGTTTCTTGTGTGACAGAAGGCTGTTCGGAAAGGGCCTGTAGGGAGAACTATGCGGATCAAAATGTTTTTGTGGTCTCGGTGCTTTTCTGTCCATGCTTACATCACATCACTGTCCTCTGGCCCTGCAAACCATTCCCTCGCTGTAATGTACTTTCTGGGCCTTCTGTCTTGAAGGAAGTTGGCTGTAGTCCCGCTCATTTGGAGGTGGACTTACGACTTCTATCTTTTGGTCACTGGCAGTGCTGAGCAGTGCAGTGGGCACCAAACTTCCTCTATGTGCTCCCTTAGGAAAGATTACAGACATTTTGTAGCATAGCCAGGACGAGTGCTCCCTTTCCTAGGGTGTGGAGTCAGATCTCCCTGGGTTTCATTGCATGGATATGTGGTATTTAACTGTTGTATGTGAACAGTACCACGTCCATGGTGTGACAGATGAAACCCTCATCAAGAGCCAGGGTCTGAATCTGTTCCCTACACTGTTAGGAGCAAATAAATACTACCAAATGCAGCCTCACTGACCTGTCATGCCATGGCAGCCCTGTTCTGAGGCTTGTGAGGCAGTGCAGCCTGTCTTGTGGTAAGGACACGTCTTGGTCAGTCTTGGTCACGGTGTGACGGGAAGGGGCAGTGGCCTTGGGCCACAGCTGGGGGGCAGAGCTTCTCAGGATGGGGTGATGTGACACTGTGTTCCTCTTGCTGCTGCCCAGAAAGAAATGGTCTGAGCAGAGGAGGGAAACGGCTTGTGTTGCTGCCAAGAGGGAGAACTGTCCCCTAGCTGGCTGCACTGGGGTTCCTGCTCCAGCTCAAGACCTGCTTGTGGTGGGTAGTGGTGAGCGTCCATTCCAGGAACGGGGCTGCCAGGTCTGCAGCAAAGGGGAGCAGACAGACCTGGGGGGAGGAAGGAGGCAGGGGGTGAATTAGCAGAACAGAGGAGAAGGAATCCAGCACCTCGTGCATTCCTGGCTGGTGTGCTTCACCATGAATGGGGTCCCTGCTGCCTTGGTGGGGAGGGAGGACAGGGGTCATCTGGAAGAAGGTATGAGGCAGTGTGATTGGTGAGAGGAATGGTGAAGGGATGCCAAAACAAGAGGAAGGGTGGTGAGAAAAGCTTGCTACGGCTGTGGTAGAGTGTACTGTTGTGGTGAGACCCCAGGAAGGTATTTCAAGATAGTTTCCTTCTGGCTACACAGCCCCTCCTCTGTACTGTTCGTGGCTTCCCATGCCAGATGCAGCGTGTCAGTGAGTTGCAGGGTTGCACACCATCTCTGTGTGGCAATGGAGCACTTTGAAATGGTTGAGATGCTGCAGTTCTGCTCCGAGTGCATGAGTTAGAGGCCTGCTGGTGGGGCACTGGGAGGAGAGGACCACAGTGTGCCAGCTTCTGGGCCAAGCCCAGCAGAGTGGCATTGTGGTGGTCTGTGTGCTCTCTGCCAAGGAAGCAAGCCTGTTCTTACTGTATTTCCTCCAAAGAAGGCTACAGATCTGAACAGTTCTGTTTCATGTTGTTGAGAGACACACAAATCAGTGTGATTGATTTCAACAAGGGTTCAAGAAAACAAAAGTTGTGAAACATCCACATATTTTTAATGAGTGAAATTGGGCTTTCCTGCTCTGTGCATGAGTAACTGACTTGAGCTCTGGGTTCGTTGCACTGCACCTCGTCTTGTAGGCATGCCGTTCTAGCTCTGCACCGGCTGCTCTGGGACGAGCGTCTCGCCTTCGGTCTGTACAGTGGATCTCAGCTTCGCTTCTCTGTTGCCCCTGTGTGCGCTGGCCATTTTCATTGTTGTCTGCAGAAGGAGAGGAGTGTATTTGTGTGGCGTACGGTCTGAGCCTGAGGAGAAAAAAATGCCCTTTCTTGAAGAATCCACAGCCCTGTGCGTTTTCTACATAAAAAGTAAACGACTCAAAAGCACTTCTGTTACCCTTGATCTAGCTTGATGAATTAAAATTTCCCCTTTTACTGTAGATCTTGTGTGTTCAGTAAAAAGTGAAGAGGGAATTTTTGCCATCTTAAATATTGGGAGAAGTGATAACTGTTGCAGAATGTTGTAACACTTGGCATTGTATCTTCATAGTGATGGTAGTGGCTCTGTAGAAATTTTAATTTCTACTTTCTGTGTGGTTGTAGACTGATGTTATTTTTTGGCAACAAATGATTCAAAAAATGTGTAACCTTACAAAACAGGATTTAACTTCGGAAATAATAATTAGTGTTAACTGGATGACTTAATGTCACCTACATGAGATAAGCATAAGGATCTTTTTCATGATTGTAAATTAATGTAAAATGTTTCAGACTGTTACTCTTAATAAGAGAAATAAACCAGCGAACTTTTAGTTGCATGAAAACCTTGGGTAGTATTTTTAGTTGTCTCTGCTGTGTTAAATAGTAGTTTTGTGACAAAATTAATGGTTGTATAGCAAGTTATCACACATCAGATGATTGACTTTATCCTGGGAACACCTGCTTACCTTAGCATTCTGTTTCATGTAATATATTATTAGCCTGCATCCATACCCATAAAGATACAATTCTTCATATATTTAGGAGTGCACGTATTTCTGGCTAGTAAAATATTAGAATTATCCTGGTATTAATTCTAATAATTATGCCAAAAATGTCTCCTATATGATGAGCTGGAGTCAATTGGCCTGTTGTAACCAGCTGTATGAAGACAGAATAAACTACTTAAAGTAACTGCAAAGTATTTTATTACTTTGTAGATTAATCTGATTTCTTTGCTAAAAAAATAAACAAAAAAACCCCTCAAACCTCCTTGTTTAAACTTAAAAATAATTAAAAAACCACCCAAAAACGCCAAAACCAAAACAAAGTGAAAAGCGTTGTTAAGACAGAAGTTCCAGAATATTTTTAAGATTACACCACAGTCTCATCAGAGCTTTTCATTAAATCCACTGACTTCATTTCTTAGAATTAAAAAATAGAATTAGGTCATAGGAAACTATAAATGTGTTCATCTATAATAATTTTTAATACTGTTTTTCTGTATTTGTTTCTGTGATATTATGTTGAGATTATTAGTTGCAGTCAATCTATCAGACTTTTATAAAAATAATCCCTATGTCGTCTTCTTAATTTATTCAGTTGTTTGTTTGACCCTTAGCTTCCTTTGATCACAGTGACAAGGACTGATTTGTATTAAACGCAATGTAGCCATCCAGGTTCATTTGGTGCAGTTTTGGAAGATACAACTGTATAATTTAGCTGTTAGCTGTAGAAAGCTGACATTGGTTTATATGGAAAAGACAGCAAAGTAAATGACACAGGAATACAGAAGTCATGGAAAAGTATGATGACTACAGGCTAATCATAGCAGAAAACTGTGTTATTCAAATATTCTTCCTGATATTGTGAATGCTGCCACCCGCTAGATTGCAGCGATGGACACGTGAGCGCTCAGATACCCTCCAGGACAGGGAATGTCAATATGACCTCTCTTGTGAACTCCCAGAACGGTGGGAGCTGAAATTCTGACTGGGACCTTTGGGTGTTTACATTACAGAAATAAGTAATAGCGGAATATAGAGAGCAAGAGTTGAAGCTTATTTAGATCCAAGGAATTGGAAGAGGCCTGATGCAGGTAAGAAGGAAGGAAGGAATGGTATTACAATAATCCTTGGAAACAGAATGCAATGATAGTAGTCTGCAAATATTTCTGAATTAAATAAACTTAAATGCAAATGTTTTTTCTATCATGCATATAGATGACATCCTCTAAACGTAAAACCTATCACAACTAAAATGTACGTATACTTCCTATCTTTTTAATGCTGCTCCATTCAAACTTCGCATGTGCAAGGCTGCTGATAGAGGAGACAGACAAGAACTTCTTGAAGAACCTGAGCCAAATTCAGGGTGGGTACAAGTAGGTTTGTTTTTAGGCATCCCTGGAACCAACCAGTCCTACAACATGTATTGCTACTGCCCGTTTATGCTCATGGGCAGATTTTCACTCTCTGTTGTGGAGGTCTGCTTTCCACAACATGTATTCTGCTGTCACTGTAGAACACCCATGAGCAGTGGTGCAAATACAGCACCTGTGGAGAAAACAAGAGGAGTTAGAGTATTCAAGGGACAGATTCCACTCTCAGAAGGCAAGTTCATGTAGATTTTCTTCAAGTCAGTGCAAATTACATATGAATTCTGGCATGATGCTCTTTTAAACTACCTTATAAAACCACTTTAAGTGTTGAAAAAAGAAAAAAAAATATCTCTGTTTAAATATATACATTTGTGCAGCTGTTGTTCTGATTAAAGAAATTTTAAATAGTCATAAAATTTTTTGAAGTCTGTGTAGCCTGCTTAGTACACAATGAAAAAAAAATAGGTCAGAAAAGATGACCTTGAAATCTTTATCCGTATTGAACGTGTCTATAAATACAGAGTTCATTAAGGAAACTCTGTCACACTGGCTAGCTGCTAAACTTGATCTAATGCAACCAAAGCCTGTTTTTTTTCACTGGGAATTTTATTCAATAGGGAATTTAGACTTACAAGCCATGAAATCGTGTGCCATGAAATTTCCCATCTGTGATGATTCTGGGGATCAGGAAATGAGGAGTTCATAGTTTTAAGGAGGGAAATAGTCGCATTGGAAGCTGAAATATTCTGAAGTGGCCACTTAAGATGCAATTTGTTGTTCAGTAGTTCTTGGTTCAAGTGTTTCATGTTATACCAACATGAAAAACATCCATGAAACGCTTATGTGCAGAGCAAGTTTATGCTTAACTGGATTTAGAGAAAGCTTCGTCTTCTGTGCCTGAATCTAATATAGCAGTGGTAGCCTGAATGTGGGTTTTGTGCATTCTTTCCTGCTTGCTATGCTAGAAGAAATGGAACAAAATATGAACCATGGACAGGAGCCTTGATGTGAGCTGGGTGGAGAATCTCTATCTGGAAGTAAGTTCCGAAGATGAGAAGCGTAGAGGTATGTTAAATGCACACGTGTGTGTGTGTGTCTCTCTCTGTATTACACACGTATGTATGTATTTGACAAGAAGATAGCCTTGTGTGCAATGGCTGCCGTGAAAGGAGAATGCAAAAAATACAGCTCATGAGTGGAAAAAATGAGTGAAAATTTAAAGAAAGCAGCAGCTGGTCCAGGATGCAAACCTGGGAGGAGTGGAATCTGATGGGGGGGGCCCTGCATGAGCGTGGGCAGGGCTGGGTGGCCTGGAAGGGCTGCCCCGCGCTTGATGCAGGGTGTGTATGCCGGCTGCAGACACAGGCAAGTACACGAAAAGATGAGAAAAGGAAGGCTCCGAAGCTGGGAGCCTTAGAGGTGTGTAAAAGGCTGGGCAGGTCAGGCAGCATAGGGCTAGGACAGCCTGGGGCGCTCCATGCTGGCCAGCATCGCAGCTGAGGAGCCTGCTGGCTCCATGTTGGTGTGCTGTAGGACCTGCAAGACTGGGCGTGTGTTATTTGCAGTTTTCTGTGTTCGTCTACGTGCCCCAAAAAACAGCAGGAAAGAGTTGGGGTTAAGCAAAAGAACAAATGAGGCTTCAAACACACCTCACGTTTGCATTTGGGGATACCAAAAGTCCTTTAGTTGTGTGCTGTTTGCTGTTGGTGTGGTGCAGCAGGGAGCCACGGTTTGCTCTGGATTTAGGAGCAGAGGTTAGGAGCTGCTTGTCCCTGTGTTTGGCACCAGCAACTGCCTCGCACCCTCTGTGTGACCAACCTCTATAGCTACCCGTGTCCCATCACCAGCTGGAAGACCTGTTGTGAAATGCCAGTTCAGCTCCTGGAGGTGCTGCCTGGAGTAAAACCCAGCCGTGGATGGCAGCTTCGGGTAGGAGAGGGGATCGTGAGTTTTCTGGGGTTTCAGGTGGACATTAAGAAAGCACTCCAGAAACCTGGGAATTCAGCATCTGTGTGTCCAGCAGACAAGCCTGTCTGTGACACAGCCCTGCTCATGAATTTGGGTGGCCCCTGGTTTGCTGTTACTGATGTAGTGCTGGTGTGAGGAGTTGTGTGGAAAAGCTGAGAGGTACCAGTTATTAAAAACAGGACTGGCAGAAAAGTGCTCAGGGGGCCTGTCTGGCTTACATAGCATAACTACTGCGCCCCAGCTCCCGTAGGTGCTAATTCTCTCAGCAAACTTACAAAAATAAAACCCTGAAAAGGCTCATCCATGCTGAGAACAGCACCTTCATTCAGGGGAAGAAGGAAGCTTAGCTCTAGCAACTGAATGCTCAACACTGCAGGCATTGCTGTCTTCCTCGGCTAGTCCAGAAAGCCCCTCAGCCAGTGCCTGTGGCATGAGGTGGATGCAGCAGTGCCGAAATAAGCACATTACAAATACCTGTCCCAGCTCTGTACGGGATGCATATCCAACTTGACCCATTTGCTCTTGGAGTGGATAACAAAGGCCCATAGCGCTTTGTCCCAGCAGGATGTGTTTCCATGTGCAGTAATGGAGAGGGAAAATCTGATTTGGAAGGCGGTCTGGCTGAGGGGTGCTGTGGGCACGTGCTCTGGCACACCTTCATGTAAGAGGCTACAGCCTTGTTCCCCCCCCCAGACACCTCTCAGGGTCCATTCTTGCCTGGCATATTGGGGAGGGGGTCAAATAAGGAGGTTTTGTTTTGAGGATTTGGGGAGCTTTGGTAACGAGGCATAGGTTGTGGTGGCCTACGTGAAGCTGCCGTTCCTGGGGCTGTTGGCAGACCGCAGGTCCCTGCGATACCTGCCCTGTTTGTGCTGTCTGCTCCCCAGGCTGAGGGCTGTGCCGAGGCAGTGGGGTACCATCCACAGGGCTCCCCACGAGAGGGCAGCATGTGGCCCTAAGAAAGAAAAAAAAGCTGTTAACCCCCATGCTGACAGGACAGGTTTTAGGTTAGGTCTTCCTGTAGCAGGAGGCCTAAAACAAAGGGTCTGCTGAAGCTTGGGGGCTTCATTAACACATCAGCTCATGGTGTGCTTCTGCCTTCCTGCACAGATGCGTGAATGGGCTGAGGAAAAGCATCTTGCTGTCTTGGGCTGGCTTCAGCAGCTTTGGTGGAAGTCTAAAGGAGTATTTCCCGGTCCACCGGCAACCCTCTGCAGGACACGTGCTCCAAGGAGTGAAATGTTCTGGGTAGCTGTAACAGGAGCTCCAGGCAGCTTTCTGAGGGGGCATTGGCACCATTAGCCAAAGTACACAACTCAGATTTTCTTGGTTTAGCTGCTCCTGGTCCCAACCAGTGCCACTGATCAATCTTTTTTTTGAAGAGGGAGTGATTTTGTAAATGACCTTATGTTTTGCATTATTTTATTTTTGCAAAATGCAAATATGTGGTCTAGAAAGACCTGTGCCGCTGGGTCAAATACTGCAACCTCTTCAGATTGTAGTGGGAGGAGACCCTATTCTGAACTGAATCCCAACCATCAGTCAGGGCTATTCTCCCTTCTTTTCCAAATTACTAGTGAGGAAATGTGCAGGTTACAAGTTGTTGATTTCCAGACAGAATAAACCTCAAAGGAAGTTGGAGGAAATGGGCTGTGAATGCGTAAATTCAGTTGCTGTTATTTACTTCTGAGAACAGTGAGTGATTCTGGCACTCTGCCTGACCCCCATACCTCTTGTGACTCAGTTCTTACAGATGCCAATAATGGACTCTGAACATTTGTCTTTGGAAATAAAATTGCATGTATAATCAGCTACTGATTTCCTCCATCGTTTCAGGGGAGGTTGCTCAGCTCAATCACAGCTTGACTCATATCAGTGGTTGGAAAGATATCTTGTGCTAAACTATACCCAAGGTACGGCAGAAACACCTCAAAGCAGAGGTAATCAATAGCACCGTGTGTCTCATCGTTCATACCCGCAGTGCACATGCTCCCGCTCTCCTGGGGCAGCTGGCTTCCTTTTCAGCCATAGTGCGAGCTAAAGTATCTTTCAGTTGACTAGACTTGAAGGTGGAGATATTTAACCAAACCACAACACGGTAAACACAACCTCTGTGTTAGGCGAGTTACATTGAAGTACTGTTGACGATTCTGTGCGTTAGCAAATATTAGCACTGAGTATCCAGTAACATGTCTCACTAAATCTTACCCGTTATGAGCTGCTGCAGTTTTGCATGTGCCATGTGGAGGGGGATACAATGGTAGCTCACTTATACTTGCAGCACTTGAGAGTGTTGGAGTCTTGGCTTCATAAAATAAACATAAGAGCACCACAGAGGTGAGAGATCCTGTGTTTGACTAACACTGTGGTGACCTCCTCTCTAATGTGGATGTAAATCATATTTTTATCTTAAATGGATACTGTAAAATATTTTAGGCTTAAATTTTGATTTATCGTAAAGTTCCAAAATAAAGATATTTAGATACATCCAATGAACTCAGGGTTTGAATGCTTTAAGTTCCAAAATATCTTTTTTTTTTTTCTTTTTTAACCTAAAGCATTCAAATCCTGAGTTCATTGAATATTGGTCTGTTGGGAAACCAGAGCAATTCCAGACTTGATAAAGAACCCATACAAAACAATCTAACCCCTCTTCCTCTCCTCTGAAAGCGGGGGTGCAAAGCTGTCTTAGAGCCGAGCTCTGTAAGAAAGTGGAAATATTTGTCAAATGGAATCCCTCTATGAATACTCCTTTAACTGGTAGAGGCAGAAGAGGTTCACAGTCAGTCTTTTAAAAGCATAGTATGAATGTTGTTCCTTGGTGAATCCCACATTGGCACGAATTGAAGTAAGCACCTGTTCTCAGGGCTTTTGCAGAAAAGCTGGGAAATTCCAATTCTGTTTGAATCACTTGCTTACTTAATCACTGAAGATACTCTGTCATTTTTGTTGCCATCACCTGATAAACTGGGTATGCCATACAGGAACCTTTGAAAAAGCAATATTGTTCAGAGCTGACCTGTACTAGTCCTGTTCCAGAAAGAAAGTGATCTTTTTTTTGTTTGTTTGTTTGTTTTTGCTTAGTTTTAAATTATGTTCTGAGATTTGTGTTCTCCAGGAAATGAATTGCACAGAGCTTGCCTGAGGAGTTCCCCCTCCCTCTCCCCAAGTACTGCTATTTGGGAATCATACCACTCCAAAGCATCTGGAATGAGAAATGCCTTTGTGGTAGATATACTTGGGCAGAGGAAAGTTCTCTAGCTACAAAGTGAGAAAAAGCAGAGAGCTTTTAAAAGGTTTGCATTACTGCTTTCAGGACTAAGAGTTCCGCCCTGTGGCAGGGAGCTTTCAAATAGATACCTGTGCTTCACTATGCCTGGACGCTTCTGTGCCAGCTCTAAACTTGACACCCAAAGAAAAGAGATTTAAAAAAGTTTCAGCAATGGCTTCAGTTCTATTGCTACCTGTAAAAGAGGTCTAAGTCCTGATTCTCCTGAAACACAGAGGCTGTGTTTAGAGAGGAGACATTGCTTTATTCTGGCCAGGGTGCAAGGTGGAATATTTCCACAAATCATGCACACTGAATAGGATTCTCCGCACAGTTTATATACACATTTTACAATATCATTATCGTATTAGTACAGCCATCTCTATTTGATTCATTAGTAATTTACATATGATTGCACAATCAAGTTGTAGCTACTATGCATGCTCATGGGAAGGGTCTTCACCTGGGCTAGGGACTTTCTGACCTACAGGCATGATTTTTAGTATTATAATGAAGGTAGTTCAGCTTAGGACACTCAGAATTTTCACTTTTCTGCCAAGTTGGCTAAACTTTTCAAAACATGTAGATTAGTAGCACTTTCCAGGTCTGTACGCTCTTATGCTTCAGGATGTTTCACTTCAAAGAATGACAGCAATACTTGCTTTTCTTGATTAGGAGTTCATTCTCACATGGCTCAAGGATAGAATCCTCATTATCCATAAGAATGTCTCAAAAAGTTCTTCTACTAATCATCCCTGATTGTCGGCCTAAACCACAATACTGATCCTTGTGAAGAAACATCCCCAAGGCTGACCATCTGGCCAAGTACACAACAACATGGTCATATGCAAGACCCTGTATCAAAAGTTCAGCTAAGGCCAATAGTTAACAGGCCTAACTAACTTTAATGCTAACAAAACTGGCTAAGCTTCTAACTGTAAGACACCACTGTCATTGAGCGGTGAGGACGGAATGCTGAGTCTGTGGCCTCACACACTTCCATAGCACAACATCTTTTATCCTGGAGCCAGCATGCATTTCACACTGATGAAGACACGAGGCTATGGGGAAAATAACCTTGGACATAGCCACCTTGGCTAAGAGGAAGCAAGGCCCTTTTTAGATCCCAGTGGAAATGAATGTGATGTAGTCTTCTCCTGGCCATCGTGCTCATGATGCCAGTTGTTTTTGAGAATAATTTATTAGTTCGAAAAGAAAGTACGAGGGAGAAAATGGCAACTTATTTTTGCTCCATGTTTGCAGCAATCAATGGGTAAATATTTAAAACTTCTTGCAGCCAAGTTAGGATCAGGTTAGTAGACTACTTCCATGACTGTAGCTAGGCATGGATGTCATTCGGGGCGTCATGTATCCCCACTGCATCTCCACTAATGTTCAGGGTGTTGACTCAAGGAAGAATTTGGCCAGCTGCCTTGTGATTAATTAGCCACACAGATCTAAAAGCAAACACGGATCTCCAAAGTTTCCCAGGGTAATGTATACATTAAGCACTGAAAACGCTTTGCTTCAGTACCATCACTCTAACAAATATCCCACGTGATTTTGTGTGCATACTGATATTGTGTGTACTAAGGAGTGACTTCTCACCATGGGGTGGGGTTTTGCCCACAGAGCCCTCTGCTTGTAATCCCTGTTCAGCAAAGCATTTGAGCAGGTACTTAAGTGTGTTGGTGGATAGAAATGGATTGTCATGTTGGAGTATTTAGACCAAGAATGGACTCCTTTGTGTCCACAAAACACTGAAAGATTGCTGGCTGCTAGTGTAAGTGGGGCTTTGTAATGGGTGCTGTGCAGAGCCTTTGTCCCTTAGGCTGAAGAAAGTGAGAAAATTGCTGACAGGGCAAGGTGGGGTGAAAATCATGGCACATCTCAGTTCGAGCAAATTCAGTGCTGTTCTTGCTCTTGTAATGTCTTAGATACTCTGCTTTTTAGGTGTCATTAATCCAATAGCTAATGACAGTGAAAACATCTCCCAGCTCCTTTGATGTGGTGAATCTCTAACCTCTTTGTTAGGGGCAGCTGTGAACTACTTCAAGAAGTCAGCAGAAGCACACTCAGCAAAATTATGCAGCATCCTTGGGAGGGGGTTGCTGGTCAGCCCAGCACACCCCTTAGGTACTATGTGAAGCTCTGTTTTTCACACTTTGTTGTCAAGCTCTGCTTTGGCCAGGTGCTCTGAGCTGGGTCTGTGAAGAGACTCTGAACCCAGCTATTGCACAATATCTTTCATTGACTCTGGGATGAGCCAGGGCATCCCAACCACTTTGCTTAGTTGTGAATGTGATCTTTTTCCTAGCAGAACCCAGCTGCTAGCCTTTGTCTCCTGGGTCTCCCTGCCCTCGCCTACCCCTCAGAGCCAGCATCTCAGAATCATAGAATGGTTTATGTTGAAAGGGACCTTGAAGATCATTGAGTTCCAACCCCCCTGCCACAGGCAGGGACACCTCCCACTAGACTAGGTTGCTCAAAGCCCCATCCAGCCTGGCCTTGAACACCTCCAGGGGTGGGGTCTCAAGAGCTTCTCTGGGCAACCTCGTCCAGTGCCTTATGACCCTTAAAGTGAAAAGTTTCTTCCTGATGTCTTATCTAAATCTGCCCTCTTCCAGTGTAAATCCATTCCCCCTCATCCTATCACTCCATGCCCTTGTAAACAGTCCCTCCCCATCTTTCCTGTAGGCCCCCTTTAGGTACTGGAAAGCTGCTACAAGGTCTCCCCGGAGCCTTCTCTTCTCCAGGCTGAACAACCCCAACTCTCTCAGCCTTTCCTCATAGCAGAGGTGCTCAAGCCCTCTGATCATCTTTGTTGGCCCTCATCCCACCAGCCCCTCCACCATCCCTTGCTACTCTCCTTTCGGGGAACAACAACAGGTTCCCTGTTATTTCTTAGCAGCTCCTGAAGGACTGACATAGGACCCGATGTGAAGAAGAGCAGCGCCCTCTTCCTCCTGCCTTT
Organism: Ibidorhyncha struthersii; assembly: GCA_013398815.1. Taxonomy (NCBI): domain Eukaryota; kingdom Metazoa; phylum Chordata; class Aves; order Charadriiformes; family Charadriidae; genus Ibidorhyncha; species Ibidorhyncha struthersii. The sequence continues at coordinate 280,048 of VZSZ01004085.1, forward strand.
CAGAGCTCAGAAATCTTGAGCCGGAGCGGCATTCCTTCGTGCCTGGGTCTGCTGCTCCTCGGTCTCTGGGTGTCAGGCGCCTGGAAAGTTAGAAAAGGAGCGAGAAAATCCTGTTTGTGTAGTGTGAAATGACTCGCGCTGTTTTAGCCTTAACAAGATCTCTCCTATATCATTAATGACCTGAATGTAAAATTTACGGCGTGGAATGCCCCAGCAGCAGAGGAAGCCTTCGGCACACAAGCCGCCTTTTGCAGGACAGGAGGGGAAGTGAAATCCCCCGAGGTTTGGGAAGTCTGAATGATGTAGTTATGGTTGGCACTTTGAATATATGTGTAGTTTACTTCAGAATAAATATTTGCAGTTCAACTGTAGCATACATGTGGGAGGGTGAGAACTAGCATATATTAATGTTTCTTAAAATTAATAATTTTGAAATTTTTATGCTGGAATAATCTTATTATTGCGCAAAATAAACAGAGCTTAGTGTAATACATACTGGGGAGAAATGTCACCTGCCCTCTGCATACACCATTTCCTGCCCACCTGCCCAGGTGGAGTTCCTGAAGAGAGCCGTGCAAGGGGCATTTGGGGAGAGAGAGAAACATGAATTTGTCTTTTTGCTTGAGAGGAAGATTCTCTGCTGTCTTTAGCTCCATGGAAAGCTCTGAAACACCCAGTGGCCATGTCTGTGCTTGTGTGTGCAGCCGGTTGCGTAGCAGCAACGTCTTCTGAGCTGCGCTTGGCTCTTGTCTGGGAGGAAACCAGCCAGTGAGCGATGCTGGGGGCACCATCAGCCCTGTTTTCCCTCACCTGTGAGCAGCAGTGGTGCAGTTCAACGCACGGCAGCCGCCGTTACCTCCGTTAAGGGCTGTGGTTGTTCCTGCCAGTCCTGTGATGTGGAAGTCAGGGGAGGCCAGGCTTTCTGTCCCCCATACCAGACCCCATGCATGCTGTCCTCTTATCCTTTCCCCAGCGCTTAGCAAGTCACCTGCCAGCTTCTCCTGTTCCCCTTGGCACCCTGTACCAAGTCCTCCACCTGCCCTTTTGTGGGCATATGGAACCCACAGCTTCTTCCCTGGCTCACGTGGGACCTGGAAGGGGCTCAGCCCATTTTCCCAGTACAGCACAGTTACCAGCGTGGCTTTGCAAGCTCCAGAGGTGGGACCTGTTCTTAATGCTCCACCAGCCACAAATAGCTCCTAGGCAGGAGCTGGCTGTCACTGAGGTACATGGTAGAAGATGCTAGTAAGTGTACCGTTTGTTTCCCTGATCAAGTCTTCCTGTGCTTTTATTTTTTTTGAAGTGTTTCAGCCTCTTTAAAACAGGAAAAATAAAGGTAAGGGAGTTCTTGCAAGACTTGCATTTTAATCTCGGTTTGACACGTGCAGTTTTTATGTTCCTGAAACGACTATCCACCTGTTGTCTCCGTCTATGAAGTGAACTAGACAGACAAATTCAGTTCAGTCTCTTCTGAGAAACTGCACAATGTCCGATTCCTCTCTTAGCGTCACCAGTGTCCCTGCTCCGTGCCTGCTTCCACCAGCTCGTACACCGCACAGGGGGAAAGGAGGTTGGAGCTGCACCCGGGGAAATGGGGAGAGCTGCCCCAGGAATAGTTGTCTCCGTGAAGTCCTTGTGCTTGTGATGGAGCCCGTATCCCAGCCCAGGAGGTCCTTTCTCTTGGTCAGCACTGGAAACAGACAGTGGTGTGGAGTTACTGTACAAAATGGGCCACATCTCTCAAGAATCACAACCTGATTCTACCTTTGTATGTTATAGGATTTCTCCAGCTCTATCTGTACTCTTTGTCTCACTACGAATGATGATTAAGAAGCTCTCTAAATCCTTCTGGATTTTTGTATCCAGCCTTTTTAGTAAAAGACCATTTTCTAGTCTCTAAATTAGTCCAGTTACTTGCTTGAGTATGCTAGAACTGACCCTTACATATCCTGCACTGATGGACAGAATAACTTCTTTTTCTACATCAGCTACTGTGGTTTCATTTTCTTGAGCTCTTCACAGTCTTCCCTCTGGAAACTGAATCTTTCTCTAAAGTTTTCTTTTTGTGCTAGTGTAAATTATTCTTTCTGGGATTCTTGCCTGCTGCTGCTTCTGTTTCTGTTAAATTGTACCACTCTGTCCTTTCTTCTGAGTTTTCTGGGGCATCTCTGCATCTCCTCAGGATATGGCATACACTAACAAATCACTTCTTTTTAAGGAAAAATGAGAAATCAAAGAAAAGGAAAAAATAAAAAGGACCGACCCACTTCCTGCTTTGCCTGCTGCTTCTTTCCTTTTCATCGAGAGAAGAGATGAAATGGGGGTGTGAACGAAACTCCGCAGCTTTTCTTTCCTTACACTGATTAAGCTGCAAGCGTGACTGGGTACTAAGCCACTATAAATCAGCTGTAAACGGGGGTATAAAATTGCTGGGGTTTAGCTCAGTCATTTTATATCATGTGTAAAGCCAACTGTGTTTGCAGGCAGGACCTGTGTCGCTTCATCTTCCAAGTAGGGTGGCTAATAAGCTCAGGAGCATTGCATGTCCTCTCCCTTCCCTCCAAGAGCGCTTGTGCCGCTGTTCAGCGCTGCCTTCCACTGTCCCCAGCTGTGATGGCATAGGACACGTTGGCAAGGCCAAGGAAAGCAGCATTTATCTCTGTTTTCTCTTTGCAGTGGGTTTGGAAACTGAGGACAAAAGCACCTCTGTCCTCAGCTTTGCTGGGTCAACAGATGCCCTGGGTGCAGGGCAGAACCCTCTTCAAACGTGCGGCAGATTTGCTGGTGGCCGCTGGGGCCATCTGCCTCTGGTCTCTGGCATGTGCTGCCTCCAGCATGTGCCTGTCCGTACTGGCAGCAATGGGCATCTCAGCTTTCCAGCAGAACCAGCCTGGCCTGGAGGGCAGGGACATTTCCCCCTCAGCTGGTGGGGTTTTCTGGATGGCAGCCTGGCGAGCCCTCTCTTTGACATTGGCCTTGATGTTGTACTGCGTAGAGAAATGCGTGTGCTGCTCTGGAGTCAGGAAGGAGCAAGAAAGGTAGATTTTGTCCTTTGGGGCTTTTCTTGAGTGAGGGGCAATGGACATGCACAGATCTGTCTCCAGTGAGCAGATGGGAATTTTTCTGAAACATGCCCCTATTATACACACTGCACTGGCTAATCTGTCGCAAACAAATGACCAACTCAGAAGCTAACTCCTGGGTTCAGAGTATCCACGCTGAGCCCCTTTTTCAGTGTGGATCCTGAGTAATTTGAGCAGATGATTTACTGCTCCTCCCACTTCCCTCTTTCCCAGGATTAAAAATCAAGAGCGAAATTAGGGCCTTTATCTCATTTATTACTCTTGAGCGCTGGGCAGATTTTCTCCTGGTCTGTTGGTGCGAGGTGCATTTATATCATACAGCGGAAGTGCAATTGTAGGGCTCAGACAAAATGCTCGTTTGCTGAATTAAAACACAGTCTGCAGTCTCGGAGGTGTAGTGTGCGGGGGACTTTTCATGCTCCACCTGCTCTTGCAGCTTTACTTTTCTTGCCGTAAGCCAGAGCTAACTGGGCATTTTGCTTGTATGCCAGGCAGAGTGCCGCTCCTCCACAGAGTTTTTATATTAAAAATTGTCTCCTGGTTTCAGTGGCAGTCCTTCTGCTTTCTTCTGTGCCTCCTTGCCTTTGGGAGAATACAGATGTAGTCATATGTCTTTACTTAATCAGCTGGGTAAGTGCCAAATAGCTCCCAAGGTAGAAAATAAGGTGCTTTTATCCTCCTGGGCATGTTTGCCTGAAGTGGAGCGATGGTCCTGTTGTGTAATGAGCCAAGTCAGCGTGGGGAGAAAAAATTATTTCCCCATTCAGACTGTCAGCCCTGTTATCCTTCTGCACGCTGACACGGAGCTCGGGCTGGCTCATGCGGAATGGCCTTTATGTGAGGCTGTGATATAATGGGTTTGTGTTTTATTTTATTCTGCACTGTCATCTGATTTTTTTTATTTTTTTTTTTTTCCCTCTCTCCCAGGTCATATGAGGAAGGGCTGAAGATATACAGTCTGGCTGTGGCTGCGGAGCTCAGATGTACCCACAGAGTGTTGCTGCTTTGGCATCACCGCAGCACCCTGCTTGGTGTCAGCATCACTCCCCGTGTGAGGAGCCGGGGCTGCGGGGTGCCGGTGGTGCGGGCACCGCTCGCAATGACCCTCCAGCAGAGGGGCTGCCATCAGCCTTCGGCACCCTCATGGCAACTCAGCTTTACCTTTAAAATGTGCTGGGATCAAGAAAGAGGTGGTTGGTTCTGCGCTGTTGGGGCTGTCCCCGTGTCGTGGGTCCAGGGGAGAGGGCAGGGTGGCTGCAGCTCACAGCTGCTGGGGGACGGATCCTGCCTGGCCCCTTCCCTGCTCAGGGCTCCGCTGCAGCCCACAGGGGAGGGGGGTGCTTTTCAGGAGGAAAGAGAAGCGTGGTTTAGAGCAACTCTGCCTGCTTGGCGTTTTCATTACTTTCATTTGGTGTTTTTTTCTCAATATATCTCAGTTGCTGCAAGGGGAATGTCTTTCCCTGGCTGCTTTCAGGGGAAGTCCTCTTTTTCCTCTCTCCCTCATGTTACTTCGGGTCTCTTTCCAAAGTGTTTTCCCCTGGCCTCCCCTGTCCCTTTCCTGTCAGAGACAGGAGTGTTTCCCTGACGCTGGCCAAAGGCTGATGGCGTCTTGGTGAGTAGAAAGTGAGTCTGGGCTGTGTCGGTGGGGGATAGCACAGTGGGGTCAACACCCTGGCTCTTCCCAAAGGTGAGGAGTGCCCTGGAAGTCAGGCTTGGCATAAACCCTGGCCTGAGCTCTGCTTTTCTTGTGCTTTATCTAGCACCTCACGGATGTCTGTTAATTTAACAAGAACCAAACCCACGTGGGGTGTTGCAGGATCTGTACTCTCTCTCCTGAGGCAGAGCTGCATTTTCTCCTCACCTGTTCCTTGTGGCAAATTACTTGGAAAATCGAAGGTTTGGGTGAGCACCTGCTGCCTGAGCCACTCTGCTGAAAGAGTGTGTGTCTTTTTTTGGGGGGAGTGTTTCTTTCTGGTAAGAGATGATGTATTACTTAAAAACTCTCTGTTGTAGTGAAAGAAACACATATGTGCTGTGAGTCCTGCTAGGAAAATCCCCTTCTCTAACTATTATATCAACCAGTCTTTATAGTATGAAAGCGTATTAACTTTGTTAATGTATATTAATTTATGTTATACACTGTAATGTAATGAGGTAGTAGGATTTTACTGGAGACTTTGGTATAGTTCATGCTTAAGTAAAACAAACTAAAGGACAGCCGTGTCCCAGAAATAAGGAATTTGCTTCTTGGACACCTCGGGCTGCCCATGAAGGATAAAGGATACCCTTGGACAACCAAGGAAACGCCAGCATCCCAGCCCCTCTAACACGTCTTTGAAACCCTCCTAGCATCGTCTGGCGTCAGAGATAAGTAACTATAGCAAGACTGACTCAGGGACGTCTGGATCAATAGACGAGCAGCAAGAATGCTGCTAAAATATAGTTGCTTTGCAAAGTTTTACTCTGGTTAGTAATGAGTAGCGTGGCTACTAGTGTTTAGTCAAATCGCATTGTACCTGAACATTTGACGGATATAGGAACCCTGTGTAAAACCACGTTTGGGGTGCCCCAGTTTGGCTGGGACAATTTTTTGTGACAGTCCTTACCTTTCCTGGGGACTTGAGTAGACAGTGACGATGCAGATCGGTGCCTGCAATGCTTCCATGAGGCTGGTGGCATCCAGAGCCTGCCTTAACCCTGCTGACCCCAGGCATAAGGTAGCAAACCCAACGTGGCCGGTTACACAGTCGGTGCGGGGCTGCATCGCACCAGCCCTGTGGGGCAGCAGCATCCAGGACCGCGTAGGTGCCAGGCAGCCATCNAGCCTCACGGGCTGAAAAGAGAGCATGGTGCTCCGTCGCTCTCTTTTCAGCCTGTGAGGCTGCTGGGGGGCTTTGAGAGCCATCGGATGCCTGCGGCTAATCTGGCTTTCAGGAGAGGCAGCAAGGAGGAAGGGCACCGCTTTATTCCCTTAGATCGAGCCTGAGCTCACCCGCTGTTGTTTGTGCAACGTATTGCGATGTGCCCAACCCCTCCTTTACTCGGCGACGCCGGCTGGAGTACCTGCCGGTCTCCAAACGTCACCAGGCTCCGGTTATAAAGCGCAGGCGATAGAGCATCCTCCCGGCTCCATCCCTCCAAGAAGCACATCTTTGAGAAGTGAGCTGTACACGGGTGGAAAGATGTTTTATTCAGGTATCCTGACAGAGCCGAGTAGAAAAGAAGTGGAGATAAGGGAAGCGGCATCTCTCCGCCAGCAGAGGAGGATGAAGCAGGCGGTTCAGTTTATTCACAAGGATTCCGCAGATCTCCTCCCTCTGGATGGGCTGAAGAAGCTGGGGACTTCAAAAGATACTGTAAGGCTTTATTGTGTTTATTGGAAGGAGATTTAAGAAGCTGGTAGTGTTTGTTTTCTTTTTCTTCATGCCATTTTTCTGTTAGGAGAAGTTGGTTGTAGAAATTGGTATAAAAATGAGGCTTTTGTATGTAAAAGGAAGGGAGTGGAAATATGATGCTAGTTATCACCAGGGTTGCTTTTTGCTTGTAGGTGCTTTCAGATGTCTGGCACTCAGATGTAAAGCTTTTTTTTTTTTTTTTTTTTGCATTTGCATGAATCTCAGAAAAAAAAGGATACTGTTTTCAGTATAAAAATCCTCTCTGAATCAATCAAAATGGCTTCATATAATACATACATATATACACATATGTTTGCCTGTGATGCATATATGCGCACAACATATAATCATAAGACATACAGTAAAGTGCAGTAACTAGTACTTGAAAATACTAAACCTCCAAGATTACACTTTGATAAAGGCTTATGCATACATGTTGGGGTTTTTAAAATGAAAATACGTAATTCTAGGTTTAAAATATTTACATATGTAACGATTCATGTGATCGTGTAGCTGACATACAATATTCTTCCTCATGTCCAGGGGCCGGAGAGCATTTCTAAATACTAATTTGCACAAATATTTGAGCTTTCTCTAATGGGAAATGATACTTAAATGTAATATCAAAAGTTGTGATGTAAGGAGCAAAATCTAGAAAACAAATCCTACCGAGGAAAGCTCTTTTACTTTTTTTTTGCCCAGTTGTTGCAAAATTCTTGCACCTTGTAACACATCAATGTTTGCTTTTATCTATGCTTGATACAGGTTCATGGAAAAAAGTGAATCTTTTTATTTTTAGTGGAGTAGTTTTGTTCTGTCAGAGCCTTCCTGCTCAGCTGGGTTAGGCTTGGCTCTGCCTGGCTGAGATAAGTGGAATGAGTTGGCTGTTCTCTGCAGTGTGCATGGAGGCAATTTTTTTGATATCCTGAATCTTTCGCAGTTGTAAGGAGTGAAGCTCCTGCCCAGGGAAAGGCTCAGAAGGAGCTTTCCTGGTCACCATTGAATGGCAGCTCTCTATCTGGGAGCTACAAAGTGCCTTTCAGAGCATGATGGTGGTGTTATTACTATTATCTGCAGAGTTTAAATAACGTGTCATGGCTCAGCGACCCACAGTGTGCAGGGCTGAGACACTGGTGACAGGGCTTTCTGGTCTGCCCAGACAAGAGAGGTAACAGGTAGCAGGAGCCAGGGGCACTGAGCACCGAAGTCCTTGTCCCCGCAGCAGTGAGGACCAGGTTTGTCCCTGGCACCAGGGGCAGAGCATGGGTCTCCTCGCCACATCCCTGGTCACAGAAACATCAGCCGAGGTTTTCTCCCTGCTCCTGTGTCCGCACCAGCTGAGCAGCGGCTGCAGCATCGCCCCTGCTGCACCCACAGCCCCTGCAAGGAGGGGCTGCACGGGGGGGCTTTCTCCAGGGATGTGACAAAGCTGGTATGAGCTACCCCACTGCAAAACCACCTTGTCCCCACGCCACAGTGATGTGTGATGGAACAGTGGGCACATGTGGCCGGGGCTTACCTCGGTCACAGCCTCCTGCCCTATGGGATATATGGGGAGTCCCCAAAGCGACAGCACTGGCAGGTGCTCAAGCCTGTTCCCGCAGCCCCAAAGAAGATGATGCGAATTTCAGAGGTGTTGCAGTGGGTTGCGTTGCAGCGAAGCGACGCTGCCGGCACTGTCACGCTCACCCCGCACGCGTCTGGGATGGTGGTGAGCGTCGCTTCAAGAGGAGCTGCCGTGTCTCCCCAGTGCCGTGGCTGCCTGGATGTCACAAAAGTTGTCCCCTGGAGGAGCAGGAGATTGTGCATCTCTGAGACTGGAGAAGCACCGAGAGCCTCCAAAATGTGGGACCCCACCTTGGCATGACCCCAAACCGAGAGGTCCAGGGCCAGAGGGGCTGAGCGGCGCAGTCAGGAGGCCCAGGGCATGAGGGGTCTTTGCCCAGGGCATTTGCACGCCTTTCTTGTGAATAACTGCACACCTCCTAACAAAGCAGCACATTTTCGTGTCTAAAGCTGCGCGACAGCTGTGGTGACGTGGGTGGAAGGGCTTTTGACGTGACTGGTGTTATTAATGCAGGGTTTCCCGCGGGGGTTTTCCAGCAGCCTCGGCAGGAGAAGAGAGGAGGTAACAGCTCCCCAGAGACGGGGAGAGGTGGTGAGGACAGACCCTGCCTGTCAGGGTGACAGCCGGCTGTGACCACTCCGATTTTGGGGAGAAATCCCCTTCCTTTTGGCTGCAGTGCAGGGGGTGCTGCGCGCAGCGAGGTGGCAGCAGGTCACCGGGGCGGTGTGCTGGTGTCCCCCAGCTTATGTGCTGTTACTCGGCTCCTGAAGCATCTCTCCCGGGGATACCCCGTACAGAAAGGTTTGATAAATACTTGTAATTATGTATGTTAAGCCTCCAATATTTTTTAGTATATTATTCTGGGTTGGACCGAACTCTTTCAGCTCCTCGCTCCCTTTACATATTCCAGTTCGTTTGCCTAGCATAAGACCAAACTATAGCATAGCATACATTGGATTTGGCAAACGTAGGGCTGGATATACAGAGCAGAAATGGTTTTGTTTGGATACCTCACTCAGCCTCCTCCCCGAAGCCCAGAGAATTGGCATGAGAACGTCATTAGCTGGGAGCTGGGCTTCCCGACACTGTAACTGTGACCCCCTGCCTGACTTGCGCAGGGCATGCTGCCCCTTGGCAGCTCCTCCTCGTGCTCTGACACTTTGTTCAAGAGCCACCGGACCGGTTTGGAGGGGCTTTTCCTGAAAGAGTCCCACATCACTTTATAAGCTAGAAAACAAAGTTGTAAATAGTAACAAACAACAGAAAAAACCCCAATTTCCCCCTCTCAAAAAGCCCTCAGAGGCTCCCCTGGGCACCTGGGTCCGCAGCGCAGCTCTGGGCTGCCCCAGTGGCCCTGTCCCCCGCTCCTGTAGCTGGTGCAACATTGCTGCTAATTGCAGTGCATTCACTGTTCCTCGCTGTCCCACTGTGCGCTCCCCAGAGTTTGCTGTGTCTTGGTTAAAACGCAGGAAACTTCGATGTTATGTGCACTGTCTTGGTCAGAGACCTGGCTGCTGCCTGGGCACCCGGGGGGCGCAGGGCAGCGGGGGGCATCTCTTCTCCTGCCCCATCCCCCTGCGAGAGGGCAGGCAAGCACAGGCAGTTGGTAGAAGAGGTGAATTTGGATAAAGGATGGGAAGAAGAGAGATAAATTGGTTATTTCCTGGGACGAGCTCCGCTGGCATGTTAAAACTCCTTTTTTTTTTCCTATTGTCTAGGCACAGAAGAGAGGGCAAACCTCCTGAGGTGGGTTTGGGGAAGGGAGAAACTAGCATCTTCCCTGACTTTCATCTCCACCTGAGTGAAACTGTTGTTGACGGGTCTTGTTATCCCCAGATCTAGAAGCCAAAATAATGGGAAACCTGCCAGAGAGATGCATACTGCAAGCTGCAGTGACATGCTGATTTATAAATTAGGAGCAAAATGGGATGGAGTTATTTATGGTTTTGTCAGACAATGGTAAATAGGTTCAGCAGTAGCTGGTGCCTCCACTCAGTTCTTTAGGTTTCTGCTGTGGCTTTTTTAAGGGATTGTAGGTTTTTGCTAGGTCTCAGGTGTGGAAAGGGAGATACCTTATGAAAAAAATCCTGTTTTGTATTAATATTGTGCTGAATGATACTAGGTAATAACAATTTCTGTGCTTACACAGTGGTATGTAACATTTTATGCTTTTATAAAACTTTCAACAGTTTTGTGTGATGCATAGGAAGACAGCACCAGATAACGTGGGGTACTTCAAACACTGCTCCTGGCTGTGCTGCTGACTCGTGCTGGAGGGAGAACACGGCTGCCTTCCCCACTGCTGTCACGGGGAGGTTTTCCTCCTCTTCCTCCCTCCAAGACATGGTCTTCTTGTAGTTTTCCAGAAAAATGTGCATTTGCAAATGTCCCCTGGCACATTATCTGTTTACCAAGTACGTATCCATCACTTGAGTCATCTCCGTGACTAACATCCCTCACTCTGTTGCACACGAGAGTCAAGGGAAATACAAGTTAAAGCAAATTAGTTAATAGCCTGAGACAGGATGGTGCTGCAGGGAACCTTTTCAGCCCCCTCTTGCTAGATTATTTCTGTACTGGAGCACAACGTAAGCAGTATTTGTCCCCCCGAAGGCAGGATTTGCTGCAGCTTTCGGAAGAGCAAGTGTCAACAAAAGACAGTCCTATTTGTGGTGGTACTTATGTTTGCTGAGTGCTGGATTTTTTCCTTTTGGTGGGGGGTCTCATATAGGATTCATAAAACTAGGGCCTGAGAAAAACCACATATGTTACTGGTTGATGATCCATAGGGAGAACTTGCAGTAAAAAAAAAAAATCAGGTTTAAATCAATGGAAGATGACAGTTAAAATAGCAATGATGAGTGTGCTGGTGAGTCGTTCTTCTCCAGCCTCTTCTTTCAGAGGTATTTGGCAACATGATTGACGCCAGGCAGATCAGAAGAGCACCCAGACTGTCCCAGATGATGCCGTTCAGAAATTTCTCTCGGTCCCAGCTGAGCAGGGCTGGGCATGAGGAAGTGACAACTGTGTAACAGGCTATATTCTGGCCAGCTAGGAACTTCACCCATCTACTTCTCCAGTCCCCTGTCCCCTCATTTGTTTTGGTTTTTTTTTTGATGAAGAATTAGTCCTCCAGATGTTTGCATAAAGGGTAGGAAGGATGTGCCATCCACTGTCAGCAAACCCTGGTGTGCATTTTTGCTTGGCTAAGGTGATCACAGTGCTGGTTGTGCACCTACAGCTTCTGCCTTATGTAAGGGAGCCCTTGCTTCCAAACTGATTTGCTCATTCCTCAGCACAGGGTCCATTACTTAAGGGAGCCAGTCTGCCTGCCTTTAATCTAGTTAAGCAGTACTGGTTTCTGCTGTTCATTCTCATTGGGAAGGCGGTGGTCACCACAGCAGTGCTGGAGCTTTGTTAATTTTTGTGCATGAAGGAGACAGCCCAATGTCAGATCTGATTTCTCCCCATCGCTGGGAGCACGGCTATGTTATCACCTTTCTACAGGACATCCTCTCTAGAGTGCTGGTCAGACATAGCACCTGCAGCCGAAAATGGTTATGAAATTTTCCTTTCAAGTTGCAGGTTGTATGCAGAAGTAAGAACAGTGAAAAGTAGGGGGGGAAAGGAGATTACGTGTCCCGATAACCGTTGGTGTTGGCTGCATCTACCTGATCTCATCAGTCAGGTCCAGTTTAACCGCCTGTGTTAAGCAGGATCTGAAGCACTGTCATGGCTGCAGTTATTTTAGGATGATGCCAAGTTGCATTAGCCTTTTGTGAGTGAGGTTATTTAACATGCCGCACAGATTATTTTAAAGACGAGGCACGGCGCATGAGGGTGCACGCTGGCCAACTTGGAGAACCACGGCCTGAGGTTTTCAAACTTATCCTGATCCCATTGAAATTCCCTCGGGATGAGGAGGTTTGCTGGTTTAGATGTCTCTGCAGGCATGCAGGCATATTTAATATGAATGCAAAAATTAAGGAATAAGCCAGTAAAAAGGTCTCACTGTGGACAAATTAAAATTGAAGGAAAGGGCAGTAAAAGGGGGGAGATTAGCTGGGCAGAGAAATGAGCAGATAATCAAGCAGAGTCATTTCACCTCCAGCAGAGTATGTGCATCCATCCATGACGAACATTAAACATAAAAAGGCTTTTGGGAAAGCAGTTGGAGGAGATTTTGAGAGGCAACATGCTTCTCGCAGAGCAAATGGCAATGACAGAGAAAACGAGAAGCCACTGTACAAAATGTTGGGGGTTCCCGGGAAGAATATCTACTGACCTCAGATGATCTTACCTCTTCCCCTCCTCTCCTTTCCCTCCTGTGGCATGGCACCCAGCGTTGGTTCCATTTACTCATCCTTAGCAGCTAAATACAAATGTGGAGGGAAGAGAGATGCAGGGCAATTTTAGACCAAGTTCTCATCTAAAGGCCAGACCAGGTCTGACAATAGACACCATCTGTAACACTCTTCTTGCAGTTGTGCCTTGTTCATTGCACTTGTAAGAGCCAGTGCACAGACAATCAAATCAGCTTCTTAAATTCTGGGTCGATTCACACAAAGAGCACCACCACAGGTAGAGGCTGGGCACAGTTATTTCCTATGCCAGCAATGCCAGTCCTCATTGAAAGCATCTGGGTAACTCCATACACCTTTTTCATACTTAGGTGGTGCATGTAATTGGAAAGGTAATTTGTTGACTCTTAACTTTTCACATCACTGCAGAATTCCCAATATCCTTATCAACAGATGACGGCAATTAAGGCTGAAACACCAGCTTGGAAAAGCCTGACTTGTTTTGATCCTCCTATGAAATCAAATCTTGAACTTCAGTTTGGAAAAATAAAGGCATCCCTCCAAATTCTGCTTAATATTTTGAAAGGATTATTCCCTTTCCAATACGAAGTGGTTCTCTTTAGTCAAAGCCGGGTAAGCCAGAGCTGGCAGGAACGCAAATAGATGTAGGCTAGGAAAAGTACATGTAGCCTGGGAATCGGGGAGAGTGAGACTTTAGGGCATCCCTCCCGCAGGACCAGTGGCAGCCTGCAGGCACCACAAGCAGGCTGCCCATGCAGGTCACTTCGTGGCTTTCCTCTGACTTCACCCTGCTCTTCTTTGTGTGTTTTTTTCTTAAAGCAACCACATAATATCCTGCAGAAGCGCTTGATGGAGACAAATTTATCAAAATTACGAAGCGGCCGAGGCAGCTGGACTCTGAAGAGTGATATCTCAGCACAGACCAACAAGCTGAATCAGACCAAACTGGGTAGCTCAGGGAAAACGGAGGACGAGGACCTCATAGTGGTGAGCTGCCAGGTAATAGTCCTTCCCCAGCCTTCTGCAATTTTTCCCCCCCCAAATTTTATTTCTGACAGCCTCAGGCTGTGCTTGTGTTCTCCGTGTTTCCTGATTAGGGTTGCACTCCACCAGGGCTGTCACAGCTGTGGGGATGTTCTCCCCCTGCAGCTCAGGGCTGCTGTGGCATGGATGCCCACCTTGGACATCAGGGCAGAGAGAGTAGTCACACTGGGGCAGCTGAGGAGTAATTTATTATCCATGGTGAATCCCCGTGCTCTCAGCCTATTTGTTTTCCTCAAGTGCCATCTCTCTTTTCTTTCCCCAAGAGTAATTTCACATTTTCCTCCTTACCCCAACACCCTTTTATGTTTCCCGCTCTCCACAATATCCCCCCCTGCCTGGGGCTGCCCCTTCTGCTCTCTGTGGGGGCACATGCTGCCCAGAAGAGCTCAGAACCCAACACCACGTTGTTTAGTAACACCATCTTACTCAAAAAGCAGCTCAAGAGTCAACTCTTGGGCGCTTGGGGTGGACGAGGCAATACCCTGCGGGCACTGAGCTTGCGGTGGAGCTGGGATTGGCTGGAGCGAGGAGATGTTGGCATTTCAGTAGGAACCAGTCTGTGTGGAGCAGGGCCCCAGTCACCCTGTGCTCATCCCGCATTCCACACATCATCTCCCATCTCTGCTTGCTCTTGCAGTGTGCGGGGAAGGAGCTGAAGGCTGTGGTGGATACCGGCTCACAGCACAACCTCATGTCATCTGCCTGCCTGGAAAGGCTAGGGTAAATATCCAGCTGGGGTTTTGTTTTGTGGGAACTCGTGGCACCTGGTAGTGCAGGCAGTGCTCCCTGGGGTTAGGGCTTTGCTCACGCCAGCAGTGGCCATTCTGGAAGGGAGTGCTTTGGGCTGTGCCCAGGCAAGCCCCTGAGCCTCCTGTTACAACCAAATCCTGGCTTATTCTTAAACGTCCTTGCAGGGAGCTGGAATAGAAAGCCACTTGTACCAACCTCTGAGTAAATCCCTTCAGAGGGCTGGATGCTTTTGTATTTTTTCAGTGCCTGCCTGTTTGCCATTCAGTGCCTCCTGAAATAGCTGACCCCCCTCATGGCCCTCTGTGTCCCCGGGGCAAGCGTGGGGCTGGGTCAGCACAGCCCTGCAGGTCCGTGCTCCCACTGGCGGCTGCAGCGCTGCTGGCCCCAGCACCGGCTATAATGCAGCTGTGCAGTTGTGTACATGCATGTGCTCGAAATTTGGTGTCTGATGCTACTCCCAATAACAAATTTCTCCCAGCTGAAAGGAAAGGAACTGCATTTACATAGTGTTAGAGAGCTGACTGCCAGCCATTCGCAGCAAAACTCCTGCTGATCTTTGAGGAGCAGGATCAGGCATCAGCTCACAGGGTATCAAGGAGATTTTGGCACTTTATTCCCATGGATTCATTGCTTTTTATCACCGGCTTGCAGTGATTACGCAAAAGCCAATTGCAGTTGCTCCCCGAGCACTACTGTATAGCCCTGAATGAACGGTGCCTGTTTGCTGTCCAGACAGTAACTACTTCGCACAACAGTGTTTAGTGGCCGGAAGGTGGCTGCCCTTACTACAAACTTGTCACAAACTGTGGCGCTGCTCGGCCTAGCTTACGGATGATAAGAGTGCATTTGGAGGGGTCTCATCTTGCGAGATGCTGTATTGGCTGCACGACGCATCTGAGTTGCACAGTGACGCTCTGCAACAGTTCACCTGCTCTCTGTGTTACTCATGCGTGTCCTGTGTAGTTTTTGCAGCACCAGTCTGCTTCAGCAGTCCCGCCCTTCAAAGAGCGCTCAAGAAATAGGCTAGAGCCAGTTTCTGCTCTCAGGTTGTGGGGATTCCCTCCTGATTTGCGCAAGACCACTTTTGTAGCCATCAGCCAGTCAGCTGTGGTGAAAAGGTCCATCACCTTCCCCAGTGTTGCTCATCAGCAATAAGCGCGGTTTGGTTCCTACTCGGTGGGACCCCTCAGACCCCGGGGTGCGCAGGAACCGCGCGGTGCGTGCAGGCAACAGGCAGGGCGGCCAGAGCGACACCCCGTCCCGCACACGCTGCCAGCCGAGGCGTGCAGCAGGCAGGGCTGTCTTGCGGGCAGCCTCCCGCAGCTCCTTTGCTGTTTGTGCTCACAGGGACAGAAGCTAAAGCCAGATTAACAAAGCAGGTTAAACCCAGGGCTTTGATGCCTGGCTCGCTCTGCCGTCGCTGCGGTAGGTTCCCGTGCGACAACAGGCACCGCTCCAGGATGTTTTACTTCAAAGCAGCCCAGCGCGTGTGGCAGCGATAAAACACGAGTTTTGTTTAAATCCAGCCCCGGAAAGCAGCAGGGCAGAGGCGTGCTGGGCGATTTTGCTCTTGTGGCTGCCGGGGCATGAGGGGTCCCGCAGCGTGCTTGGCTGGGTGCTGCTGCCGGCAGTTCTGGCTCGGTGGCTGTGGGGACAGGCTCCGCTGCTGCGGTCTGCGGCGGCTCAGCGCCTAAAAGCAGCCTGTGTGTGTGCCCAAGGCACAGGCTCAATTCCTCCCTTCTTTTTTAAAAATCTTTTTGTGTCTTGCCATGGTGCCATTCAAGCTCTTTCCCTCGCCTCTGAGGAAAGCGGTGGGGGTAGCTCGCAGGTTGCCGCGGTGTAAGAAATGCCCCTCTGAGGCGTAGGTGCAGCTCTTACATGAGCAGCTGTGGTCACTGCAGACTGCTGGGGACAAACCCAGCTCCAAGATGTGTTGCTGCATCATGCATCAGTGGCTTTCCTCATCTCACTGCAGTTTCCTGGCTGGCTTTCAGCCACGCATTGCCCACATGCTATCTGTCCATCCATCCCTGGGTCAGTCTCAGCTGGGATGAAGCACTTCCTTGAAGGTGGCTTTTCTCTGTACCCCCCCCCCTGCAGCCTCTCTGCAGCCCTGGGAAAACCATGTGGATGAGCGGGTGCCGGAGCAAGGAGTCTTCTCCTGTTGTATCTCAGCTCTGTTCAGGTCCCGTCTCCAGTGCCACGGCCTGTGCCATGTGGTGGGGACAAATGCGGGGAAACAGAGACCACAGCCAAAACCACATGTCCTCCCTTGAGTGGATAGAGAAGCCATTGGAGCCGGCTGCACCCCAAAAAACACTCCAATCTGTCTCAGGCCAGAGTAAAGCCAGCTGAGGGCCAAGGAGCTCATCAACAACTTCTTGTTATGTTCCTGCCAGCATTTTTAAGGCCAGTCCCTCAGGCAAGCGGCAAAGGGGATCCAGCTCCTTCTGTCTGCTGCCTCTCGTGGTCCTTGTACTTGTGTTTAATGGTGTGGGCAATCCCCACCTCAGCCCCGGGCCTCTGCCTCTGAGGGGGGCTGCTCCCCCCCAGGACGGATGGACAGATACACACACATGCACTGCTGCAATGCAGCGTAGCAGAGAGGTACCTCAAATAGCCGGAAAGCGATACAGCTTTTATCCAAGGGAGAGACTGCCACCTCAAACTGCCTTTCCATTAGATTCTCATTCAGTGTAAAAGAGAAACTGAAGCTAAATAATTAATCAGTGTTGTCAGACTAGTTCATGGGGCATAGATAGAAGAAACGATTGTACCTGAGATATCCCTGACACCCTTTTTTTCCTTTTCTTGAGCTGAATGTGATTGATCTGTCCCCATTTTCTCTGAATAAACCCAGCAGCAGCACCTGCTCACAAGGGCGGATTGGGCACGCTGCCCTGGCTGTGGAGCACGGGGACGTGGTGTCGGCAGCTCCACTGGTGGGAGCTGGAGTGGAGTATCCCTTCCTTACACCCACACTGCATTAGAAGCAATCTTACATCAGCAGCTTCCCCAAGTCTTGAGGAAATGTAGGAAAAAAGATTCCTTGGGTAAAAAGCAAAATCCAGTAAGGAGCTCTGCTTGGGGCAAGGGCTGATGTGGCCCCAGGGCTGCATCGTGGGTCGTGCTATGCTCTGACGTGGGTGTAGGCTGCTGGCTATATGCAGAGCATCACAGAAAAGCCTGCCAAGAAAGCCGCTTTCCAATAATGGCATGGTAATACGAGCCAGCTAAGAGCACTTAAGGTGTAAGTACCCTCCAAACGCTGTTTGCTCCTCGCCAGAGCAGCCGAACCGTGGCCGCTTCATGTCAGAAGTGTTTTCAATGCACAGGTTAAAGGAGCATCTCAAAGCACTCCCTGGCGAAGACGAGATTGTTTCATTGCCGGACAAGGTGAAGGCAATTGGCCAAATTGAGTGCCTCACCCTCATGGTGGGAGCCGTCCCCGTGGAGTGCACTGCCTTTGTTGTGGGTGAGTGTGGATGTGCTCCTCTGGTCCTCCGGGTCCGGGCTGGAGTTCTATTACCTTTTACCCCAGGGGGAAAAATGAAGCTTCAGAAACACATTGAAATTAAAATAGAAATACTGCTTTTCTGGAGCAAAAGTCCCTGTTCAGCCCTTGAGAGGGAGGGAGGGAGGATGTGTTCAGCAGGGCTGCGCTCTGCTGTGGTGATGGAGCGACCACCATGTCTCCCTGCAGGCGCATCCGCCTGCCCTCGTTTGGTCACGTTCCCCTCCAGAGTAACTCAGTCCCTTTAGCAACGGGGTTTCATTTAGCAGAGCAGCCTTGAAGGAAGGATGGAGTCACTGACAAAAAGTATGGGAGAACATTTTGAATGTGTAATTCTGAATGTTCCTATTTTTCAGAAGACAACGAGAAAGCTTTCTCCTTTGGGCTGCAGACGCTGAAATCTCTGAAGGTAGGGGTGTTCCAGCAGGGCTTTTACCCATGCTGGGGGAGCTGGGACAACTGTGAATTGCAGTTTTCCCTCTTACCTGAAGGCATTTATTCTCTGCAGTGTGTCATAAACATGGAGAAGCACCATCTCGTTCTGGGGAAGACGGAGAGAGAAGAAATCCCGTTTGTGGGCAGTGGCAGCGCTGCGGTGGGCGAGCAGTAAGTTGGCTGGGGAGGTGAGCCACGCGTGCACGGCTGAGCCTGCCGGCAGTGACCCTGGCATGGCCACACAGGAGCCCCCAGACCCTTGCTGCAGGCGAGCGGGAGCTCACTGGCACTGGCAGAAATCGTTTGGATCAGCTCACTGAGTTTTGAAACCGAATCCCTGGCTTTTTCAGCAGCCTTTTTCAGCTTTTTCTGTTTTGTTTTTTTTTGTTGTTCCCCCCCGCCATAAGCACTGTACAGCAAAGGGGGTGTCTGAAAAGACATGCACAGGGAAATGCCTTAGGAAATGTACTTTTTGAAGGTGACTAGGAAGACTCCTTGAGTGCTGCTTTGAGAGTGTACCCAAACAAACCTTTTTCTGGAAAATATTTATGAAGCAAGGCAAACCCACATGAATGTTTTTGCAAAGTGCAGGAGAGAGAGATCCTGTCTGGAGATAACGGTGTTGCCACTTCTCCTGGCATTGTCCCACCTGCCGTCCTGCCAGCTGCTCCCGATGTCCCGGACTTTTTCAGCCTTATCTCCCTATAGGAAGGGAAATCTGTGCTGTCTGCTGTGGCATATCCTAAATGTGCGTAGCTTGTGCCGGCTGGCTCTGCGGGCAGGCAGGCAGCAGGCAGGGCAATCTCCCTCCTTCAAGGCGCTGTGTGGGGCACCTCCTCGCTGGGCACTGTGAAAAATTGATGTGTTACTGGCTCCTGCCTCTCACTTACGAAACCAGCAGGGGCCGGGTGCCTGAGAGTGGGATTTGCACTTATGTGCCTCTCCAGCTTCACAGGCAGCGCTTGTGGTTGCTCAGTGATGAGTGCTGCGGACACAGCCATCTAAAAAACGTTTGCTCACTGCATAAGGAAAGTGTCTTCGGTGAGTGATGTAGGGCAGCGCCTTCTTAAGCTGCCTGCCATGACCAGCCACAGTCATTCTGGACATCCTGCAGCCCCTGTGCAGCTTGAACCTGCTTATGCTGGGCACCGCTGAGGTCGAGGAGCCTGGGCGGGAGCGGGGAAGGAGCAGACTTTCCTCAGCTCACTGTATTTGTGCTCCCTGAGGAGTACACGAGGGATGGACATGGTAGCGCAGGGAGTCAGGACGAGAGCACATGTGCAGCCATCATGTGCCCAGGGCACCCACCCGCCGTGTGGACACCCAGGACAGCCACCGGCCATGGGTGCTGCCAGCACGGAGCCCGGGGAGCACCTGGTACAGCACCATAGGGAGACCGTGCTGCAGTGCAAAACCACAGGATGGTTTCCCTCTGTCCTGTGAAACAGGGACATGAGAGGCATAGTGTAATTCTGTTGCCACTGCAGTGATAAATTATTTCTTGGTACTGTATTCAAGGCCAAATATTGCTGCTCCCCCCCCCCCCCCC
>VZSZ01004085.1:299713-316725 GCA_013398815.1 Ibidorhyncha struthersii
CCCCGAAAAACGCCTATTTTATTGAATGTCTTTTCCTTCCTGTTTCAGCAGTTTGGAGGCGTAAAGAGAAATTGAAACGCCGATCCCGCACAAGAGCTTGACATCAAAGAAATCCTGTGCAGCTGTTCCAGATGAAACAGCAGCGCACTGCTTTGAAAACATTTATACTAGGCTACAGTTTGAGTAGAGCTAAATGAAATCCTGTTCAGTAGCCAGTAATTTAGAGATATTGTCATGTTTATCTATGGGTTTTGAGAAACAAACGTGTGCTTATTTTCTGACTTTTCTATATAGTGTGCTCTTTATTACAAACAGTTGGGAAAACCTTATGAATTTCTTCTGATGAGAAAAATACTTTTTATAGTGGCCTTGTATGAGTAATTGTATTTAGCTGTGATTAGAGGCTATCAGAATGAAATTTGTATTAATGATTTTTCCAGGGGCTAAGCATTTATATTCACTTAGTTGATATTGCCACATTTAAATGGCCATTACCAGGAAGTTACTCAGAGTAAAATAACAATGCTAATACCACCTAGGAATTATAGGTCATCCTGTTAGCATAGTATTGTTGCCATGTAATTAGGGATGCAACAGCTGGCTTGATGAGAAAGAGCAATTATAGAATTATTAATGGGTTATAGGCTTCTCTGCAGTGGCATGGCAGAAGCACAGTTACAGGGTTTGGGACAGTTCTGGGGGTGATCTCCCACAGCTCCCAGCTCGACATGGGGTTGGCACTGGCACAGGGGCAGCCCATCGTGGCGCTGCCTCGCTGTGGCTCGAAACCACCCGAGGAGACATCCTCCGGGCAGGTGTCGGCTGCCTTCCTAGCATGAGTGGTCAGGAAAATTAATCATCATGTTGAGCCAAAAAGCAACAAACAAGCACAAAACTATGTTGTCTGGAAAGCAGCAGATCCAGAGCCTCATTGGCATATCAGGAAGCAAATGGCCCCAACGCACCCTCGGTTGTCCCCTGCCACGGGGACTGGTGCCTCCGCCTGCCCACCCAGCTCCCAGCCTAAAGCACCAGCAGCACCTGGGCTACATGCTGGTGCGGGTTATCGCCTCCAGTTGGATTTAAGTGCTGCTGCCAGAAATGCCATATTTTTTATATCTATTTACAAATTGCCTGGGATCTTAAGTACAACACTAACCTTGATCACCCTCAGGGCAGGTGGGAGTTTTTGCCAGGACAAACACTTCACTCGCAGTTACTGTCCTGTAGCAGCAGGGTTGCTACTTCACGTGCTGCCCGCTTGCAGACCAGAACAAACATGTGCTATTGCTTGGGGGAGGCCTGGCCTCGTGCTAAAGCAGCTTTCTAGATTTCTAAAAGCTAATGGGAATTAATTACTGTCATCTGCTGAAGAGGCACCTTTAAAATTCAGAATAATATCCTTGTGATGTTGTGCATCTGCCGATGGCCAGTCCCGCTGGAGCCGGATCCGCACAATCCTGTGTGCCGCAGGAGCGGGAGCGCTGCTCCGGCAGCTCTTACTTAGCAAATGCCCTTTGGCCCCAGGCAGGCGCAGGCTGCAGCTCGGCTCAGCTGGGCTGCAGCATCTCCTACAGGGATCCAAGCGGCCGCTCATACGCTTCAGCCTCCCCACAAACTTTCATGCACTGCTCGCCCAGGCATCCCGTGCTGCGTAGCGTCAGCTGCAAGCACCGACATCGTCGCTGGCATTTTTCACTTAGGAAATGTCTCGACAGTCCTGGGTGACGACCAGTAGCTCTTGTCACTTCGTGGCCATCGGCTCAGGTTTGGAGCCTGTCCCATGAGCCAGGCTCCTGCCAGCTTTAGCCAGTCTGTGCCCAATAACACCGTGCCTGCCGTGGCATCTAAGCTGGAGCTTCATCTCCTGCAGTAGGTTTGAACCTCTTTTCAATATTGGGTATGACTAGAAAATCTGAACTATCCGTATTTTGACCTATTTTCTATTTTGGTGATAAGTTTCAGTGCTTTCTCTACATACAATATTTTATAAAATACAGCTATATATATATATATATTTACAGGGTTGGGCTGTGCAGGGAAGTCCCACCAGTGTGTTGTAGAAATATTTCACTAAATATGAAATATATTTGATTATTTTATATGCTATGAGTTTAGTATTTTGGTACTTCTTTTTGTGCTTATTACTGTGCTAAATGTCAAATTAAATCTAAATAAAGTTTAATTGTTATTGCTGTTTGTTTGCCTGTACCCTGGATATGCCAGTTGTTTGTTTTCAGTGCATTTCTCTACTGAGAACAGGAGTTCATTTCAGTCTTCACGCTGATGGGCCTCCACGGTGCTTTTGTGATTGCGTCAGGAATTGCTGTCGGGCTGTATGGAGGGCGGTAGAGGAGACCTGCTAACCGGGCAAGCTAAATGGCAGGCGGCACTTGTGGTAAAACGTGAGCATTTGAAATCCCAGCCTTTTGTTGCTGTGCATCTCCCTTCCAAAGGAGGTGTGGGATCCAGCTTGGGCTGCTTCGAGTTTTACCCCAAAGGGTAAAAAAGCAGAGTTTGTTCCTGCTGTGCTTGGTGAGCTCGCTGGGGCAACGCCAGCCAGTGCAGGGCAACAGGAAGGAGACTTTGGAAACTTTATGAAGCTAGGAAAGAAAGCAATCAGAGCAAATGACAGGTAAATCATGCATCCAATATTTATGTGACCATAAAGAGCAGAAGCCTGAGAACAGGGGCTTCCCCAAAGCTTTGAATTTGGATTTAGGGGCTTGCTGTCTTTGCCAAAGTAGGCTTTAGTTGCTGGTCTGTCTCTTACTGATGAGAAATTATCCTTTTACCAGCTCAAAGCCCCACAGTACAGACCTTTGGTGGAGCAGCAACACTCCAAGCCCAGTAAAAATGTCTGTCCTCAGTGCTGGGCTGCCTTTCTCCAAGTGCGGAAAGAAACCAGACTCCAGCAATAAAGTGGAGAAAAAACAAAGAGGATGAATGTACAGGCAAAAATAACTTCTCGTGCTTCCTGGAGCTGCTACGGGTTTCTAGACTTACTCAGACTATTCCTGACACTAGAGAGCAGAGTCCTAGCTCACACAAATGAAAAATCAAGGGGCAATATTTCATCTCTTCAGCGCAGGGCGGGATTAGCCCTGGTGCTGGCGGCCTTTCAGGGGCAGCTCCTGTGAGCAAGATGCTCTATAAGACAGGACAGCTGCTACAGGAGAGAGGTGCTCGCCTCAGTTCAGAGGGATTATAGTCTATGGGAAGTAACATCAGATCCCTGCATCTACACAAGCACTTGCATGGCTGCAGAGGTAAAGGGTAAAGTGGCTGAGTGTTGCAGACCAGCTCAGCAAGCCCTGGGTGCTTGTTCCTGCTCACCTCCAGCACCCGTGTGTGCCTATGTGCCTTTGGCAACCTCTCCCCAACACAGGATTGCAGGAAGCTCTGCAGCCGAGTGACCTGCTGCCTCAGGATGGGGGCCAGGAGCAGAGAAGAGGGCAATGCCTGAGATGATCTGGACGAGAAGGACTCGGGAGATAAAAGGCAGTTGTAAGCAGATGTTATGAGAAGCCCCTGGGGTGGCAGAGGGTTGTTTTGAATGATTTATGCCCCAGCTGGTCAATGCTGTCACACTGCAAACAAACATCTCACAGGTGAGGACAAGCACAACTCCCCCAAGCAGCCTAAGGGAAAGTGAGCCAGCTGCTCCTTGGCCAAAGGGCTCCCCAGCACTATTGCTCGTGCTCATGTAGTCAGCAGAGCGCGGGGACACAAAACACCTTTGCCGCCTCCAATGTCTTGTCTTCATTTTGGTCATGCCTAAAGCAGAGATGAAGCATGCGAAGAGGAAGACATTAACAGGAGCCTTAGCGGGTCCATCATGGCGCTTCAAAAGCTGGTGGAACCTGTAAGGTCTTGATGGTTCAGCTCCTGCAATGAAGATGGCCCATGTGATTAAGACATCAATGCTCACTGAAAATTTTGGCGATCTGGACAGCTGGTGGAGAGTGGCTGTCAGACTCCCAATTCTTGTCTATATTTCATCATAAGTGATGTGCCTGAGGCCATGCAGGCAGCAGCACAGGAGGAGCACCCTGGGGCTGCAGAGTGGGGCTCTCCCCATGACCCCACCACCTTCCTCTCCACATTGGTCTAAGCAGCTACAGAGACGACCGTCTGGTTTAACTCTTTCTGGGCTGGCTGCTCTGCAGCAGCGCTTGCTGCTGATCCAAGTGGAAAGTCAGAGGATGTTGTCAGAAGTAGCCCTACAGCAATGTTATTCACACATATTTTGTATCCTGCTGAGATCCACCAAGGTTTTTTCATGGCCTCTGCCAGCAAAGCAGCTGATTAGATGAGACCTGCTGGGGCGTCTCTCCACAGCTATCTACAGGGTAATCTGTTATCTAATAGTTCTCCAGGGAGGTCCTTTTTATGGGCTTTTCTATTACTGTTTTGCTGATGATAATGTGATGCTCAACATGTTGTGAAAACAAATCTGATTCGTATGTCTCAGAAGCAAATAACTAGATGACTTATTTCGATATAAACATACATTTTAGGGCTGTACATTGCTTGGTTTGTTTTACAGGGCAAACATCAGTTGAGGTCTGTATTGCTTTATCACCTGTTCACTTAACAGATGGAGGTGAGGTACTGGGTTTCCATCAATTGAAAGTCTGTTCCTCTACATAAGCTGAGTTTTCTCTTTTTTGCCCTTTTTCACAGGTTGCGTGCCGCTGGGCGCTCAGCCATGTGCTGGTCTCCTCCTCCTCCTCCTCCTCTGTTAACAACCACATTGCTGACGAAAGGCTACAGACTCTGCAGATGACACTGTAGGTATCAGTGACATTTCACTAGAGATGGCATTGCTGAAAAGGCAATTGATTTAATGATTTGTTACTACAGTGGCACTGCCACCACTTCCCCAGGATGAGACTTCATCACTCAAAGTGGGTGTGAAGCTAGTCAACAACCTAAAAATACTGAGAGTTCAGGAATAACAGGAAGGCACGGCAGGAGGAGAACCAGCTGGGGGGATGCTGCGGGGTATTTCTTTCTTTCTTTTTTTGAATGTGGCAGGATTGATGCCTGGGGTTCGTGAGAGAGCGATCGGCACAGTGGCTGCCCCCACCGTGAGATGCAGTTGGACTCTCCAGAAAAGCAGTAGGGGAAGAGGTGCAAATCTACGTGCTCGTTAAACGTAAAACCCCTGAGTATTCTAGAAACAGGTGGTGTATCTGCAGAAGGTGGGGAGCTCTTAATGCCGCTTCAGCCCTGCGTGTCTCGCCTCTGCTGTCCACGTGTCTCCCCAGGGCAGCAGCAGAGTCAGCACTGATGTATTGCTCACCTTCTTTCACCTCCCTTTCTCAACGACCAGGAAAAATAACCTTCTCCCTGCAGTGGACGTGCAGACACTGCTCCTGCAGGTGAGGAAACAGCTACCACCCCGAGATGCCTTCAAGGGTTTCATTGCCTGTGGGGCTGACGCAGCCTGCACCGGCCCCGTGCCCTGCGTCACGGTGTCTGTCAGCGCCATGCTGCTGTGTGTCCCGACTTGGCCAGGCTGGCCCGTGCTGCAGCCACAGGTACCATTCTAGGGCACAGCAGGCTGCAGCTGCAGCATCCCTGTGCTCTCGCTGGGCAGCACCCCCATAGGCGACGTGGGGGGGGCGGGAACACGCTGCCCTAGCTTGCTGGCAGAAGAACGGCAGCGGTTGCTCCCCTCAAGGGGTGAAGCACTAAGAGAGGGCTGCCAGGAAGACTGGGGCGAGAGATCTGGACCCAGCCAGCTGAAAACCCGCTCTGCTGTGGGGGAATGGTAGGCAGGGCTACGTACTGCTGTTACCTGCAACCCTGTGGTGCACATCTGGCCACCGCGTTTTCCAGGTGTTGCCAGCTGGGGAGCATCTCAATGGCAATGCTGGCAAAGGCAGCGTTGAAAAATGCTGCTTAAGGGAAAAAGCAATATTGAGACCTATATTCTCAGTGAGAAAACCAATATATTTTAAAGTGTTGCTATGAACCCCAGTCTTCTGTTCCTCCACAAACAGATCAGATGGAGCAAGGCGAGTGATCAGGCACTCGATGGCTGCAAAACATACTGAGTCACGGAGAACAAGGGCAAACAGGCTCCATCTGAGAAACTCTGCAACACCAGATGACTCTGGCTATTAATTTCAAAAGAAAAAAGGTAATTGGGGGATGAATCATTGGCCTTCCCGAGATCAAAAGTCCTAAAAACACTTCAAAACCCCTGGGTGGAAGACAAAGCCCAGCATGAGGGTGTTGCAGCCCAGTGACCTGGTTTTATCCAGGCCAGTAGAGATCAGGACACATGAAAAATGATCAGGATTTTGCCACTAGGCTTTTTGGGTGCTGGCAGAGAAGGAGAAAACCCAGAACTGGGTAAAACATGACTTGGAGCTCGCATAACAAGGAAACTGGGTCTCAACGGTGCAGATGTCTGAGAATCCAGTGAAGTGGGTCTGCTGTGAGCGGTGCCCTGGGAAGGGCTGTTTGGCCTTCTGGCTCGGCAGGTTTAAAGAGGAAATCTGTGGATTTTAGTCGTCTTCTACTCACAGAGAGCTCCTCTACTGAAAGCACCGTGATGCTTCTTGGTTTGGCTCCAATGACATTTTTTTGATTGCCTTTTCAGGCTAACAGAAGGGGAAAATGGGCTCTTGTTCCTCCAGAAGGCAACGGCAGTGTATTTTTAAAAACAAATGATGTATAAGGGCTAATTAACTTGGCATTTACAACTTAACACTCTCCTAGATAAATTTGCTCCAACTGAGACCACGTTTTGTTGCAAGGAAGCTTCTGCATAGCAGCTCTTTCCTCCTGCTGCTTTGTATGCTGTGATATTAAGGTCACGAGCCATCTTCCAATGTCCTGTTCAGTGCCTTCCAATTAAGTAATGAGTAGAGCGAAGATCCCAGGTATGGTTTAGCTGGGAGGGCTGAGATATCTCTCAGTTGGGCTCCTTATGGTCCTGGTCAATGTTTTAACAGCTGGAAACGTCCTAGTGGGACAGGCTCCTAGAGGAGCTTGCTACAGAGCAATGATTTCACCAGCGGAGATGCTGGTGTTTCTGCTCACCATAGAGAGGAGCTCTGAAAAGGTCATATTAATGAGGGGAAGGAGACTATATAGGTGAGGAATTTGTCTCCTCCTCCAGTGCTAAGGCCTTCGCTCACAGCATGCTGTGGTTACGGTTAGCAGGCTGGGGAGACAGACAGCCCAGGTGGGCAGGACAGGGCAGGCAAAAACCTCTTGTCTGTGCTGCTACTGGATACTTGTCCCACCACAGGAGCTCCAAAATCTTGTTTGCCTGTGCTGTGCATGTGCTTTAGGGCTATGCAGCACAACAGGGCAGCGTTTTCTCCGCTCAGTAGGGAAGTGCAGCTGAGGAGAAAAAACCTAAGCTTGTTTTGACAAGGGGTGGTGACTTTACGTTGACATTATTTTGGTGTTATTTAACTCACAGCTAAGTCCTCCCTCTCTTGCCATGACCATTGGGGAGCATCCCCTGTCCTCAGGAGGGCATCCAACAGTGCAATGCTGGGAATGCCCCATCCCTGTAAGTCTTCAAGGCCAGGTTGGATGATCTAGTGGAAGGCGTCCCTGCCCACGGCAGCTAGGTTGGAACCAGATGATCTTTAAGGTCCCTTACAACCCAAACCATTCTATGATGCTATGAATTCATGCATTATCTAAGTAGTTATGGTAAAGAAGGGAAAAGAGCTTCACCTGTGCCTATCCAGAGGGCAAGTAAGCACAGTTACCACTGACAAAAAACTGCTTGGAGAAAGCACGAATGTAATGAATTGCTATAGTCTGTACAAAGGGGGAGTTAATGGGATGCTCTCATTCAAAAATTGCATTAGAACATGCTGATGGCAATGAGCCCACATCAGTTGCTCTCCCTCGACTTCTGTTCTCTGCCATCCCAAATTGAGTTAAGGTGATCCAGATGCACCTCTTATTGCTTTAGGAGAGAAATATGGCTTATTTTTTCCTGAGAGTCACAGGTAACTAATGCAATACTGGCCAGGCACAGCAAAGGTAAAGCCCCATCCTCAGCAGTGTGTATTGCGGCAGTCTT
The DNA here is from genome assembly GCA_013398815.1 of Ibidorhyncha struthersii. Taxonomy (NCBI): domain Eukaryota; kingdom Metazoa; phylum Chordata; class Aves; order Charadriiformes; family Charadriidae; genus Ibidorhyncha; species Ibidorhyncha struthersii. Next base: position 307,779 of record VZSZ01004085.1, read on the forward strand.
GGTGAGATCAGTAGCCCATCCCCAGGGGTGCAGCTGTGGAAGAGAAAGTTTCAGGACTCTGCTTGACAGGACAAATGGATAAAATGCACCGGCCACAAGACTGGTTTGTGGGAGGGCACAACTACCTGTTCATATGCAAACTGAAGTCTTGAATTTCCTTCACTCTTTTAGATTTTTCTTGTCTTATTTTTTAAGCCTGAATTGATACATCTTCAGCTAACAATATCAGTTATTCTTTTTCCTCACTATTCCCACAATACGGAACTATAAACTTAAGTGGTGGTGGCAGATAAACAAACAAACAAACCCAAAAGACACATACACAAAATCCAGATAAAACATTCCATTGTAAAGCCCATAAGCTGTAATCAGGGCTCCTGCATATTAAACACAATACAAACAGAACGGATTTAGTGTCCGGCTTTTGAGGCTGGTGAGTTAAAATGAGGGGAACTTGGCTAGTGAAGAAGACAGACAGGACAACAAAAGGAAGGACACAATGAGGTTTTAGTAGAAATAACTGTGTGCAAAAATAATCCTTAAGAGACTGATGTTAATAATCAACCCTCCCCACAGCTCTTCTACATAGAATATGCTGCCTACTGGAAACGCCCATGACAGTCGCATTTAGGTGGGTGTAGAAGAAGCCTCCCAGGGAGCATTGCTCAGAATGGACTGCCTCCGGGTAAGTCACAGAATCATAGAATCATAGAATTGTCTAGGTTGGAAGGGACCTTTAAGATCATCAAGTCCAACCATCAACCTAACACTGCCAAGTCCACCACTAAACCATGTCCCACTCTATAGGAAGAGAAGCAAGGCTGTGTATTTAATAGAATCACCTGCCTGTATTTATTGACTTCCCCAGAGATGATGGCTGCTCAGCACCACTAAACCGCAAGCCGTCCCAAACCGGTTTCAAAAAAAAGCCACCCCACTCCATTTGGAAAGGGCTCTAAATTTCAGTCTTTTTCTTGATGCAGCAAAGCTCCTTCCTGCCCTTGAGCTGAGAGAAGCAGGTGCTCTCATCAGGCAGAGGATAACCAGAAGTACATCTCAGAAGCACATGATGTACTGGGCTCTCTGGAGACTGCTAATGATGTTTGATTAATTTTCATTATCAGTGTGAGCAATCTTTGGGCTCTCTCTATATCTGTGTTATTTAGAGTTGTCTTTTCTTTCTTCGTTAAATGAGAGCTTCTACAGACAGTGATCTAATTGTTCCTCAGCACCTGTTTGAAGCCGTCCAAATTATGGATGGATATTGTGTAATTTGCAGTACACGTGGTTTGGTCTTTAAGGCTCACATCAAATAAAATGGAATAGTAGATTAGCCAGTAATTGAATGAAGAGGAAGGTAATGCGCAGGCTGATGCTGGGGTCACAGAAATGCTTGGGCTGGACAACGCTGAATAATGGACCAAATCAAAATATGCATGTTGTGGTCACCACGTGGCAGGAAGAACAGCTTTTCAGCAAATACCCTGTGCTCATAACGTACAAACCACTTTCTGTCTACCGGGGCAACGAGCTTTTGCAGTGGATTTTATACCAAGTCTTTGCAGTGCTACAAAACTCAGACGCAGCAGCCAGGGAGGGCATGATGAGTTCAGCTGCTGCTTGTGGGACAAATGCCCGGGATGGGTTATGTGCTGTGACCTGTGGGCCTGTCAGCCTCCTCCAACGCCGTGTAGGGAGCACCTTGTGCTGAGCCCTGTGAGGGGTGAACCTGGCTCCTGAGTCATGCACACCTTTTGAGTCACGCATGGGGAGGTGTGAGGTGAAGGATGCTCAGAGGACTGCAGCTGGAGAAGGATGCACAGGGACCAGCTCGGTGATGCAGCCACAATGCCCTCTTACAGGCACTTGCTGCTCCAGGACATCAGAGGTGGTAAGTCACCCCACTGCTCACACCTCAGACAACCTGTCCTTGGCATGGCCATGGCTGTGCCAAGACAGATCACTTGCCAGCCCCAGGATTGTTCACGTGATGGAAAGGGGATAACCCTGTCAGTGTTCAGCTGCAAGTTCCTCTCAGTTGGGCAGGCTTGGAGAAGTCCCTCTGTGGGCTCCAGCCCTTTGGTGAGACCCCATAAGGATCCAGCCCTTTCTTGGTTATCAAGCTTAATTTTGATTCCCTCCTATCTGCATGACAACATGCACTTGTTGAGGCAAATACTGAACGACTGGGACTGGTACAGCCAGAGCCACAGACTGAGTCCTCGGTCTGCATATAAGAAGCAAAACAATCTTAGCCTCAGTACTGGAAAAATTGTTAAAAAACATTATTTTAAAATATTTTTAACTTAAAAAAAAATAGAAAAGGTCCTCCAAGTTGCTATAGCACTGCACTGGACTAGCAGGCAGGAAACCTCAGCTCACCTTCCTCTGCTGCCACCCGCACTTCAATGCCCTGAACCTATCTTTGCATTTCATATTTCTCACCTATACAGCCAAAAGCATCAGCTCCAAACACCTCTTCCTGGAGAGCTGCTGGCTTGACCGATGTGTATTTGGCCCTTGTGAAGGCCTCGCTCTTGGGGCACTCCCAGGAGGCACACAGCTTTTGGAGGACTGGCACGATGAGGCTCGCCCCCAACAAAAGTAGATCTTCCTCCCCACAATAATTAGTCCAAGCAACTCCTTACCATCTACTACACGAAATCGGGAGTTGCTGTTATATTTTGATTCATTTCAGCATACATGGAGAATCAGGCACACTGTACCCAGCACCAATGAAAAAAAAAATATAGCCCCTGGAGCAAAATCAGAAGTAATTCCTGATTACATTACCGAGCAGCAGTGCGCAGTGTAAAATGCCAAACCAAACCCAGCCATCCTCCCAGTGTTTGGGTGGTAGAGAGCTTAATACACTCTGCTCCAACAATCAAAACACCGTTATTTCAAATAGACCTTTATTTTCCTTGTGAAATACTTCTTGTTAATTGAAGGAAGAGGCGTTGTCTGGGGTTGAAAGGCACAGCCCGGGCTGTGGGATGTGATGAGGCAGGGGGGAGCTCACAGGGAGCTGCTTTGCAGGGTGTTGTCATGGGAACGCAGCAAGTAGGGCATCCGCCGCGCCGGGTCTTCTGCACAAACTCTGGCAATGTGGCGGCATAAAATCAATGCTGTTCAGCAGCACTGGGAGAGCCAGCTATTAGGTTGTCTCTAGTAGAGATTTAATCTGAATGAAATGCAAAGGCCAGAACCTCCCTTTGTGTGAAAGTCACGTCACTCCCTCTGATCTGAATGGAGCAAGACTTTACACCAACTGAGTGAGCATAGCATGTAGGCACAGACGTCAGAGGGAAAGGACTGAGATTAAAAATAGCTGGTGGAACCACAATTTCTTCTAAGAACCCTCTGAACATGACTCTTATGGTCATGTTAGAAAGCAGTTACTGAGGGCTTTGTTTGATGGCTTCACTTGATCTTCCCTGTTTGTGCACATTTTAACAGCCTATGAATTTGGCATCCATAACGATTAAAGGCAGAAGACAAAGGGTTGCGCCTGATGTGTACGTCACCATGGTGTACAAGCTAAGAATACAAAATACTGCCATAGTGTCAATATTTGTGGTCATCTGAAGTATCTGACTCCCTTTGCACAATGCTGTATTCGAATGCAATTTATCTCCTCCGTGCAGGTCTACATATGTGGAATTATTAGAGTTTTCTTTATGTTCATGAGAAATACTTTGTGTGATACTGTGGTTGCTAGGGATAAACAATGGTTAAGAATGGTTTCCTGGATAAAGAAGAATACGGAGATTCCTGCTTTTGTGGGATGATGTATCTAAAAAAAAAAGAATATTGTTAATGTTATACCGCAGAGACCAGTGAAAGTAGAATCAAATGCAATAGGTAAGCCAAGATCTGAGAAAAGCTGAAAATGCTAACTGAAAAAAGGTTAAAAGAGCAAAAATCAGTTCGTTGCCTCCAGGCTTTCATTTTACCTTGCCCAGGTCTGCTGACAAAGATCTCCTAATTAAAGCAGGCATCTGCAGTGTAACCGCATTGCTGCCACTGACCCAGGCCAGCAAGATGCTGAGTGTATGATGTTCCTCATTTCCTATCGACACTGAAGTGTGAATGAAGGGGGCACATCCATCCAGGGCTCGCTTGATGCATGCTTTGGAAAAGTGACCAAAATAGCAAGCAAGGGAAGAAAATGGAGCCAACGCATGGAGGGGTTCCCAGTTTATTTATTGAGGTTATTGATTAAAGCCCCTCTGCTTAGCAACAAGTTTGAGAAAAGTAATGATAAACTTTATTGCAAAAGGGCCTGTAATTGTATCATAATCATAGTATTGCCTTGGCTTTAACATGTCTTTCACTGGCTATGGTGTTTCCATGCAGGTTGCAGCAAAGGTTGGAACGAAATGTCTGGTGCTGGGTAAAGCATGCTCCAGATCCATGGTGACTTTACCTTTCATGCTGGTCCCTTTCAATACAAAACAGGGGGCATGGATTTATTAGAGAGTAGTCCCAGTGGATTGTATGGGGAAGAAACTGAGTCCTTTTTGGGCATAGTTGCCTCCATGCAAACATGCCTCTGGCAAAAGTTCTGCTGGGAAGAAGAGGGCGTACAAGATAAAGCATGGGGAGCACCACTGACCTTTTCTCTCCCACGGGCAACGCACGCAGGGTGCCCGAGGTCCTGCTGGGTCAGGCCTGGTGGAGGCTGTTAATAAATTTTGGATTAAACAAATAAATGCAGAAGCTGTTCTTCATGTTGCAAGGCATGAAGTGAGAGTTGTGGACTTAAATATCATGGTTAACCAGCTAAAGCCCCCCTTCTCATTTACAAGCTGCTACTCCTTTGTTGAAGGAAGGGACATGCACCAGGAATTGCATTGATAAGAGCATGGCGTATGTCACTAACTGAAACCATATACACAACACTGCATGCTCCCCAAACATGCGATATGGGGAGCCAGCTGGTACTAGCAAAATGCTGCAGCGTGTGAGAGTACCGACTGACCTTGCATTAACAGAGAGGGACCTTGAACTCTTACAGCCCGCAGAAAATTCAAGAGTGGATTCACTGAGACAGAAAGATAAAATAGATGCAGAGCTCTTTCACCGCTTCCCTCCATTTGCTTCATATCATAAATATCAATACAGATATAGAAATACAGAGGTAAACAGTTTGTCTAGCTTGTCCTTTCCATATGAATGTATTTCTGTTGTGAAAGGCTTTACATAACTTCTAACAGCAGATTGCAAAATAATGCCTCGGTTATGGAAGGAAGCTACCAGCCATTACATTGCATTACTGTAATGTAATGGGTCTCTGAGATGGACTATATTTGGAAAGCTTGCTTTTATTGTAAACCTTGTACCCCATCCACTCCCCCGGCATTGATTTCTCTTTGCATTCTCCAGAGACCAAAAACCATGAGGCCAGAATACCAGCTAGACCTGAACACAGCCACTGGAGTTTTGGCCCAAAACAGAAACACGAGACAAAACTGCGCTGTTTATTTTAAGGGATGCAGGACCAGTGACAGAACATATTCAAATGGATGCTGATGACCGATCTGCTGAAAGGTGAATTTCTCATTAGCCTAGAGCAATTGACATTGTAATTAATTGCTTCCCACACTACTTCGCTAAATAAAGGCTGCTGCAATAACAACTGCTGCCATCATTTTAATTTTTTAACTGAACATAGGGAATAGACAAAAGAGAATCTGTATTACTTTGTTTTTCTTTCTGTGCAAATGTCACATTGCTTTCATGTTGGCAATGACTGCAGAAGTGCTGATTCAATTACTTATTTACATAATCCCTTCAGATTTTTCTCTTATGTCATTGTTGATAATGAAAAGATTTTCTCAGCTGAGAAAAGGAAGGGAAGCAGGCAAGTTCTGAATGTGAATAGCCTGAACTGACATCAAAAGAAGGCAATTTGCATTAGTAAAAAATAATCATATTGCAGATGATTAAAATTATGGTAAGTACTCTCTACTCTACCTGCCCTGAGGAACATCCACCATGTGACAGTGAATGTCCGTTTAGCTGCAGAGTGCAAAGCAACCCTACACAAATTGCTTGACACAGCACAGTAGAGTCCAATGTTATTACCACTTAGTGCATAAAGTTATTTTACAGGGAAAAGGTTTTAAAATACTCTTATTTGCATGTGAAATCAGTGCAGCACAGTAAGGAGGAGCAGAGACACGGCTTAGTGCACCGTTGGCTACAGGGATGATGCGACTTTGGGAAGGCTCCTGCGATAGGAAAGGAAAAGCAGAAGCCCACTCTGCACGTACAGCACCTGGCAATATAAAGCTCTTCATAAGCTATTTTTATAAGATGACTGAGCAGAAAAGATATGCCCCTGGAGTGGCTTCTCACCCCCACCGACACCTAGGGATCCACTGCTTGTGCTGTGTCCTTCATTGCACAGTCTTGCCTTTTGTTCCTGAAAGCCCTGCTCAGGCCGTGCCCCAATGGCCATGGGGGGTTTGCTGCACCCCACAGCACACACCCCCTGTGGGAAGGGGCCAGGATTTTGCCCTCCGCAGAGCCTCAGAAGCAGAGCCTTTCAAGGATCAAAGGGACTGCCAGCAGCTCTTGAGGGGGGAAACTAGTTGTGCGAGTCTTGATGATGGAGACAAGTATGATGGAAGCTACAAAATTATGAAAAGCTCACTTGTATTTCAACACAGTGCACTGATAGCAAAGCACAAGGTTTAGCTTAAGGAGGTCAGTGTGTGGTTACAAGTCTCAAAACAAATCTTGCTATTGAAGCACATTTGATATTATTTTAAAAAAGCAAATTAGATGTGAGAACTCTGCTCCATTAACTTGGAGAGGGCTGTTCCAGTAAGGACTGAGCTGCATGCCAATAAAGCTCAGACTCCACAGATAAACTTTCCAGAGCTCTTTTGAAGATGAAACCCACCTTCAGCCCTTCTGGAAGATCAAATAACTGAAGAGCAGCTGTAAATAGGGGTGTTATAATCAGGGCAATCATTTAATACTTCTTTTTTTTCCCTTAAAATCACCCTTTTGCATTTTTTAAATTTTTTCCTTGGTTTTGGTTGTTTTTTTTTTTCCTGTGGTTTAACAGTATTGCTTCTGATACTAGTGTGCTGACAAATTAAAAAAAAAAAAACTCTAAAAAAATCTAAATGTTAAGATAAAAAATTCCAGTACTTTTTTTTTTTTAATAATTCATCCAGCAGTTTTGCTTACTAAATCACTGCTTACTGTTTTCTAGGGGGAGAATGGACACATATTCTAGAAGAAGTAATCTTTACCTCCTGCAGCACCAGGAGCCTGTGGCTCACAAGCTCCTGTTTCTTTTTTTTTGGAGTCCCTGGATTTGAGGAAGCTCCAAGACTGGGCTTGAAGGTCCCAAAGACCATTCCAGCCACTTAAAAGAAAGTGCATTTATTACCTGTGTATTAGAACTCTTTGATTGTGTAAGAAAATTAGTCTTTCAGACTACCTATTAGAAATCTTTTTCTACACTGAGCTGTTCCAAGTGCAGTGATGCCTCTGAAACTGCACATTACTTACTTCAGCTCAAAACTCAATCCATGTTTTTCTAAAGATTCAGCATGTTTTTCAACTCAGCAGTCAATTCGCCCATCGCAGACTATAAGCGTGGGTGGTGAGGAAGACACAGAGCCACCTTCACGCTTCAAAACACTTTCATTGCAGATACAGTCATTAAACAGACAAATTGTTTGGCTAAGGCTGAAACCTGATGTATGCTCATTATACTCTGCTGGCAATTTTCCCTGAATTTTAAATAAAGGTGTTTTGTGTTTCCATAGTAACTCGAGCTCCTTAACTGAGATGCCTGATGCACTGGTGCTATTACGCAACTCACCATATTAAAACAAAGTGTAATAGCACAATTGAAAATTATGCTATACCTAAAGGATTATTTTGGTTCCCATGATACTACAGCTACTAACTAGGGGCTGGGGAAGGACAGAGGGAACAGAGCAGCTTTTGACGATGTATGGTGTCGCTACTTAGCAGTTTAGGACAGAAAATGGACATAAGAAAGACACAAGGTATAAAACAGAGGAGAGGGAATAAATGGGCTGAGTCACGCAGCCTGCTGTTCCTCTGTGAAGTGTGTCAGAGGGGCCGAAATGAGTCCGAGTGGTTTCCCCGGCTGGGCTGGAGCACTCGCTCGGCACCAGCTCCCGTGCAGGGCCCAGCCTGGGTCCGGCCCTCGCACCATCTGGCGGGTTTGGGGGTCCCTACCCAAGCAGGGAAGACTTGGAAAACGCTTGATCTGCCAGTCTCAAGGGAGGGCGGCTGGAAACACTGCTTCTCGCCCACGCCGGCTGCCCTCTGAAAGGTGAACGCTGCTCTTGGGTGGCAACGATCGACAACCGCACCGCAGACAGGGCACAACGCCGGATTTTAGCCACGCTTCCTCACAGAAACATCTTCCTGCCTATAAAATGTATTAAGATTCGTATAAAACTGGACTACCTGCAACTTGAACGCCTCACCTGGAGCGCTCCTTATTACTGCTTTTAGCCAATTTCAATACTTTTTGTGGTTTTATTCTGAAAAACCACCCCACGGTGAGCGAGCACCACGGCAAAGGCTACTCCGTTTGTAGCTCCTTCGTTTACTCTTGTACGTTACACTGAGGGGATGACGCCGGCTCGGGATGCCGCCACCAGCCCCTAAGAGCTGCGGGGACAGGCGGGTGCCGGTCACACCGGGCCCGCCGCCGCTGGGCGCTCGCGCCCCTCGGGGCAGCAGGCCNATCGGAGCCCGCCCTGCCCGCGGATCCCGCCTGGGGCCGGCAGGTAGGCACCGACACGCCGCCTCAACCCGGAACCACCCGGCAGCGGCGCCGCGCTTCCTGCGGGGGCCGCCATTGCGGCCGGACACCGCCTCACGTGAGGCGGGCGGAAGGCGGAAGTGATGGCGGCGGGCGCTGGGGGGCCGACGGCGGCGG
>VZSZ01004085.1:316899-345459 GCA_013398815.1 Ibidorhyncha struthersii
GGTACTGCCCTGCAGCGCCGCCCGCCCGCGGGCTCCAGAAGCGGCCGGCGGTTCCCGCGGGCAGCGAGGGAGCAGGGCCCGTCTGGCTGGCGTCGGCACTGGCGTTTATAGCAATTTATGTCGTTTTGACGTGGTGTCCGGGGATGCCGTCACGCGAAGCTACAAGTGATGGTCGTGTATTCACTGAAAGGGCCTTGTTGGGATGGAGTTGCTGTTCTTGGGGCAATCCCAAGCACAAATACAGGCTGGGCGGAGAATGGATTGAGAGCAGCCCAGAGGAGAAGGACTTGGGGGTGTTGGTGGATGAGAAGCTCAACATGACCTGGCAACGTGCTCTCGCAGCCCAGAAAGCTGATGGCATCCTGGGCTGCATGCAAAGAAGTGTGGCTAGCAGGGTGAGGGAGGGGATTCTGCCCCTCTACTGCACTCTTGTGAGACCGCGCATGGAGTACTGCGTCAAGCTCTGGGGCCCACAATACAGGAAAGACATGGATCTATTGGGGTGGGTCCAAAGGAGATCCACAAAGATGACTAGAGGGCTGGAGCACCTCTCCTATGAAGAGAGGCTGAGAGAGTTGGGTTTGCTCAGTCTGGAGAAGAGAAAGGCCCCAGGGAGACCTTATAGCATCCTTCCAGTACTTAAAGGGGAGGGACTTTTCCTAGAAGAAAGCTGGGGAGGGACTCTTTGTTAGGGAACATAGTGGTAGGATGAGGGGTGATGGTTTTAAACTGAAGGAGGGTAGATGTAGATTAAATATCAGGAAGAAATTCTTTACTGTGAGAGTGGTGCGACACCGGAACAGGTTGTGCAGAGAAGTTGTGGAGGCCTCATCCCTGGGAGTGTTCAAGGCCAGGTTGGATGGGGCTTTGAGCAACCTGGTCTTGTTGGAGGTGTCCCTGCCCATGGCAGGGGGGGTGGAACTAGATGATCTTCAAGGCCCCTTCCAACCTAAGTCATTCTGTGATTCTTGTGGTTGCCTGGGCTGGGGTTGGGGTCTGTCCCACATCTGGCCTCACCTTGGGTGCTGTGCTCCGCTTGCTGAGCGAGCTCTTCTTGCTGGCCCTGTGGTGGCTCTACCGGCTTCTGCTGCCTTACCTGGGTTGGGTGTTTGCGGGCACTCTGCTGTTGGTCCTTCTGGGCTAATACTTGGGACTATAATTTTAGTGTCTCTGTGACTGACTAAGAACATTGTGTCTCCTGATACTAAAAGTCTTTCCTATTGTCAAAGTACCCGTGTGTCTGAATTTTCTCCTTCTTAATGATAATCATCTATTTGACTTTTCTGTTGCGAGACCAGAAGTGGCTTGGTATATAAGTGCAGTTGAAGTTTTCCAACTGACCTATACCCACTTAGTGTTACTCTGACCTGATTGTTTAGTGTAGAAGTTTATCACCAGTACTTCTTAAGACATTCTTTTGTAATGCCATTAGAAATTGCCTTGAACTTTAGATAAGCCATGATTATCTCTTATCATTTGCTCAAATAAGTTACTCTGACATGGGTTTGAGAATGCTTTCATCTATAACCCCTTGCAGACCATCTCTGTTCTCTCCATAGGGTTTTCAGTTCTTGTGCAATTTGGGAAAGGAAGGAATTATCCTTATACTACACACAGCGATCTTCTTCTGAAATGCCATTTTTCCCACTAGTGGTCTAAATATTAATTTTGGATGCTACTTCTTTCTCACTATGCATAACAGTTAAAATTCTCCTCACTTCTTTCTGCAGTGCCTCTTGTTGCTTATGCAAATTTTAATTTATTTCTCTTAAACTTACTTTTACAAGTTTCCATCATTTTTCACATTTGTGTTGCATTTGTTTTGAATTCCAATTTTGTATGTTTTTCTCTACCTCATAATATCTTGCTGCTGTTTAAGACAAGAGTACCTTAGGTTTTGCTGGTCCCCCTAATAGTTTTCCTTACAAAGCTTTTTCTGTTGTGGCCAGGGAGGACAGGATTATCCACAGAGGTTTCTTTGCCAGCTTCCATTTGGGATTAATATTTTTTCATTTGTTTTAAGCTCATCACTATGTCTGTTATACAGTTGTTCTCATAAATTGAATAGTTGAATATACCAACGTCAGTAACTTCTGAATGTGTGTTATCTCTTAAAAAGAGTGAGCTCAAACTCCAGATTTTTCTCGTGAAGAATGTATTTGCTATCTAACATAATAGTGTTACTTGACAGATTGCTCTGCTTGCTTTGTAGTTTTGAAGGGTTGTTGTTAAACTCGAAGGAAATCCTGAGTAAGACTGTATAAAGATAGTTGCAAGTAGTTTCTGTAATATTTACGTGTATTACATGAAGAGTGCTTCCTATGTCCTGTTATGGTTACTGATGATAACTTGTTCTGTGTTGTTTACTTTACAGAATTCTGAGGATGTCCGATGTAAATGCATCTGCCCCCCTTACAAAGACCATCCAGGCCATATTTACAACAAAAATGTTTCACAGAAAGACTGGTGAGTGTGTGTGGCATTAAAAGATTATAATGAGTCCTACTGGTTAAAGACTTGTTCCCTAGTGATTATATGTGAGTCTCCTGTGGTGCTGTCAGGAGAAGTCACATCTCTTGCATAACTTACTGGAACTTTTCTTTTCAAGTACTCCAGAATTCGGCTCTAGCATGGGACAAGGCTTGAAATCTATAGTTTTTGCCCTATCTTCTGCTTTGGTTTGCTTGTTTGCATGTTTAGTTATTTCTTTAGACTTGGAAGTAGTAGAAGAGAAGAGGGTGTTGTAATTTGAAATGGCAGAAAGGCAAGGGAGCGTGGCTATGGAACTAGGACTCAGCAATATTGTTTCCTCTGTCTCTACTTTTCAAACCTATTGTATCGTTTAGAGACTGTTGTTTCTGGAGATTTCTGTTCCTCAGAATTGCAGCCAGAGAGTGCACTTATATGGGATGGCCTGAGCTGTCTAATAACATGTTTTTCCAGAGAGAGGTTTTGCATCTCTTTGCCCTGGCAGTGCACTCTGTTGTATTGCTTAGGCCAGCTATGGCATTTGTCAGACTTCCCTCCAAGCTGAGGACTGATGTGCATGACCAGAGATGAGGGTTTGGGGAAGAAAGGGAGATAACAGTGATTTGTTACATTGGTGGATCTCCCTTGTGTAAGTTCACCTTGAATATCATTGTCTATGTGAATCATACAAATGAGACACCATGTTTTAGAGTTGCATAGATGTCAGAAGTGCTCAGAGATTCTTGGGTCAGCCTATAAAATGTGACATACTTCTCGAAGTATTGACTATTCTTCAGTTACATTAAGAATTTCTAAAAGGCTCTTCAGTCTGACGGGTAGCAGCAGGTTGGTATCTTGATTATGAAAATTTTATGCCCCTGAGTAGGCCCATGAAAATAATTATAGGAATGAAATTAGTGATACAGGTATGTGTAGAGCTGTGCCGTGACTTATCAGATTACCTATCGGAGAACTGTGAGAAGCAACACTGTAAATTTCAATCTGAACTAGTAAACATAAAAGGTACTGTCCAATCGAAATTACTATTTTTGTCCCGCGTTATTAACTTAACATTAGTCTTCCTATGACAAATTAGGTTGCAGTGATGAAACATACTGGGAGAATTCCAGCTGCAGCAGGCATTTCAGAGTAGTAGTGTTACTGTTTTTATTGTTCATTACTGCTCTGTAAATGAAAATGGATATTTTTTTTTTCAGTGGTTATTGCTTAGTGTGTGTCTTACTAGCGGAAGAGACCCTGTTTTCCTTTAAATCAATATTGGTACTGATTGAAGGAAAAATTAGCTTTGGAGGCGTGACAGATACTGATGCATACAGAATCTTAGAAACCTATTTTTCTATCTTAAATCTCATTTTGTTAAGATCTTTTCTCAAGTGACCATCTGGGAATGTTTTATGGCTTTGATCTGTCTGAGATGTCTTCTTGCTGCTTCTAAAAGGCTTGATTGCTAGTTTATGTGCAATAAAATCGACAAATTTAGTGCTGTAGTTTGGCTTCTGCATCAGTGCAAGTGACTTACTGAATAGAACTGGGTGATGTACACCATCCTTTAGGTATTTAGATCAGTCACTTATGAGACAAGAGCCAGATCAATTTTTAGTGTCTTTATGAATTATGTACAGTATAATGACCACTAACTGCTGGCTTGTCCAGACATAAAATGAAAATTTAATTTTTAATGTTGAACCTATAATGTGCTTCATGATATTCTCATTTGAATGTTTCAGTTCTTTCACTTGGAGTGGTCTGTTCTTCAGCTTCAGACTGGCAAACAGCATGTTATGTTAACATCAGCATGGGCTGGGGTGCTTTGACACCAATACAACTGTTCACCCTCCTGGGCTCCAGCTTGGAACTATTGCAGGCAATCCCATCCTGATGGACAATGTGCTAGGCAAGCATAGTGATGCCTAGACACCTGCAGGGTTAAATAACCTACTTGGAAAGTGTTGGTGTTTGTATTTTGTACTTTGAAAGTGTTGGTGTTTCATGTGCAGAGGCTGACTGCAGTGGTAGTCATGGACGTGGAGGGAGGGAGGACACTATGTCTACAAGCTGGATGACCTGGAAATCTGTCTGTGCAGAAGCTGCCCTTCTGACTAGCCCAGCTTGCCTTGAAAGAACTGCTTCCTTGGTACTGTTACTCTGGGTACAAGGGAGAAGGTGGTAATGTAGAGGCAGTTGAGTGGGAAGATTGTTTAGAAAAGGATCAGCCTTTTCTACCTTTTCCTCTAAAATTGTCGTGGAATTGCAGTCCAAGGAAACACATCATCAAAATTCTAAGGTTCTGATAGATTTTACGCTTCCTAGCAACTTGAAACACTGAACTGCAGAGAAAAAAAATTGCTAATATTAATATTTGATATATTCACAGTAACAGACTTGGTACTTTACTTAAGCTACATACAAGCTCTCTACTATACTTGTCAGTATGTTGATGCGAGCTTTCAGTCATATGAACAGAAATTGCTTAGGTTATAACTTGCACGTATTTTTGATTTTGTTGCTTCATTGCTGTTCTCCTCCACAGAAGAGAATGGAATTCCACCTTCAAATAAATGGCAAAAATAAGCCTTCCACTCCCCTCCAGAGGATGTGACTTGATGCTCAATAGTGTTAGTTGTGAAGAAGAAATACAAAGAAAACAGAAAAGATGAGTTGGTCTCTGGCCGTGTGCTTGCAGTGTTGTAATCTAGCCCAGTAGAGTGTTGAATCCTAGGCTGCTGCTGTCACATCAGGTGTTTTATTTCATTACCTGCTTCCGACTGACACTGAGTTAACATTCTAGCTAACATTGAGTTAACCAGGATAAAAGCAAAACATGACTTTTCTTCTGTCAGTGCTCTGCAGGGACCCTGGGATGTGAACTCTGAACAACCAACCTTAGTCAGCAAAAAGACAAAATTACTTAAGTTATTGGTGGAAGTAGTTGCCTCATGGCAGCTGGATTTTAGTGCTGTGGTATAGAGTGCCCATAAAATTGTGAACTGCGCTTTTTGGCGTGGGACTGACTTATATTTTGCAATCTTTTAAGTGAAATTATGCTGAAAACTGAATGCTATTTATTCACTATCTTGTTGCTTAGAGAAGCAACTCATCTGACTTTTTTTTTTTCTTTAATATCTGTAACTTGTGATGGCAAGAAAAAAAGAACTTCTGTTCACGAACACCAAAGAGAGGTTAATCTCGCTTCAGATAGTGGAAGGATAGAATAAAGCTCTTTTGAGTATGATAAAGAAAAGTGTATAGCTGGGATTTACTTTCATCCATGATGTCAGTGTCAAGTGATGCATTCGTGCTGGGATTCAAATCCTTGGACTTGTTATGTTAACAGCTTTAATACTTTCATTGAAAAACGAAAACATTGTATTGAGTAAGAAAGGTCTTGAAACTTGTTTAGAAGCTTGTTAATATCTGAATTTCTTGTTGAAGTAAAATAGTTGTGGAGTGGTGATTTATTTTATTTATTTTTTTTTAAGTCTTGGATACCTATAATTTAGAACAGCTGAACTTAAGCAAAGGTGCCTTCTCAGCGCATGCAGCTGGGGTCTGCATGCATAGTGGAGTAGGTAAGCTAAAACCAGCTCAAAACTCACTGAGCAGTTTCTGTATTTCCTCAGTGACTGTCTTCATGTGGTTGAGCCTATGCCTGTCCCTGGACCTGATGTAGAAGCATACTGTTTACGTTGTGAATGCAAATATGAAGAGAGAAGCTCTGTCACAATTAAGGTAAACAATATAATTCTGTTGGCATATATTAAATACTTCAACTGATCAGTAAATATGTCTGTCTTCTAGAGAAACATTCTTTTTAAAGGGAAAATTTTTCTAAAGCAGCCTAAGATTTAACTTTTCTTTCCTTATAGTTGCTCACAATTTATCTTGAGTAGTAACAACAGCATCAAGCTATAGTTGAAGGAGTGGGATTGAGATTCTTTATTGAAGGTCTCCACTTTTGAGATTAAGCTTTACACCTTGCTGAAATTCTGAGTGTTCTAGGGCAATTTGTCAAGCTTTGGACTTCACGTTTTTGTTATTATATTAGAGGGCCTCTTATTATTCAGCTGTCTTACTTGCTTACTATAAATTTTCTTTGTAAGTTGGCAAGCTAAAGAGAGCAAAATCATCCATGGTTGCTCTAACAGATGATTTCTGTATTCTTCACATTCTTATCCTATTGGAGCCATTGAGCTCCAGGCTGGGGTGAAGAGACTGTGCGATGCATCTTTTCTTTTATAGCACACACCAAGTTGTTTTAAGAGGATAACAAGATTTTTAGCAGGGCTTCACTAAGAGAAACTGTTTCAAGCTAACATCTGTCTGCCCCAAATCCTTTTAATACCAGGTTGTCGTTTGATGGTTTTTCTCTGTTAGTGGGTTTTAAGTCGTCTAGTGACACCACCAAGGATTGACAGGTTCATCACAAACTTTGCACATACTCTTCTTTTGGTCCTTGCTGCCTGCTGAGAGATCGTGGGGGTAATGTCACAATTCTGACATAAGCTGTGCTTGCATTGTGTAGGTTACAATCATCATATACCTGTCTATTTTGGGCCTACTTCTTCTGTACATGGTGTACCTTACACTGGTGGAACCTATACTGAAGAGACGTCTCTTTGGACATTCACAGCTCATACAAAGCGATGAAGACATTGGGGTGAGTTCACCAGAGTGCTTGTGTACTTGGGTTAGCATAAATATGGGGATGGTTAGTTGTGAAAAAACTGTTTGGGGTGAGCGGCTTTTTTTTTTTTTTTTTTTTTTGCCAGGCAGTGTAAATGCTTTTCCTGAAAGGACAGGAAAAGAAAGCTGTGTGATGACTTCTGTGAAGCCACTTTTTTATTTTTCACTGGGCTAGAAAGTAGTAAGGTGAGGGTTGCTTCAGTTATCCCAGCTCTAGACACAGGTTATTTTCTCAGAGAAGAAACAGAGTAGGGATGGAGGTAAGCATATATAGGAGGTACAACTATTTAAGTGTTAACGATCCATACAGTCTTGCTAGTGATCACATTTATGCATGTTGCTTACTGCTTAGATTTCTCTCTACAAAAAGAAAGTAGAGGGGTTGCATCTTCTTTTGCTCCAGTTTAAATTTGTTGATGCTAAAAATTCAAGATGACATCATTATAATGAAGTAAAAAACCGATTGATGCTGAAATAATTGCTTAGTATTACAGCTAGAAACCAGAATGTGACAGTATATTCCAATAGATCAGAACAGGTTTTTTTTGGGAGGAGAGGGGGAGTAGTCCATTAGTGACTCAGTTTCCTGTTATTACTGGTCTTCCCAATCTCCAACACAGTGTTTTTGACTTGGAGTAAAAATGGAACAAAATTGTCTTCAGAACCATTACAGGTAGGGAACGTAAGACCTTGTGAAACCTTGTATTGGAAAGAGTGAGACACTTCAGTACCAGATCAGAGTGGATAAGGAATACTGGTTGGTGGGAGTAGGTCATCTGTGTATTGAAGGGGGACTTAGAATAGTATAAAAATATGGACTGTGGCTCTGCATCTGATGAATCTGCATACCTGGGAGAAGTATTGCTATAAAGTAATGTGAGGAAAGTTTTCTAAAATGGCTGGTGGTTTGGTGGTAAAGTGTCAGTGTTGAACCACACAAAATGATAAAACAATTCTGAAGTCTCAGCATCAATGTACTTTCTATATAGAGCGCTCAAGCAGCGCTGCTTTTACTGATGAAGTATGCTTCAGGTGTGGCGTAACCTTAGAAGGAGTTTCTGAAACCAAACCCGGAGTATGAAATGTTAAGCAGACGGCAGTCTTCCCCTAAGCCTTTCAGCAGACATGAGTACTTTTATTACTGTTGAAGTAAATGGGAGTTAGTAAAAAAGATTTACAACATTTATTAGTGTCTTACAACAGAATTGTTCAGAATATTTTCACTGTTCCTTCAAATAAATAGGAAGTTAATAGAAGGAGATAAGTACGTTTGTTCTTGGTGAAGCAAAATTATGATGGCAACAGTTAAAGTCTGTTTAAAAGCCCTGTAGTTCTGGCTGCCTGTTGCCTCAGTGGCTTCATAGATCTGAAGGTATCAAAAGTGGTAAATGCTATGCTCTGTTATGCTCTGTATCTGCAGATTTTAATGTGAGTTGCACTCAGTTTCTCCGGGTTATTTTTTGGCCTGACAACTCATTGCTAGTAAACTGAGGAAAGGCATATTCTTTAGTTCTACTATTTTTTCATTGTAAGTGGCCACATCAGCCATTTTGACTTAAAAGGTGTTTCTGTTCTGCAGGGGGTGATATTGTTATTAAAATCCAAGCGTTTTCCTAGATAATAGCTTTTATCAGCTGTGCCTTCTTTGTTTACCTTGACTTCACAACAAAAATACATGATTGTTACCCAAGTTTGAGCTGACATTGTATGTAATGAACGTTCTTTGGACAGAGGTATACTAGTCCTATTGTGGCCCACTGTTTCTGCGCTTCCTTGTGTATTACACGGAGACATATTCCAAATGTGTTTGAATTGTCATCTTAAGATTTTCCCATTTTCCAAGTCACTTCTAGGAGGATACTGGGGGAGGGTTGGTTTTGTTTTGTTTTTTGGTTTGTTTTGGGTTTTATTTTTTTGAAAGGAGGGATTTGAATGACCCCTTTTCTGTCTGCATTCTTATAGCAAATTGGGCAGTTCCTACTTGAGTTAAATGAACTTGTCCTGTGCGCTATATGTCAGACAAATTATATTTATTTTATAGCTTGTATAAATTGTATTAATACCTCCAAATCTGGGTTAGAATCTTCTGGTTGTAGGTGGAAGAAGTGAAATAAGTCCTGTGATGGAGCTGGTTAACCTCAGAGTTAATTTACCTTAAATTCTGGATCCGTTTTAACCAATTTCGTGTTTTGCTGTAACCGTTACTGTGACCCTTACCTGTGCTTGTGGAGTCGCTAATACTTACAGCTGCAGTAGCATTTGGAACGTAAAGCACTTCAGGTCTTTGCATAGTTCATGTTGCTCCTTGCCTGTTTATCCTCCTTCTGTGATAGTGAACATGAAATAATTTAAGGTCCCTCATGACTTATCCCTATCCTTGCCTTCCCTCTGGCAAGTTCTTGAGGTATTGATCCTTGTCAGGCTTTGGAAACACTGTGTGCATTGTTTTGTTTTTTTTTTTTTTTTTTTTTTTTTCCTGTTTTTTAACTTGTTTTTTTTTTTTTTTTTTTTTTTTTTTTTCCCTGAATTTCAAGCTGGTATGTTTGCTCTTTCTTGTTACCCATTGATGGCAGTGGCAACTGATGAATGTAAGCCACTTTCATAGAACTTTTTCCTCCTTTTTTTTCCTTGTTATCTACATAGAAATTGATGGTAGCTAGCCTTTGAGCTGAGGTGGTTGTTTACCAGGAAAGCCAGTACCACCTACCTTGTCCTGTGCTGTCACTTGCACCATCTATTTTATGGTAGAAATGTGTTGCTATCATGATTTTGTTTCCCTGTGAATTAAGTGATCTGTCACCTCTTAACTTCCTGTTCTAGGTATGTCCAACTGCATAACCTTTTATGATGAAATGATAGCTCTTTGGGTCAGGGATTGTCTCTTGTTTTCTATTAGTATATTTCTTAGCCTGGTGATGCTCATGTGTGGCTTTGGGACTTGTAGGCATCGCTTCAATGGGTATCATTAATGGTGGTCTCTGTATTACTAATAAATATTATTGAGCTACTCTACACAGAATCATGTCACAAATAAAGTATCCGTGATGTAAATGTCTTAAAGTGTTTGGGGGAGGGGAATCTGAAGTGTAGATGTAGAAAAAAGATAGTTATTTAGTACAGGACATAATTATGTTATTTTTCATTATGCATTGATGATTTCTGACATAGCTTTAGCAACATGACTGTCCAAAACAGTTTGACAGCCAAATAAGAAGTTTACTTCCAACTCCTACTGTTTATAACTTGGTTATATTTACTAGAAGAAAATAAAGCTATGCAGGAACTGTTGGAAAACAAACAGAGTAAATATTAAACAAGAGCTCAGTTATTGTTGAGCTGTCACTTAAACAGCTGTATTGACACTTTGCTTTTAGACAACTCAGTACAATAGGTTCAGTTTGGTAAACATCAAGAGTGTGTTGGTTTTATATAGAAGCTGTGTGTGAACATCCTGAACTGCCTGACAGTAAATGGCCAGGAGCTGGCAGAGAACTGACTCTTTAATTCAGTTTTAAAGTGAGGTGCATTCATGACAGTAAGGCTTCTAGAACCTGGATCTGTTCTAGGCTTCTGTCCCACCAGCTGGTAATGCATGCAAGACTGCGGTTCTGATCTCGCAGCTCACTGCGATATCTCTGGATAGCAGATAATTGTTTGCTAGTACAATGAAGTTTGGTCTATTTGAGAAACCTATGGAAGTTACTTTGAATGAGAAATTGAAGTACAGTTCTAACTATTCAAAAGCTTGCTTGATCGTTATTACTGACCAGCTCGTTGAAACAACTTGTTTACCAAGGAAAAAAAAACCAACCCAAAACCAAACAACCAAAAATAAAACTTAAAACCACCCCTTGGAATGCAACAACAAAAGAGTTTAATGTAACTGCTTGGTGGAATTGTTGAGATCTAACTAATCATTTTTGCCATTGCAGGATCATCAGCCTTTTGCAAATGCTCATGATGTGCTGGCTCGTTCTCGGAGCCGCGCCAATGTATTGAACAAAGTGGAGTATGCCCAGCAGCGTTGGAAGTTACAGGTCCAAGAGCAACGCAAATCTGTCTTTGACCGTCATGTTGTGCTGAGTTAATTGTTTCTCAGTGAAATAACTCCAGGGAAGTAAAGTGGACTAATTGAAAGAGCTGACTTACGTCTTCCTGATCCTGCCAGTTCAGAAGAGTTTTCTTGAATGGTTCGTTACTGATTTAAAAAAAAATAAAGAAAAAAGTATTTGAACTTTGAAGGAATGTACTGGAGTGGAAGCAATTAAAAAAGGTTAGTTAACCAGAAGCTAAAATCTTTAGATTTTCAAATGGCTTTTACTAACAAAACTGGGAAAAAAACAAACCCGAAGATATCTTGGGTTGCCACTGTGGTACCTTATTTACAGTTGTGACTTTATGGTGATTTTTAACTATATATTTCTCTCTACTATTTATGTGGTTAAAAAGTACCCGGGAACACAGTAATTACTTACAACTCGCTAATCACTTTATGTAAAGACCTTTTGTAAATATACTTGGATTTTCTGCTGACTAATGCTAGGTACTGGAAATCTGAATCTTGCAGTGTAGTTTTCATATTGGAGAATGAAATCCTGATTGGCTGTATTCGTCATTTGGTTTCTTGCACTCGTACTTTCAAGATGCTTGTATGTCAAGTGATGTTTGCAGATTTAAGGAAAAACTTAAATGGACACTGACTCTTTGAGCTGCATACTTAAAGTACTGTGATGTAGATAAACTCAAATGCAGTGCATATCAAGACAGTGTTGGCATTTTGTTCTATTTTGCTTTAATAGCTTAATATATTATATGTGTATAATATCTCTTAAAAAATCTTCTCCCTTTCTTTTAATGGGTAAAGTCTCAGGAGTTAGTATATGATGAAATATTTATTATAAGAATCTTTCTGCATTTGTCTGCATTGATGGTGTAAGACACGTACTTTCTCTAGCACCTTTCATCCTGGGAGTTAGGTGTATTTTTTTATCTGTGATTCTGTACCCATCTCTCTTAAGAGGTATACAGTTGCTAGATGACTAACTTTCATATATCCCCTTTGGAATGTAACAATTAAAGATAAAACTGATTTTCGAAAAACAGATGTGTGTTATCTGTATGTCATCATTTTTGTCCCTCATTACACTGCATGTAGATTCCATCTATAAAAGCACTTCTCTGAAAACGCTTCAAAGTAGAAATATGCACTTGTTCAGTGATAAATGAAAAAAAGGCTCACCAAATTGCTAATTAAAAAAAGTTTTTAATCCCTGACTCTAATTTAGCTATGCATATGTAGTTACATTGTTGTCTTACACAGTTTTCAGTTCCAGTGTGGAAGGAAATGGTACATGGAGCAGAACCATATGTTGCCGGGTGTAGTTTTGGTTGCTTAGCCCACAGCCTGGGGGACCGAGTAGCATGGGAAATAAACCCTACCTGTACACATAGCTCTGCCGCATCAGGGGTGGAAGCATAGTTGCCCCATAACATTTGCACTTGACTGCAGCTCTTTTGCAGATGGAGAGCTTTGTTCTCGTGTGAGTCCTGAGGTCTTCCAAAAACTGTGTTAATCTGGAGGGAATTGTAAAGGTGGCTAACTGGGTGAAGTACAGGATTCTTTCTTTAAATTAAAAAAAAAAAAAACAAAAAAACAAACCCCAAACCAACCAAACAAAAAAACCCCCAAAACAAAACCCCCAAACCACAATGTGGATTGTGAGGACAAAAAAAAGTAATCCAGACTTGGGTTCGGTTACTGGTTCAACATCCTACCCTGCCGAGTCAATGACCAGTTACAACAGTGATGTATCAGAGTCCCCTAAAGAAAAATAATGTAACTTGTTTGTTGAAGACATGCCTGTCTACCAGTTTTAGTAGATGCTCTACCTCTTGGCTCCCTTTCTGATGAGGCCTGAAGCTGGCGTGGGAAGGAGGATGCAGACTACGGTGTTGTTGTGGCCCCACACGAGGGCACCAGAAGCAGAATGCTTTCTTTGATGGCTGACAGTCCCAAGAAGACAAGACTGGGTGTATGTAGCAGTCTTGGTAGGAGATCAATTGTTTCTAATCTTGCAGCACCTTCTGGAAGTTTTAAGCTAAACTGGTTTGGTTTGGGATTTTTTTATGTGATTTTACTTTGATCGATAGAAGGGCCGAATAGCGAGATAGTCTAAAATGTCAAGGTAATCCCTTAAAATGTGAGAGTTTAAGTTAGGTGTCCTATTTCCTTGCACCTGTACAATTGGACAGCTATATACTGATACATGTAGCGTCTATATATACCTATATATATGTGGTTATACAGACTGATTGCTCCATAGTGTGTTTCTAAGTTTAAGCAAAACTTTAAAATGTTTGTCTTGCTACTGTTTTCACATTTTTGTCTTGTTTACCTCCCTAAGTGCTTTATTAGACACCTCTTACATGGTGTTGTACTTCTTAACACTAAAGGAATTTCCCAAAATTACAGGTATAATGAAGATTAAATTTGAGGGTATTAGAGGTTAGGACAAACATTAGTTAGCTTAATCTGGAGACGAATCCATCACAAGTTTCTTCTAAATAAATGCTGATTTTCTGTATTTAAAATGGAAGCTATGAAAATTACTTTGCTTATGCCTTGATGGTGAATATTTAACTAAATTCTGGCTGATTGTTATATTTAGATGTTAAAGGACGAAATGCCAATAAATGAAAATACTGTTTCAGTAAACTGTAACAGAATATGTACAAGAAGTAAACAAAGTAAATTCCTGATTACTTTCAAGTAATGTAGTTGTGTTCAATACAGTTTTAAAATTTCTAGCCCTTAATGCCAAGTTTTGTTGCCATCATAGCTGTGGTGTGGGTGGAAAAGCCAAACCAGAAATGAGCAGATCTAACTGTAAGCTACTTTGCATGTTGTCAATTGACTATAAATTGCAGCAGTCATTGACTCAGCAGACCAAGCTACATAATTCAGGTAAGCCTTGCGTGTTGCTGTATCTAGCAACAGATCTTCACTGAATATCAATGTTTTTCTAAATCACTTGTACCAGCTATTCAGTAACAGTGCTTCCGTAGTTTTTTAATGAATTGTGTTTAATATGATCTCTTACTAAATAAGGTGTAAGAAAAATGGAACATTAACTTATTTTTTTAATATCATTCAGCTATTTTCAGGTATTATTCATCAGTCTTAAAATAGCACATCTTCTTTCCTTGGATTTTACTTTCGTCTGAAGATTGGTGAGTCTCTAGTCTAAAAGGAAAACAATCTTAACACTTGCATTTTGCGCTTCATGCAGCTAGTAAGGCAGCAGATAGCATTACATGAAAGAGTTGTTATGCAGCCAAAGTGTCAGTACTAAGCAACAAATTGTGTTGATTTTGGTTTCTTGCTCTGTAGTGATGTTTTGCTTTAAGGGTTTTTTTGGTATGTAACAGACTTTTCTTCAGGCAATGTTTTTAAGTTGTTAGCAGTAGAAAGATTTTAGACGATAACCCAACCTGTGTAGAAAAAGGAGAGATGACTGTCTACTGTTTTCATTTTATAACTAGTGTATATATTCACCTCTGATTTTCTACATGTGTATTAATGTAAAGTGGATGTGTGTGTTCATGCTTTCAGCCTACCTGTTTAAGATGCGTGTGACTTTTTTTTTTTTTGTCTAACAGCATGCTATAAATGAATTCTTAACTTAGGATTTTTGTTGTGAGACTTATTAGCATTGGAAGAAGAGACAACACTAAATACAGAGGCATTTTGATAGAACGTGTTGTGAGGATAGGCCTGTACTGAGTAAAAATTCTCTCTGTATTAAATGTGACAGGTATGAAATCATTAGAAAATGTTAAAGTATACCCATATCCTTGTGAAAGATTAAGAGAATCCTGTTTACGTTATGGAGCTGTGGTCCAAACATTTGGAGCTTTGCAAAGTTTTTGTGAGTATGGAATGTAGATGTTTCTAGTAACCTAATTTAATGCCCAGGTGTGTTTTCCATTTTAGAGGGTGTAATATAACCAAAGTGTTTTAGACAGCAACATATAGATGTGGAAGTGGATGGTGGGTAAGAGCAGTTTTGGATAGATTCTGTGTAGGCAAGTATTGCTTGCAATCAGTGAGGATGGTTCACAGTAATTCTTTAAAAATTAACTAGTTATTTAAAACTTATTTTTAAGTAGCTATTAAGTTACAGTCATTACACTTATGTTGCTATTTATCTGTTTGAATAATGATATTGGGAAGGCACTATAATGTAGCTTCCTATAAAATACTGCAATATTATCTTTCTAGTAAATACGTAAGGGTGATGTGAGTAGTTATGCCTGCCGTAATGCTGCTCTGAAGGGAGGATATGCGGTTTTAGTAGGCCAGTCTGAGTTACAGGTTTCTAGCAGTGCTCCAACCACTATGTGCAGTCCCTTCTTAGTAAAATAATTTAGAACTGGAAAAATATTACGGACGTGTTTTTTTTTCCTTGAATAAATTGATTATTTCATAATCCGCTATCAGTGGGGTTGTATTTAGTATTTAATTTCTGTGTTTAATATGCAGGTGAGTGCAGAAGAAACATGAGGACCCAAGGACATGTCAGGTTTAGCAGAAGTTAATCCTCTAAACTTTTTGTAAAACTTTTTATGTAGAATGGATTTAATGATTGACAGACATAAAATTAAGATAGTACAGTGAATGAGACATCAAATGAATAGAGAGAAAAAGCAATTTGTCTTTGAAGGCTTTTTGGTATGGGCAGAGAGTCTGTTACTGGAATTGTAGATTTAAT
Organism: Ibidorhyncha struthersii; assembly: GCA_013398815.1. NCBI lineage: Eukaryota > Metazoa > Chordata > Aves > Charadriiformes > Charadriidae > Ibidorhyncha > Ibidorhyncha struthersii. The sequence goes on from VZSZ01004085.1 coordinate 332,844, forward strand.
TTTTTTTCAGGGAGGAGAAGGGGGTCAAGAGAATGCTTCAGATGTTGACCTGCTTTGTTTATTGTCTGTAGAGGTGCAAACTTTGGAGGATGCAGAGCAAGCTACACTTATTTGGGGTATATAGAGGTAGATCTTAGTTTCTAAAGCTGAGGTGAAAGGAGACTGCTATTTGCTTTAGGAAGCTTTAGTGGCTTTATTTTCTTTGAATTGAAAAATTGTGACTTGTTTTAATCAGTGTTGCTGGCTTGCACGCTCTTGTATTTTCAAATGGGACACTTTCCACTCTATGTAACTGTCTTCCAACACTATTCTAAAGTGTCACAAATGCATTACAAGTCTCTTGTGGAAAATGCCGGTAATGACAAGTGTTGGTAAGGCCAGGTGAGGTTTTTTTTCTACTGTTCGGTATGAGTTGTTTAAACTATTATGTGATTATGCATTTCCAGGTTAAATGCAAAACCTAATGGATGGCAAAAGCTACCGTAACCTCATGGACAAGTTGTCCATCTGTGCTGAGACTCAGTGCATACAGCTGGCTAGACCTTTCTGTGCTGACCCAGTGGTCACGTTTCACGTGTACCCAGAAACACCAAACCAGGTCACTTGCTCTGAAGATTTGTCGTTCCTTCCTTTCATGTCTGAGCATCTCATTGCGGAGAACTTCTACAGTGAGCCCTGCACCTTTCCCTACCAAATGCCCCATTCCAATTACCGCAGAAGTGAGTACTCCTATGGGCCAGCTTTCATCAGGAAGAGGAATGAGAGGGAAAGACAGAGGGTTAAATGTGTCAACGAAGGCTACGCTAAACTGAGGCATCACCTACCTAAGGAATACGTGGAGAAGCGGCTCAGCAAAGTAGAGACACTCCGTGCTGCAATAAAATACATTAGCTACCTACAGTCTGTTCTGTACAGTGATTCTGTGGTGGCAGAAAAAAATGTCACGGAGCCAAGCCAAGCACCTGAAGCAATTAACAAACAAAACCAGTTTTTGAAGACGATCTAAACCGTTTGGAACCAAGCAAAAGGTATCTTCTCTGGGAGCCTAGTAGCCACTATATTATTAATGACGAGCATGTTCCTAGCACGTCTTAGGAGCAGATGATAGCGCGCGTCAGTATCAGCCCACAGAAAAGAGTTCTAATTTTGCAGATAGTAACTACACTTAGATATGGAAAAGACAACTGGGGAAATTGCATCTGAATGATCTAAGTTAGTTAATTTATGGAAATCGGAAAACATTTCTAAAATTGTCACCGAACCAAAAATGTCATACCTATATGCGTGAAGTAACTGTATGTATCATCACAACCTGCATGCTTTAAAATAAAATCTTTTCACTGATGGGACTGAGATTCCTCTCATTTTCTGTAATGTTACTGGTTTACTCTCACATGTGCTTTCTTAAAAGATTTTTGGTCTAATTGCCAGTGTTTCTGTTAAAAGATCTTTTTAAAGGTTCCCAGGAGTGTCATTGGATGCCAGCAGAAAGGATAACTTAATTTAAAAGAGGGAAAATAAAAAGAGGAGAGTAGCAGCTCTCTGAAGTTACTGGACAGAGGAAGAGCATAATGTCTTGCAAGTGCTGTTTCATCCTTTTCTTATTAATGACTGTTGATTTAGCTGAATTTCTATTGAAAAAGGTATTCTTCTTCAGTTGTCATTGCCCTTAAAATTACTAGGACAGCTTACACAATGCACAGTATAAAGAGGGTTGGCAAGGTCTTGGCCTTGGGGGGGGGAAAAGTAGTCCAGCAGCAGAAATCTTTCAGGACTTTTACTGAGAGTGGTTGAGGTCTGGGGTGGCCTTCCCCGACCTCCCAGTCTGTTCCTCTGTACTATTGATGCTTTCAGCTGAGTGGTCTACCATAGATTTATGTGAAGATGGTGAAAAGAGTTTAGCTCATAACTGGCAAAGTGTTCTTAACATTTGCTGTATGTAAGGGAATTGTATTACTGATACTAAACAACAGTTCTGCTGACAGCATGAGAGCAGGTAGTCCGTGGGTGCAGCAGAATGTACAGACAATGGTTACAGACCTCCCAAGCGCTATATCCTTGTCCCTGATTGCAGTCATCCTGTCTGTTATCTTGTTTTTATAGCAGTGAATTGAAAAATGCCTACAAAATGCAATTAAGTAAAAAAAAAAAAAATAAATTAACATTTGTTAAGGAGAAAATGAAGATTAGGGATCACAGAGGTAGATTTCTGCATTGTATTCTGTTATGTTTTTGATACACGCTTTGCAGGGAAAGGGTAGAATTCATGAGTCCTTCCCCTTTATTGTGAAAAGGGAAAGTTTGTATAGCGATTTGACCTCAGCTTGTCTCAGCTTCAGCCTTTCTGTCCATGCTTCAAACCAATGTATTTGTCACACTGTGTAGTGGTGGGCTTTTTTTTTTTTCTGCATCTGAACTGTAGCTTTGTACAATGCTATTTTTTGCCCTGCAGTAGTAGGCAGAGAACCTAGAGGACACTGCACCCTCTTATAATCCCTTCTCTGCCCCTTCAGTCCTTCAGTGCAGTGTCTAGATCAATGGGGAGCTGAAAATTGAGCAGATGCGTGGCAGACAAATGGTCTTCTCTGTAGTCGCATTCCACTGTTTTTTAACCGGTAAGGTCAGGATGTCCTGTCCTGGTAGTAACGACTGGCAACCTCCGTAGCAACTGGGAAACACTGGCAGCAAACGGCTTCCTGCGTCAAACAGGCAAAAAGGGCGAGACTTCTGCATCGGGACTAAATCCAAATCAACCGGGTATAGCGTTATCAATAGCTGGTGAGTTTGAAATGCTGCTGTGTCAAAGTACTTAGAGTTATCCAGAAAAAAAACAACCTCAAAATGTTGCAAAATTGCCTTTGTCAGTGCCCTGGTTTATACCGAAATAGTGGACCCTGGGTCTCAGCAGTGGCAGTGCTGAATGGGTTTAAAATGGACTTTAATGTAGAATTGCTAGTTGCATTCCTTTGCAAAGTATTCCTGATTGTGGCTTGTTTTGGTTTATAATAGGGGAGTCTGTGTAGTTGTGAAACAAGTGAATACATTGTGTTGATTTCCTGACTTAAAGACATGTTTTGCAGCAGTTAATCTGCTCTTATTGCTGGGTTTGGTGTGCTGGTTTTCTGAAACTATGTATATCTGGGAGTCCTCATAAAAAGGACTGCAAGATCATATCTCTTAGAGAAAATAACATTTAAGCATAATATGAGAGTTTAAACTGTATTTTGTAAAGTAAATTAGGCGCTTAAATTTTACTTTGTTGAATTTCCATGCAAATTTTACCCTAAGCATGCTAAACATTTCTAAGCAATATTAAAAAAAAAAAAAAAAAGGGAATGGAAGCTTTTCTACTACTTCTTGTCAGAGATACCAGATTACCAGAGATAGCATCACATCATCAGTCTTACCGTGACAGCCTCTGAATAGTTATCACTTGTCAAATCTGAGCATCTCATTCTTTCTCATGGCAAGGCATAATCCTACTGTTATAAACATGACAGGTCAGCTGAAAGATCAAAATATTTCCTCTTAATACATCACTATATATAAAACAAGTAACAGGCAACTGTAATCTAACATGATGTTCAAGAACTGTCATGTTTACTCAGCCTGTCAACTTCCGCTGTAGTTTCTGTCTTGGCTTGTAAAATAGGGAAGGTTTGGCTGGGACTGTGTGCAAGAAAGCTTTGAAGGAGAGTGTAGCTGTAAGAAAAGAGAGCTGGATGTTACAGAGGGAAAGAAAAGTTGCAGGGAGCTGAAAGCTACTGCTTTCCTGGGGATGTTCACAGCATTTCTGGTTTCCTTGGGTGTTTCTGTCCCTCTGCCATGCCACGATTTGGATGACTGAAGATCACTGAAGCTGGTGATGCGGGTTCATCCGACCAAATGCCAGTCTGGATATTCTGAATTCATTCTTTTAAAATAAAAATAAACAATTAATAAAAGCTACTGAGTTCTTGAGGTACACTGGAAAGCATTTGCTTGTGCTGGAAAATGCCAGTACATTGTCTCTTCTCTTTTCAGCTACCAACAGATCACGACTGAGTCCTGTGGGTAGCTGCATTTGCAAGAATGGCTCATTCGGAAGGGTTCCTGCCTACAGATCGCAGGTATTGCAGTGCTACGTCAGCTCTGGACAAGTTTTCGTGCCCCAGTGTCGTACCTGCTGTCAACCCCTGCTGCAGGAGCTGTTTTGTAGTGCATCCCGCCTGGATCGCTGAGCCCCTCACCCCCCAGAGGTAAAATCATGTTCTTGTTTGAGTCTGTGATTTGTTCTTTTTCATGATATCTAATAGGACAAAACAGGCTGGTGTGTCAGATTAATAAATTAGTGGCTTGAGCATCATTTGAGCTTTCCCTTCCCCTGTACTGACAGTTTTTTAGATGGTTTTAACTAAAGTGATTTGCTACCCTGGAGATTATGAAAAGCAAAGCCTGAGTAAACCTCCTGTCAAAGAAACATTCCTTTAATATTATTTGGATAAATAAAAGCTTTTTGTGTTAGCAGCCATCTTCTGTGAAATGTTTCTAATGCTTTGTGACGGGATTATTTTTCCTGTATTGAACTTGAATCTGTCATCAACCAGCAGATTTGCTACAGCGCTCTCGAGCACACCTACGCTGTGCTCTGTGCTGGAGACAGATCCTTTCTTTCTCCTGGTCTTAAGGGTTGCATTGGCTTGCCATGTAAGCAGCAAAGGAGCTAGTGCAGGTAATGCTGGCCCAGGATTCTGGCGTACTCCTGGCTCACTTCCTCTAAACCTAAAAATGAAGTCATCTGAGTAAAAACAGGCACTGATATTGTTTTCCCCAGGAGTGAGGAGTTGTCCCAGGGCAAGCACGTTTTCTGTTTCTTCCTACATGCCTTGGCCTGTGGGAGTGCTATGAAATGAGGTGGATCCAGTTCTTAAATCTTACAAAATCTTTTTTTTCCCCTATGACCTACAGAAGCTGTTTCTCTCAGTACTGACCCATTTTTTTTTTCTTCAAGGTGCCAATGGATTAGCCACTGCCTCCCCTCCCCTGGCCCAGCATGGAAGAGGCTGAACGCACTGGGGAGATCAGTGGGCTTAGACAGCAACGTCCCTGTGCTGGTGAGAGGGGAACAAGACGGGTTTTATTACCGTGGTACAGTAAAAGAGGAGGTAGAGGTGAGTGGCAGTTGCTGTGCGGTAGTCGTGGGTATGGGTAAAATAGGGTGTCCAGTCCACCAGCAGTCCTCGCACACCACCTGAGTTTAGTGTTGCGGTTTTGATTTCAGCTGGTGCGTGATCAGAGAATAGGTCGCTATGATAGCTTATGCGCATGATTATGTCCATTCATAAAGCTCCTGACATGCTTGATTCCAGGCTGTCTGCACCTCCTGCTGCCTGGCACGCCGGGTGAGCCTCTCGCACGCTGCACAGCCTCAGGCACTAATAAACTCGGAACGGTCAGGTCCTCGCTCTGCTCAGCCTCCTGTACTGACTCCATTTCTTGGAGTGAGCTGGTGTGTTTTGGGGATCCTCACCTCCTGCAGGAGATAGTTGCCCTTCCAGTTCCTGGTGAGAGCGGTGTCGTGGTGCACCTCGCCAGAGCTGTCCCTCTGCTTCTGCTGGCGCTGGGCTCTGAGCCAGGCTCAGACAGCGCGATTGCTGTTGGGAGCAGTGTGAGCTGCTGTTGTGGGTGGACACACAACCATCAATAGCACAGGAAAAGCATTAGTGTTTTATGTACACACTTCCAGCTTGAGGCAGCTACAGACCAATGGCTTGGTGCCTTTTCAGAAATGTTGGTGAAAGCTTTAATTCATTAGTTTGTTAGCAGTTCAAACTTAACAGAAAAAGAGCCTATTCTTTGTCAAGAACAGGGAAGTACCTCATTTCATTGTTGATGGAAAGCCTCTTGACAGGCCTTAATGTAGATGAAAAAAAAAAAAAAAATTCCCAACAACCCCCCCAAGAAGTTAGTCTTGTATATAATGAGGAAGGATGTGGGCATGACCGAAGAACAGGTCTGTACAGCTTCCGTGTCCCTTGTTATCTGGTGCACACGATGTGGTTTGTGAAATCCAGTTGCACTCTATCTATAGCTTTTTCTTCTGGGGAAGAAAATACAGGTCCTAGTGGCAGTGACCCTGTATGTGTGCTTCACTCAGCCTGCTTTCTGGTGAATCTCCCAGGAGTTTTTCTGGCTGTCTTGCGTGTGGTGTTAGTCTGGCATCTATTTAGTTAGGGTTCAGGCTGGCTCAGTGTTTTGACCTAGCCATAGAATGGCCTCCTGGTGAAGGTTATGTGACCTGACACATTACAGACCGTTTTTCAGAGAAATTATTCTTTTGTTCCTGGTAACAGAATGAAAGAGGCATGTTCCTGGTAGAGTTTGCCAAACCACTTGTGTCACGTGGAGGGCATCCAGTGTGTGTGCAAAAAACAGCAAAGGATGACATCCTGGAATACGTGAACGGCATGAAGCACTCCTTACTCCCTGGAGACAAAGTGCTGGCACCCTGGGAGCCAGATATGGCCAGGTACGGCCCAGGAACCGTCCTCACAGGAATTGAGACAAGGGACCCCTTAAGAGGTAAGAAGGATGCTGCCCTCTTCTTGCTTGCCTTGCTTGGGAACATGAGTAAGACTGTCAGGGTAAACTCTTGTGGTGTTACTGCCACAGAAACACCAGTGCACAGACTATAGTTTAGCATTGCTTAAAGCTTGCAGGAGCTGATGGGACTTGCTGATGGCTATCTGCACGTAACCTTACTAGTCTGACCCTAAGGAAGCTGTGACCCATGAAAATGTCACCTTCCGTGTCCGCCAATGTGCTATTTCCCATCTGCTCAGACAAGGCTGTCTCTGCCACGTGAAGGACAATGGCCTTTTCCTGAGGGATCCATGTGAGGCAGCTCTCAGGAAGCACCCATCCGTGCTTGAATGCTCATGTTTGTATGGAATGGTACATCTGGCGGTGATTTTTATCACCCAAATGTAGGAGATTTCAACAGCTCATTCATTATTCTCATGTCTGACAGTCAGGATCCACTGACATATCAAAATGTTATTCTCAAAGCAGCACTGCTAACTTCGGCTGCAACAACAAAAGTTACTCAGTCAACATTTTCTTGTTCATCTGATGACAAATTAGGAGGAAAGACGCTGCCAGGCCTGTTGTCACACTGATGATGCCCCAACTGCCCATTCCACTCTCCAGGACATTATGGTGAGGTGTTACAGAGAGGGGCGATAGTTGATCCTACTGCTTGGCAGGAGTAGAAAGTGCATAAAGCTGCAAAGCCTGATCTGTGTGTGTGTGCAGCTGCTCATGGCTGCTTACCTTTTCTCTCAACAGCTTCAGAAGATGAAGAAATTATGGTCCAGTTCTGGAATGACAAGAAAGTGAAACTCCCGCAAGATGTAGCTCTGTGGATCCCTCCTAGCCTGTGGGAGAGGATTGTAGAGATGATCCACATGCCCTTCACCAGCAGATTGAAGCCCAGAGAAAGTCCAGGCACTAACTCTTGTATTTTTTCCTGCAGTCCTAAACCAGCCCTGATTCCTGTTTGTGCTGTACATAGCCTTGTTAAGCACTGCCTGCTCTGCTCACCCTGCTGGCCGCATTTCCACTGTCACTGTGATGGTATATGCTGTTTGAGAGCATGTGTAAGGTGCATCTGCTGCTGTTGTCCCCATGTTGATGGCTGGTGGCCTCTTCCATCCAGGTCTCTGGTCTTTCAGAGAGAAACTGAAGAGGCAGAGTCCAGCAGCGAGCCCTCTCCACACCTTCTAGAACTGGAAGGCCCAAACCAAGAAGAACCAGCAGTTGTGGCAGCATCTTCCCCCTTTTCTGGTTCGGAGTGGAACCTGGAGCCATTCCCCGCTAAGAGTACCGTGGTGGACAGTGCTGTTAACACAGACTCTGGCTGTCTTGAGAAGCCCAGGTTAAAGGTTTTGGCAAGACCAGAGGGGAAATACTGGAAAAGAAGCCACCACAAGTCCCATCCCAGTAATTCAGGTACCTTTTAACTACCCTCATGGGGAATAAGCATCCAGAGAGAAATAACCAAGCGTATTCTGTGCCCCCTTCATCTGGGCAGTGACTTCGCCTGTAGTTAATTGATATGAATATTATAAATTTGCGTATCAGCCTTGGATACAGTATTTCCCCCTCCCCAAAGTTTCTGCTGCCTCATCTTGCATGCTCACTCTTCTTTTAGCAACTCATCCCATGGAAAACTACCAGAACAATGAATCTTATTTGGACGCACCAATATCCCTCTCTGAGTTTCTTCCCCATCATTTTCCTACACTTTTGATGATGCTAACATCTTCATTAACCTTCATAGCTACTCCATGCAGAATAAATCACCTGAAAGACTTTCCTTCAGGTTTAAAGTGCATTTTTCTCTTCCAAGAGGAATTTTTCTCCATTTCGGTTCTGGTTTCACTCTTAGATACCATTTTGCTCCTTCTCAGGACTCGGCAATTGCAACAGCACATGTACAACAGGCAAGCTGGAATCCAAAGCCGCCTCTGTTGGGGGCATGTCCCGTGTTGCACCAGCTTATCAGAGGGCAATGTTTGAAACCATCGAGCAGTCTCCCAGAGGGCAACTGACAGTGAAAGAAATCGTAAGAGACCAAGATTTCAAGCTGTCATCGGGGGTAAGGTAATCTGTATTAATACTGTATTTATGAAAGCACACGATTTGTTTGAATGGAAGAAATATTCTTGTTAATGGTCTAGAGGATGGCTAGAAAAATACATCACTTCTAACTTAACTGTTTGCTAAGGCCATTCACCAGTTTTGTGATAGGCAGAGAATTTCTCCACTAATTAAAAAAAAATAAACAAAACAACCTAAAATCCCCAAACCCTAAGGAGGGGCTGAAGCTACTTGGTAAAATGGAAGAGATTATGCCAGTAACTGTGTGAGCATTTAACAATGCAGATTTCAATCCAGAAACCTGCCAAATGCCCATTGACATCAGCCCAATGAAATCCTGTGGAAGTAGGACCTTCACGAGTGGCCCTGGAAAGGGACAGCTCTGACTGTCAGCAGCAATAAAACACAAGATTCAATCTAGAAAGGTGCTGCGCTCTGCCAGTCATGCTCCGATAGTCACGATCTCTATCTCTGAAAGATAAAAGCAGATATTTTTAGTAAACAGTCTTTACTGAGTATCTTCTCTTACTCCCTCACACGAAGCAAGCAGTTTAAGCAGCAGATCCCTACCCTAAAGCTAGGGGATACAGAGTAAGCAAACTGTGTCACAGCTAGGAACGAGGACAACACCCTGAGTTTTAGGCTTGGTTCTTGTTGGCCGTGATCCCCTCCTGCTTTAGAAAAACTTGAAAAAAGTCATAAATGAATGCCAAACAAAGAAAGGACAGAAGAGGAACAAAAAAGCTTGCAGGAAGAAGGGGAAGATGAAAGAGAATAGCAGAGTGAACAGAAACACTCTTCTACACAAGAAAGCCAGGTGTACAGTTAATAAATTATGTTATAAATTATATTAGATCTTCTGTACCTTCATGCTTTTGCTCCTGTGAGCTGACTGCAGAGTAAGACTTTGAACGTGCTAACTTGCATGATTTTCTTTAGGAAAAGATGAATCTGTTAATGACATGTCTCAGTGAACAGAGAATATACTGGAGTATATCTTGTATTCTCAAAATTATGTGCATTAATTTTAAGCAGATGCCTACCAACTTATTAGCTGTATGGTTACTACTTTATTATTTAAATAATTATAGTTACACACCTTTGTAATTAATTTCCTAGGAATTTTTATGCCAGTATAGAGCTCCAGGCAGACATGCTCTATGTTAGCAAGTGTCACAGCCGTGCACTGCAGTGACATACTTTGCCTTTTGGTAAAACTAAAACCAGAGTGGCTTCATTCTAGCCCCAAAACAGCAGCGTGAATCACAGCAGTGAATGCAACACAGAGTATAATGACATACTTTTATTCCTGTAAAATAGCCCTTGGTGTTTTTAAGCCCAGAAGATACATTGCTACTCCTTGAGATAGCTGAAGTTTTATCATATAATACAGACTGCATCAGAAGTAACTTGCAAACAACAAGCAAAGCTAGACAGCAGGCTTCCCAGAGGTGCGCTCTGTGGTGCTGATGTCCTCCCACTGCAGTCACCAAGAATCCTCCTGACATTGGAAGAAGCAAAATTTGGTCAAAGCCTAACACCTTCTGGAAATTCTATGGTCATTTATTGTAAGCTTCTGTGTTTCAGCAGTAAAGTTTGTACTAGCACAGAATTATATCGTTATTAAAGCTGCGTGAGGCAGAGATAGCTATCTTACAGCCGGGAAAGCAGCAGTTACAAAGGCACTGATGCTTTTTTTAGACTAGACTTCCAAGCAATTTGTTTTCTGTCCTCCAGGAAGAAGGTTTTGCAGCATCAGAAAAACAAAGATACAAAAAGGCAAGAAAGAAAACAGAGTCAGATGACAAACGTCAAGCAATTTGCATAGGAGACAACAAACTTGATGATACCGACTATGTCAGAAGAGCACAGACAGAAAAAACAGCAAAGAGCTCACTTGCAACAAAGCAGAGAAAGACATGATCAACCCGAATTCAGTAAATGTATAACTGGTGAAGTTCAGGAGCTGCAATTTCAGGTAAACTGCTTATACTGTATCAGTGTTACATTTATTAAGCAAATCAAGTTCTGATTTAGGTACTGTCTCTGTAGAATAGCTTTATGGATAACGGTTTAATTTTAGTAACTGAGAAACTCTTATTTCCACCCCCAAAGAATTGCAGCATCCTCATTCTTTACTCCAAGGTGTTATATTAAATTCCTAATTATTTGGACTTGACTTTACAATTCTGGAGAGATCAGCTAAACTAGCATGAGCACTAAAAGCCTGAACAGATGCACAGCAAGGTCTAATAAACCTCCAATTTGTCTAGTTCTCTGGAGTCAGCCAGAGGAACTCAGCACAGCAATTTCTTTTTGTAGAAAGCCAGAAGGAATGGAGAAACAATACAAGCTGACAGCTGAAAACATTTTTTTTCAGGATTAAAGCAGAAGAGAAAGTAGCTAGAGGGTAAAGGACCTGCTATTGTAGATACAAACAACAAAATGCTTAGAGATCCAGCGTTCAAGTCACTGAATCTTATATTCCCATGAAAATTAACTGAAAACTTAATACCATCAGCTGCAAAAAGATTACAGATACATATATAGGTCATGTCACTAATTCTAACCACGAAATCTGATCCTTCGGGAGAGTTAAGCATCCAGGGAGCCTCGTTAGTGGGACTGCTCATGTTTACAGCATAGGAACTTGACCATAAGCTGCGGTGTGCTGTTGCTCAGCAGTACTTTTCCCCTCAGGAAATAGGAGACGATTCAGGGTACCCTACCTCTTACTGAAAACAGCAGCTAACTGTTGTTTAGCCTAGGTAAGAGCCTGCAAAGAGACGTGACTTGAAGTGTCAATAGTTTACGTGCCTATACTGAATATCTGACAAATATTCAAGCTTCTTCCTGAGCTGGGAGTCCCAGACAGTGAATTTCATTTGCATTTTATTTCTTTATTGGAACAACAGAAGTAGAGGTAGGAGAGACGCATTGTGAGCCAGCTGCTCTAAAATCGATGCCAGCCCACAGAAGCTAATGTACATCTGTATTCATAACACATGGATCATGCTCTCTGTGGTCAAGAATGTGACATGGATTTTCTGTCTGTGGATAATATAAAAGAAGCTGTCATGACAAAGACTAAATTATGTATTTTATTCCACTGATTGTACCTTTAATTCTTTAAAGCATAAGAACCTGGAATTACACAGTCACATAATTGGATTTAAGGCACACAATGTACAAATATTTATAAAATCAGTGTACAAAATGGGCTGCATATAATTGCATTAATTAGAAAGCAAATATACAGGCCATAAAAATGGAGTCCCGAAGAGGAGGATACCATTAAAGTGCAAACAAGAAAAAGATATACATAGTTCATTACATGCATTAAAACAGCCTTGTATTTTATTCTTGTGATTGGCAAGCAGCAAAAACATCATAGAACAAAAGTTAAATCAATACTTTGTCCTGCGTTGACATCTACCACGTGGGTTTGTTGCACCATGTCCTCTGAGGTTGCTGTGACAGAATAGGTACCAGGAGAAACTTCAATGTAGATGTCTTTGGAAGCTTGTCTGGTCTTTAGCGGGGGGGGGGGAAATAAGGGTCACTACTTTTTAATCATCTTAGATTTTCCACAAAAATAAAAATTTTTAATTTGGGTAAAAAAATTACTTTTCAGCTGCTGTATAAGCATATTAAGATTTTTCAAAATATACAGGCAGCATGGCCAAAACTGTACAATGTTTTTGTCAATACAAAAATTAGCAAGTGCTATACTTTTGAGTATTTCATCTAATGTTTCAATGAATGGGAACAATCAACATGCGGTAACCTGTGCCTCACAAAACTGAAACTTACCAACCTAAACCCTTTTGAACATAAACCTGGAAAACATCCATACAGCAAGGGTGCTCCCATAATTTGTACTGTGGCACAGATTCCATGTTTCTCATCTTTTGTGGCTTAGAGGTTCCTGAAATGGACTTGGTGAGGTGTTAGGCTTTCGAAAAAAAAAAAAAAA
>VZSZ01004085.1:352447-484901 GCA_013398815.1 Ibidorhyncha struthersii
TCCCATTAATCTCCCGCACTGGCCGTGGCCGTCTCCACTTCCTGCCTTTGCATACTTCTCTCTCCCTCGATCTCAGTCGCTTCCCTCCCCCTTCCCTCCCCCCTTTCTTTCTCTCCCTCTTCCCAGCTTCTCCAAAAAAAAACCGACAACCGCCCCGGCTGCGGGACGGGGGCCGCCAGCGTCCGGCGGAGGGAGCGCACCCCTGCGCGCCTCGGTAAGCGCCGGGGAGCCGCACCGCCGGGTCGATGGTCCCCTCTTGGGGACTCGGGCAGGGGAGCGGGGCTGGGGGCAGAAACGATTGATCGTGCTCCGGCTCGCCGTCCCTGCGCCCTGAGAGCCGCCCGCCTCCCGGGAGCGGGGCGGGCCGGGGATGCGCGGCGGCGGGGGGTCCCCGGGCCCTGNCCCTGGACCGCGGAGCCCCCGCGGCAACGGAGCCGCCGGTGTCCCGCAACCCTGGCAGGGGTCCCTCCTCTGCCCGGGGGGGAGCTCAGATGGGCGCGGGGTCCTTGCGCACGGGCGGAGCGGGGGGTGGGTGCTGGTGCGTCCTGTGCCACCGCAGTGCCGCGTGGGACGCTTCTTGTCGCTTGGGTGGCGAGGGCAGAGGCACCCCGGAGGGACAGAGCCAAGGGGACCACCTCGGCGGGACCGGGTTAACTATGACCGGTCTGGGGAGCCAGCCCGCCGAGTGTGGGGCTCTGATTTGGAGAGAGACAGGGAGCTGTGGCACTTATTTTCCCTTCCAGTGCCCACTTGCATCGTCTATCCAGCCAGCTGTAATGTTTGCATGCGTGTTGAAAAGAGTAGAGGAGCCACCTGGACTCCAGCGGAAGACTTTAGGATCCCAAGACAGATTTAGCTAAAGAGCTAAGGGAACTGCTTCAGCAGTTCACTTGGTGGGAAAATCAGATGTACTACTCTTGGCTTGGTACCAAGCGTTCGCTTTACTAAGGAGCAGCAGGTCACCGCAATCAGAGTAGCGGCTACATATGAGAGAGCATTCTTATGTTTACTTTGGTTTTGTCACTCAAATGTACTTTGAATTTTAGTAGTCAAGCTAAATGAAGCAGGATGCATATTATTATTGCATGGAGTATGTCAATAGTAGTGTTTTCACACCCTTGTTTTACTGTTGCACTGACTTTGAAGAATAGGTTTTCTTTCATTTTTATTCAGAGTCTTTTAACTTCAGCCAGATCTTGGATAATCCAGTAAAAACCACCTAGAGCGATAAAAACTTGTGGAAGATAAAGGATGAAATGGTTAGTTGTAGTCTGATTTTGGATGATGCAGAGTAGGATGAACTGAAGTGAGGATGAATTGCCTTTGAGACTTGGTAACGCTTTGATTATTCATGATTAATATATAGTTCGCAGATGAAAATACTTCATATAGTAGAAGGGAAAGTTAACAGAGCAAAAGTAGAAGTATTTTATGTTTAAAGTGAGATTTAAGAAAACCATGTATATTTAGGAATGTCAAAATTTAGATTTCATTTTGATGCTCAGGTTAATGCAGGTGACATAGTGGAAATCTGTTACCAGGTTGAAGGGTGACAGTAAGATTCATGGCTTTGACCATTCATTTCTCTCTTGCTTTAAGATAACTTATTTAAAGGAAAATTGCAACACATTTAAGCAATTATGACTACTTTATATGATTACTTTATCAAGTTACCTGAGAATATAGTCAAGCTACAGTCTATACACTGTTAAGAGTGACTGGCAGTAAACTGCCATCTTGCTTCTGGGATGGAACTACTTCCCTCTGAGAGTACGGAGGAGCGGGGAGCAGGGCTCTTTGGGAAGGGTGGGTGGTGCTGGGCCTCACTGGGGCATGGGGACTGTTCTGCTCCTAAAAGTACATAGCATGTGCTCTCCTCTCGTATGCACAAATGAGGGAGTCCTGCCTGGCCTGGCTTTCTTCTGCTCCCTTCAGGGTGCTAAACTCCCCCAGCCAGCTTGCTCAGTGTAGTCACTGCCACTCCTGGGACTTGAGGAGGAGAGGCACCTTCTGTCCTCTCCTTCCCAAACAGTGTGTTTGTGCTGTGGTTGCCGGAATTTGCTCCAAGGAGCTCAGGACCAAGCATTGCTGTTTCCCTTTAAGCAATTGACTTTTAACATATACTATAGCTCTTTAAGGAGCGTGTGACCCCTTATTATTGGTGACCCTGTAAACCATTGTGTAATCTGTTGACTGTAATGTACCATGCTAATTTATTCTTGGTTGGGAAGTCTTGCCAAGGACTTGATGGAATAGCATGATTTTATCCACTTTATTGTTTTCATTGTGTTTCATAAACATCTAAGACCCTCTGGGAAGAATCACTGGGGCGGCTGGGCCTCCCTTTTTTAATTGCTGGTTAAATAAATGTTGCCAGTTTAAAAAAAATAAAGTGGTATGCAGGATCTCAGAATGCCTGGAACTGCTAAGGACTCATGTTTAGGAAGCAGGACTATTTTTAGTGTAGGGGCATTTAAAGAAATGACACTAGCCCCTTGTGAAGAGGTCACTGTGAAGTGCGCTGAAGAGCCTGCTTTTAACTGGAGAGCAAAAACAAGTTTCCCACAGTTGGGTAAAGCTAAAGAACCAGATTTGAACTTTTCCCACTTAACTGAAGGGGGAGAGGATGGACTTTTCGTTACTTTACAGTAGTGGGAGTGAGGAAACCCAAATTCTTATCATACAAAAAATATAAAATCCTGGTTGTGGTGAGACTCTTAGCTTTCTGATTCCGTCCAGTGAGTGTCTGCAATGGAGATGTAGGACTGAAAGGCATTTAACACTTTCTGAGAAGGGCTGGGAACTGGCAGCTGAGAATCCCTTGGGACCTGTGTTTGTGGGAGGTTACAACTCTCTTGAATGGATCCCTGGCTGCCATCCTTATCTGTAGCTAAAAGAACTGGGGTAAAACTTTAAAAAAATACCCCACAAAAATGTGTGGATATTGAGAACTCAAGGCGATTTGGGATCCTAAATCAATTCTGAATGAGGGACTAACGTTGTTAAATACATTACTTTGGATCCAGAGAAGACTTTCCTCAACTCATCTGAGAAAGATGGGGACAGACTTTTTAGTAGGGCTTGTTGGGATAGGGCAGGGGGTAATGGTTTCAAACTAAAAGAGGGTAGATTCAGACTAGATATAAGGAATAAATGTTCTACAATGCGGATGGTGAAACACTGGACCAGGCTGCCTAGAGAGGTGGTAGATGCCCCATCCCTGGAAACATTCAAGGTCAGGTTGGATGGGGCTCTGAGCAACCTGATCTAGCTGAAGATGTCCCTGCACGTTGCAGGACTAGATGACATTTTAAGGTTCCTTCCAACCCAAACTATTCTATGATCTGCTTGGAAAATAGAAGTTCTTGCTTTTGATAGCTTAAGAGAATGTGGTTTAGGTCAAAGTTACCACTGTGTGCTAGACTCATCATGTTGTCTGTGGGGTCTTGAGTAATCTAGAGATGGTCAATGTAACCCAGTCTCTTGCAGGGAAGAGGACCAAAATCTGTACTGATCAGATTTTCAAAATGTACCAAATGATAGCTGAGTCAAGTCGAGTTTTGGTCCAAACTTCACTGATGTCTTGTTTAACATAAATTCAGTTTAGAGACAAATTACTTCCCTCTCCCCCCAGGGCTGAATGCCATGTGTGTTAGTTTTGTCTCTATGCTGTAAAGTGTGTGCAACTGTTGCTTTTCAGATTTTTTGGTCTGCAGTTGGGATTTAGTTGGCAGTGCAGATAGGCAAGTTTGGGGAACTGAATGCAAATATTTACATTCTCAGTTTGGCCTAGTCCTTGTGCTTGTAAACACTTATAGTCATATTAAACTTTGGTGAGGTTATAAGTGGCTTTGCCAAGCTTTGGAAAGTCACATCCTACAAGACCTGAAATTCCCCCTTTCAGGAAGAGTTCTGGATATGTTTTTTGGGTGTTCGTACATCAGCTGACCTTGTCATTTTTGCCTCTAATCCGACTGCAAAATCTTTTCCTGTATCATCTTGCTTCTTTTTCATGTAGAAATGCCTTATGCTGGTGAGATTTGTCAAGCTAAATGTCATGGAAGAGAAGTTCTGCCCACCTTAGGAGGTGTCACACAGAGTCCAGAAATCCTGGTCTGCTGTGCTGCTCTAGAGCTTTGCCCTGGTAGAGAGGGGCCATGGTGAAGATCCTCCTCCCTCTGTAGCTACCATTTTCCTGGACCTTGCTGTTTATTGTACAGAAATAAAGTTTTAAGACTGATTTGAACAATGGGGATGTTTGCTCATGGAGAATTTAAGCCCTCTTTTCATTGATATAGGCTTTGAACAACTGTCAGATTTTGTTAGAAACTTTTTATTCACTAGGGACTGAGCCTGAAATTTTTTTTTTCTGCACTAGCAATTGAACTTTCTGAAGTCCACCTTACCACAAACTGTAGAGATAGGCATCAGCTGGTATGTTAGTACTTCATGGCCAAACCACCCTCTTGTTTGGGTGTGCCTTTCTATTTGGGTGTGTTACTGTTAACCAGAGTTTTAAATTAGATACAATAGTTTCATTGCAGAGAGCTTGAAACTGTAGATAGAGGTGATTGAGTTGCAATGAGTTACAGTAAGAGTTCCTACTTGTCAGATGAGGTCTGTAAGTTTGTATTCTTAGCCAGCCTAATTTGGAAAAAAGACTGCATTAGCCTAATACGCAGTGAACGTGTTTAGAGTAACATAATTTTGTTCTCTACCCGCAGTGTATACCCAGATAGTTAGAATTGTTCAGGTAAATGAATGCTATCACTCATATAGCCAGTGCTTTTGGTATGTTCTACTGTATGCTTCTGACCTTGGACATGCGTTTGTTAGGTTGAGGAATATAGGAAAAGAGTAGGCGTTCATTTTTAATGCCACCTTTCACCATTCTTTGAAGATATGTTTGTTTGAGCTGTATCTGTCTGCTGAAAACCTGACAGCCGCTGCAGTGTAGCTGAGACTTCAGTGAATTTGTGCAACTGGAAAAGTCCTTAAGGACACACTGAAAGCATAGTGAATTTTTGTCGGAAATGCACCCTGTGTGTGTTCACACACACAGGAACGGGATGTTATTTCAGTTTAATTATATCTGTCTCCTAATTTCTTTTTAAAATGAAGACGTAAAAATGCTTGATGTATGAACGTTTAGTGTTAGCACTGGTGCCAACACAGGAAACCAGGTCTTTGCGCTGAAATGTTTAACATTATTCCCTAACTCCCACATTGTTAAAAACACTCGTTGTGTAGAGTTTTAATACTATTACTCATTTCATCATTTTGACAGGGTCGTCACACTGAATTAATGGTTTGCATTTTTTCCCCTTAAAAAAAGGATTGGTTGACTTCATGGGACATCCAATCATAATCACAGGGGACAGATGCTAACCGGCTAGCATTGTGCAAAGCGCCCTGCTCAGCCTGCTATTCAAAGTATTAGGGCAGAGACCAAAATACTTTAGGAGAGCTGCCCCAGAAGATCTCAAAACCCTTGTTCAGTGAGGAGTGGGTATTCCAGATGTGGACACTGTTCATTGTTCTGAGAAGTCCTTAAAGTCAGGAGATGGATGCTTTTGACATTGTTACTTCTTTGAGGTAGTGCAAGTAGTTTTTTCAAGATGAGGTGTAATGAGTGAGGAGCTCTAATGATTTTGATCCTTGTCCTGGTGGAAACTCTTATCACTCAAGGTCGCTGGAAAGGGAAATATATTTGATCTGAAGTCATGTTGCATTCTGCGTGGGCACAGTGTGCTAAATTAAAATGGGGCATATTGACTCACTGTGTATGAAAGTGCTTCTCATTTGTGCTACAGGATTGTAACAATTGGAGTTTCCAGTTTGCCTTGTATCTTAATTCCAGCTCTAGGCTCACAAAATCTTGTTAGCCAGTGTTGTTCAAATGAGCTTCATTAACTGGGAATATTGTTTTGAAGATATGGCAGATCAGCAAAGTGCAGAAGCTTACCAAATCTCCTGTGTGATGGCAGGCTCTGATTATTTCCACTGTCAAGTTGCAACTTGGGCAGCAGTTCCACACCACAGCTTGTGTTTTACTACCTGCTATATCCCTGCTATATTGTTAATGTTAGTCTTTGGGCAGAACATCCCCTGTGCCACTCAAACTGTGTAAGAAATAGCTGACTTGAAAAAGAGGCAAGATCAGAGTAGGAAAGGACAGAAAGGGATCAGAAAGAAGAGGCCTAAAATAATCTGAACCTCCCTATAGGCCTTATGTAAATATTACTTAATCTCCAAAATTGTTAGAACAGCATTCAGTACTTGTTGATACAATTCATGCAGCTTTAGGTTTGTATGCATATTTCTGTTACTGTTTTATGGATATATCGTATCCATCACCATTTCTCCTGTGGAAACAAGTAAATATCCTGAACTACTTAATTGTAATGCAAGGAAAGCCAGGGACAAGCAGTAGGAGCTCATGCTGTCTCCTCAACATCTATCTTGTCTGAAAGCCCATGTGACGATCATGGGTACTCCTGAGCTTAATGGCACAACCTTCATTGTCTGTTTTTGACATTAACAGACCTTACGATATCTTCTAAGCCTCCCTTCCTGCTTTCACAGGTGTTGTACTTCAGCTCTGCCCTCCCCAGTGCCAGGGATTGGTGCTGAGGGGTTTCCTGCTGATTGGATCAGTGCTTTATTAGCCTCTAGAACCAACACCCACCTTGGGCAGGGCTTTTGGAGGCTTTTGCTCCCATAGCTGCAGAGCAGCCAGCAGAGGAATTGGTCTTTGTCTCCATCTCCAGAGATGTCCTCAGGCCTGGGAAGCGAAGGGGTATTTTGCCAGGTGGCACAGCTACCTTCTCATTCAGTGCTAAGGTGAGCTGGGGGTAATCTTCATTGGCCTGCCCCGCTTTTCCTGTGGCTACGTAACTTGGACGATGTAGGTAACTCCCTAGAAAAAAATAAATTCAAGAGAGGTAAGGGCCTTTAGTGTTTTGCCATTTTATATGCAAGTAAAGCTTCATCTAAACTCCTGTGCTTTGGGGAAACTTGCCTGTTAGCTCCCAGGAAAACATTTGTTGTTCCTTTCTCTTTGGCTTTTCTTAGTGTGTTTCTTTTCTTCTTCTTCCTTTTAGCCCTTGAGTCTACCCCTCAAAGCACTCCAAATCCAGCAGCTGGGCTTTATTGAACTGTATGTGCCATACCCTCTAGTTGTGCTGGCATTGCGTCCAGGCTGTATATGAATGTAAGACCTGGATTTTGTGATATCACTTTAACAGTGGCTTGGGGCTCATTAGGCCCTACAAAGGGGATAAGCATTCTTCATTTGTTTGTGAGTACTGGGGCTTCTTGTCTGTCATAGACATTCCCTGATAGGAACTATTTGAGCTGCAAGAAGTCAGCTGATGACACATTCCTCTGCTTGGCCACTATTTTCTGATGTTCAGGTTTGTATTAAGTGGAACATCAAGAAAGGTGCCTGTTTGTGCCTTGCACCCTAAAAACAGTGTCACATAACGTTTGATTGAGATTTGGCTTTAATTCTGGCTTTGTTTGCCATTGAGTTGTCTCCCTGCAAGACAGTTATCTCTGAGTTGGAGAAATTAACAGACAAATTGATGAATGTGCAGCTAAGATGATATCTCCCAAATTAAACAGTAAGAATGCCGTGAAGTTTTCAGTGGCAAGCACATGCTTCAGAGAGAGAGTAACAGTGGAGGGTAAAAAGCTATGAGAGAAATATGTTTTTTGTTTATCCATCCACCTCTGTGAGATTGTGTCTGGCAGGGGGACGCTCCAGGATATATAGCTGAAGGGAAACGATTGTCTTATCTTTTCAGTTGGGTGGATTGTTGCATACTGTGATGTTTCTGGCAACAGAAAAACTGCAGAGGTTAATACCTAGCATAAAAGCACAGCCTATAAAAAAGATGAGAGAACTTACTTTCTGCCCTGGGTGAAACCAACTTCTCTTTTGAAGATTAACAGTTCAATCAATTATCATTATTTTTACTGGAGAGCATAATTATGCATGGAGAGTATGAGATGAACCAGACTGTAGTTTTTGGCATACTAGTGTTGACCCAGAACTACTGTGGATAGACTGATGTGACAGAAGAAAGAATCTGGCCTATTCTTAAGTTTGAAGAGATAGTAGAGCTTTTTGCCCTGTAGAAGTGTATCCGAGCTACTGGGCTGGGGGTATGCTCTGGAAGCAGAATAATTAAGTTCAGTGACATATTCATGTAAGAAATTAAAGTATAGAATGAATTTTGAGGGACATGCATATTCATGAGCCCATGGATAATGGATAAAACGGCAGGAATTGAGCCCTGGATAGTTTAGTGCTTTGTCTTGGACCAAAACTTCCTTTTTCCCTTTCCCATATGCTTTGCAGTAGAACAGGTTGGCAACCCCATCTGCTCGTCCGGCCCAGACAAATATGTAGTCAGAAGGTTAGCTGGAGCAGAGACCACGCAAAGCAGCATGATTGGACCAGGTGAATTAGCCCAGCAAATAGGCACTGTCTACTGAACTCTTCTTCATCTAGCACTTTATTTCTGGCTGTTACTTTTCAAATTGTTTCTGAATCCAGGTTTCCTCCCCTTCCTCCCCCCGCACCTCAGTTAGGCAAAGAGTAAGAGGCAAGTACATGTCAGCTGTTTTGAAAGAAAGTTGTGTTTTGTTTTTTCTTTTTTTATGAAGGCTTAGCATGACCCTAAATGTTGAATAGTCAATGAGAGACTTTTTGATCCCAAACTCATTGATATAAATGAGATGTGTTGTTTTTGTTTGTTGTTGTTGTTTTGTTTTTTTTCCAATACGCAACAAAAGGACTTATCTCCATAACTTCTAAAAACTGGATGCAGGAATCCTGCATCTGGGACTAATGGAGATATGTTATTTTCATGTCTTTTCTTTATCATGTGGATTTTCAAAATCTGAAGGATGGGGGCTTCTGAAGCAAATTAGGATCAGTGGTTTCTGGAGTAGGGCAAGTGACAATCAAAAAACAGGACCTGAATTCGGACAATGGCAGAAAGATGAAGAGATATTGCAGCAGCGTAACATCATTCAAAAGCACTGAGCAAAATCTAAATGAATGAAAGACTGCACATAACTTTGGTAGATGAGGGAAACATCAATACAGATGAGGAGGTTCAGGAGGGTAATCCTAGGAACAGATAAAACCTCTTCTCTCCATTTGCAGTTTAAATCTTAGGAAAATCAGAAATATATTAAGAGGCAAAATATTTTATTTCATCCTCAACTGTAAATAAATATGCACATTAGTGCTTTTTGAGGTGACAATTCTGCTGCTGCTTTTCAGTGCTTCAAAAGGTCTTTTTTTCAACTAGAAGGTGATTTCAAATGAAGTTTCTCAACTTCAAAATTTGTATAATTAGGTGGTGAGACTAGCAGGATATTTAGGCTTTTAATACCATGTTTCTTAACTACTTATTCTCAAATATTTATTAATGGACAAATGAATATATATAGATATAGATATAGATATATGTATATATAGAGATAGGATGTTAATCCATTTTTTTTTTCTTGAATAGCATCAGTTCTTGTGTGTCTACTTATGTTTGATTTTTGAGACTTAGTCATAACCATTATTTCTGGTTACAAGGTGGCAGTTATTTTGTATCTACTATTTCCACTCCCCTTCCCCCACATTATAAACCTATGCCAAGAGGCAAAGATACACTCTCATACATCAATGTGCAGCCCACGTTTACAACTTATGTAGAATATATTTACCATAATTATTCAAAAGACACTAATTTATCCATATAATTTCACAAATATTCCAAGCAGCATTTTCTGTATGCTGATTAAATTAGCTGTAAAACACTTTTTATTGATTTAATCAGAGGTTAGCTTTGATACATAAGTTAGCACAGCAGATGTTTCGGTTATCCCTAAACTTCATTCTGACCAAGGAGTGGAGGAGACGAAGACCCTTTCTGCCTTCACAATTTCCTATCTTTATTTATAGGTTCTGAGGTCTCTACAAAGCCCTAACCAGGCTAGATTCTAATAGAATAAAAAATGCTCTGGCTTTTTGTACAACCCTGCTGAAATTTTTTTTAAGTCACTTATGAGAGTTAGATGCTCATTTTCCATTGAAGTGAGTTTGAACCAGATACAAAAATCCTCAGTGTGGCTTTGGCCTAATTGTTTAACAATAAAACATCCACGTGCTCTTAGAGAGAACTCAGGATCTTCACATTAGGAATGTGATTAAGTATTGCAAAACTTATTGTTTCAATGTTTTCCTTGTGTTACAGATGCTTATACATGTCTGTATATATCCCTACTGAAACAGAAAAGTATCTCTTACAACAACTTTACCCCAAAATATCTTTACTTTTGTTCTCAGACTCAGAAGAAAACAGCTTTGCTCTGTAACGTCAGTGGTTTTGTACTTTTATCCCTTTGATTTTTATCCACTCTGGGAATAATCAGCCATAAAGAACAGCATGTTCATCTTTCTCCAAAATATGATAATTTATTTTTCAGAAGCAACTACTATTAAGTACAATGTCTATAGAAAAATGTAAATCCAGGTAAAGTGACCCTAGATTGCAAATCTCTTGTCCTGTTCCCTGCTTTGTTGTTCACTTGCTCAAAGATCCTGGTAAGTCATTCCGTTACCTGCAACCTCAGTTTCTCTGTGCATCTGTAAAGGGATAACTGATATGTCTCCACGTATTCCTAAGATCTACACAAGCAGAAACAAAAGTTACTAGATGTTTGTGTTAAGCTATTTGTTATGACATGTACCTTTGCAATTTGTTGCATTTCTTTCCTAACCTGGAAAACATGTGATGGGCTGAATTTGCACTCTGAAGGCTGATGGCAGCTTTACTGTAAAGTTTCAGTAAGCAGAAGATTGAGCCTGAAAAGTGCATGTTACTCGGGGAGCTCTGAACTTAGGAAGGCAGTACCTTGTGTTTGTTCTGCACTGACACCTCTAGCCAAGCAAAGAAAAGGTGTTGACATTGGAAGGAGCTGCAGCTGTGCTCCTTTGCCAAATATGAGGTGAAGCCCTGAAGGGAAGGAATACCAATGATGTGTGACCCAGCAAAAAGTATTCAAGACTACCCCCTTGAAGTAGCTGGACCTTCCAAGGCACCTGAAAATTCACCAACTGCCAGCTGGGCACTCTTGTTAGAGGCTCAAAGTATGCAGGTTTTATAGGCCTATTAAAGCAGAACTGTGCAAGGGCACTGTTATGTTATTTTTTTGTGATGCCGCAGAAGTTCTGACTTTCCTTTTTCTCATCACATTTCCCATTGTCCAGTAATTGTAGCATCTACTAGATTACACTTTCATTTAAACAAAACAGTACAAATGTTTACAGTTAAACGTGATACATAAATACCTTACTTTATTGCTTTATTAAATGTATAGCAAATCTGCTTGGCAGCCACCTAATATGAAATGATGTATAGGTCTCTCTTGCACATTTACTGGTTCAGGTTAAATTGGGTTTTAGATAACACTTTTTCTGGAAAACTTTTCAAATAACCTTATTTCTCTCTCAATCCCTTGGATTCTGTAGGAACTGTGATGCTGCCTGCTTGAATTGCTAGACTGACTTCAGTCCCCTGAAGCAAACCTTGCTACAACTTTTCCACAATACATTTTTGTACAGTGTAAAAGGATTGCACTTGGGTCAATTGTTTTTTCTTTTGAGCTGTGTGGATAAAATATAGGAAGAGGAGAATAAGCAGGTAACAGGGGCCTTATTTAGGGCCTCAACTGTGCTTTGGTTTCCGCTGTGTCTTTTTACTCACGCTTGGCACCACAGCTTTTTTCTTCTGTCCCTTCTGTTGTGAAAGGAATGCACGATGGCTAAGTGAGCGGCTCTCTTTTCCTTCCCCAGTAATTTTTCTGGTGCTTTTCTACATTCATGTAGACATTTCCACAGAGCTTTGATCACACGCTGAGTTTGCTGATCTTTCATCACAGCGCTTTATTGTATTTACCAAAAGTTTCTTTCAGTACCATACTAGATCTGTTGCTACTCTGGAAGCTCTCTCCTTTCCTTGTAAGCTGATAATGGAAGATGGTTTAAACAAGAGGCTAGGCTGGGTGGCAATTTCTGACTTGGATGGGGAAAGAAGGAACACTAAAAGTACAGAAAGTGGTTTCAGTTCCTGTATCGTGAGACCTAATGGAGGTGTTTAGTATACTTGCTGCTTGTTTTCCTCAGAGCTGTTCTCTGGCCTGAGGGAATCACTTCTGCGAAGTCTCCTTGGTTTAGGCAGTTTATGACCTGCCCTCTGGCCCCACAGCTGCTCCATCCTCAGGCAGTTTGGGCATGTCTTTACACTGGGCCAAATGCCAATTGCATATTTGGGACTGAAGCCCCATCTGGATTTTTTTTTTTTTTGAGCCAGAAGAAAAATCCTGAAAATGTGTCTGTCTTTTATATTTTGTAAAGGATGTTGTTCAAAATAGGGGAAATAGAAGTTTAAACCTTGGACTGTATAAATATTTGAGTTATCTCAGCAAAATGCAAGTGCATTAAAGTGCATGCGAACAGCATGATACTGTGTTTCTTAGATGAGGATAGTGAAGTAATGGAAAAACTTCCCAACAAGGCGAAAATTAAGTTAGATCTTCCCAGTGGTTTTGTTTCCCATTTGGAAACCTGATGCATTAATTGCTTTCTGTACTATGCTTAGTAGCAACAGCAAGTGAATTGAAAGCAGGGACAGACATACTTTTTCCCATGGCTAATACTTAACAAGATCAGGGTTATATATCCTTCTCTGAAGCTGAGTTGTGGAGTCTCCCACTCTGGAGACATTCAAAACCTGCCTGGACGCTGTCCTGTGCAACCTGTTGTAGGTGACCCTGCTCTGGCAGGGGCGTTGGACTAGATGATCTCCAGAGGTCCCTTCCAACCCTGACGATTCTGTGATTCTGTGAGTGATGCCCAGTTGTTGTGAACCTGGGACAGCAGTTGTAAGAAAACCAACACCTTTAATACATAGGTTTCGTGCTCCATTTGTCTAGAAAGCAGCTCCTGGGGGATCACTGCACTGTGAGGAGCCTGCTCCTGGCTGGAATTTGCATTGACCACCTACAGTGCTCTTCCTTACTGTCAGGCTGAATCTCAGTCTTTTCTGCAATGATGTTTGAAAGACTGGTTAAGAAAAGTAGCCTGCATCCCATTCCCCTGCTTCTCAGAGTATTTCTTACTCCACTGAATGTAAAAGGGTGAAAAAAAAAAAAAAAAATCCCAGTATGATAGTGTTTTACCCTTGCTTAAAAAAGGATGTAAATTTTTCAGCAGGATTGGAAGCAGTGTGGAATCTGCCTTTGAATTAGGACTACTGAGTTTGGCAAAGCAAGGCATGTAATGCAGAACTAGTTTTTGCAAGGTCCTCTAAGACTTTCTAACTAAACAGATTCTCATGAGCTAAATGGTACTGGGAAAGGCTTGCTATGTGGGTAGGAGACCTCCCAAGAGCATGTTTGGTTCTGTGATTCAGCATATGTCATCTGTCCCACTGAACAGAGAAGATGTATCAGTGGTCCAGCAAGGAGCTGAGGGCACAGACCTGCTGGAGACCATGGTTTTCAAATGAGATGTGGATCAGGTGCAGGACTTAAAGTCACTTAACACTTGTGCATCTCTGCCTGAGGAGTTATTACATCTCTTAGATTTGAACAATCATTCTAGGCACTCTGAGCTCACAAGAATGTAATAATCATTGCCCTGCAATATTAAAGTGTCATATAAAGATAACACAAACTCAGCCCACCAACACTATTAAACAATCATAAACAGTACAGATTAGGTTAGCCAGTAAATCAAACCAGGAGAAAAACCTCCCTTCTACCCTTACCAACCCCTACAGAGACTTGTTGCTTTTGACTCTTCCTTGGAAGATTACCAGATTTGGAAACATGGGATATTTCTGACCAATTTGGCATCAAGCACAGGGTGCTATTTAAATTCTGGTTTGGTTAACTGCACTTTTGCCTCCACAAACTTTCCTTCTTGCTCTAAATTGATACAATAATATTTTTTTCCTTCATGCCATCTATACTTCTGTGGCTTTGTACTGTTAAATGAGTATTATGGTTAGCTCCAGAGATAGCTATATTTCAGCAGCAGATGAAGCAATTTGTGTGAGTGCGCACTTTTCACTTTATTTTTCAAAGGTGTCGCAAGGTTATTAATTGTTAAATGCTTTGAAATTCTTCCTTGAAGATTATCATATGACTTGGAGCAGTGTTTGAGTCAATGAAGGCAAAAAGCTGTTTCTTGGATGTGTTTTGAAGTCTTCAGGTCACGTCTGTGCAAGTGATAATACCTATCTCCAATACAGTGCTTTTCATTGCAATTCTCCAAAGTGCTTTGCGAAGCTGATCAGAGCCATTACTGGTGCTAATTGAAAGTTTTTGATTAAATAAAGCATGATTAAAATATGCTATTTTGATGGTCTTGAACACTGGAATTAAGTGGATGCTAGGAGAGCTTCCTAAGGAGCCAGAGTGGGCTAGAGGCCTAACTGAAACACAAACAAACCCAGCAACTGCTTTTTATGGGAAAATGGATGTATCAGCACAACTGTCTTATTGTGCAACACAAGTTTTTTTTTTTTTGTTTCATTCAAACATTAAATAAAAGCAAAGAATGAAACTGTGAATATTGTAATGTCCTTGAATGACTTTAGCCAGTATGTCCATTTTGTAGATTAAGAAATCAAAGTGGAGGGAAATAAAATTACTTGCTTGACTGGAGTTGCCTAATATGCCAAAGATGGAGCTGGGGTTTTGAGTCCTCCAGCCACAGATCTACCTCTCTGACACTTCACTGTAGTTTAAGTTGCTTTGCCACTTTTGCATAAGCACTATTATTTTCTTCCAGAAATTAAACTTACAGTTCCAAGCAAAGTGAAGTGTGTAAAGATAAAGAAAGACGGTGAATTTCTCCTGCTTAAAGACAGGGGAAGATAGGTCTACCTTTAGCTTTAAATGCTTACACTGTAAATGAGAACAAAACATTAAGTGTTTCACTGCTGATATATTGCAACAGTTCTGGCTTTCTTGGATTATAATAAGAGTTTGGGAGCAGAGGTGGAACTGGAATTAATTTCTTCAGATTATAAACCCCCAAATGGATTCTTGCTATTTCTCGATATCGCTAACAATATACCTGTTATGACAATACACAATAGATAGCAAGAGAATACTAAGATACCTGTAGCAGCATGGATTTCATGTTGAAGTTTTTGAAAGTAACTGATCCAGCCAAGTAATGCTGTGCTGCCCTGCTCTATCTTCTTTTAGGTCATTGTAAAAGACAACTCTTACTCTGCATCGCTTTGCTGTTTATGAAGTGAAAACAAGGTTCTGCCTTCAAGTCAGAAAAGGCCTTCCTCTAACAAACGTCAGAGATTCAGTGTCCCATTTATTGTCTTGACATTTTGTTTTAGCGTTCCAGTTTGCAGAGCGTTCTCCTGAGGTTTCTAAAGTATGCATGAATGAGAGAGAGAAACATACTCCTATTTTCTTTTGGGAATGTTGGGGATTTTAGCTTGGACACAGTCCTGGCTGTCTATCTAAACCCATCTCTCTCATTCCTGCTGGTGTTGGCAGGAATCCGGGTGGCATAGCACCATCCTACCTCATCTTCTACTTTTCCTTTCCTTCTATAACTACCTTCATCCTCGGTGCCATGCTGTTCGCTAACAAGTCCATGGTCTCCTCAGATGTCTTTTCCATTGGCTGGCTTTTATTACCTTTATTCATATTCCAGTGTTGTCTACAAGCACCAGTTAGTGACTGAAACCAGATTTCTTGGTCTTTCTATGTGCATAAACTGTGCGTGTGTAAGCAATAACAAAGGTCCCTTTTTGATTAGAAAAAGGCAGATATAAGAAGTGGACAGGAGGAGGAGAAATACATGTTAACCTTCATCTGCTTATTGGTAGTATACTAAAAAGTGGTCAAATCTGTCACACACGCTAGCAATTCTCAAAGGTTGTGGGGTGACTGGGCTCTAAGCAGGTTTATACAGTGTTGGTCTTGAAAAATTATGTATGGGAATCTTCATCACATATGGGAGAGAAGTCATGTTTATATCCCAGAATATAAATGAGATGCTAACTTGAATAGCTTTGTAGCATGGAATGTCTCTTTCCTTCATAGCTTTACATAGTTCAGTGCTTCCCCTTCTTCATGTCCTCATGCCCAAAGAATGCAGACGAATAGCTGAAAAAGGTTTGTCTCTAGTGCTGTTAGGTCATTAGGGTTCTTGGCCAAAAAATATCCCTGACCTCCGTGGTCAGAGGAAACCGCATCAACAGCAATAGTTTTAGGGAGATTATAGCTAGTGTGTCTCAACTATTGTGTATGAGGCTTAAGGATGCCTAAGGGGATAGAGCAAAACCTGCTGTAACGCTTGTTCTCATTCTTAAGCATGTGTCCAGTGAAACCCTTTATGCTTTATTTCATGCAAAGATAGTGTCTGCAGAAGATGCAGAGAGGCATTCTTGTGTCTGCGTTTTTGTTAAACTTCAGGATGCTGCGCATCAAAATCTTGAGAATGGAGGGTTTTTCCAGCTGAAAAAATCTCAGCTCTTTGAAGGAGCTGGGCATCAGTTGTGAAAGTGTGTAATTGACACAGAACTGATTGTACCATAAGTTTTAACCTTTCAAATTTCAGGGAAAGCTACTTCCAACAAATCCATGCATGTGGACATGAAGCATTTTCATTTTTCTATTGGGGAGCAATCAGCACAGCTTTCTGCTATATGGCTAATGCCTCCAGCAAGCTTTCTCTGAACTGGAGCAGCCCTGTGGCCTTGCAGCACAAATGAACCTTTGACAAGTGTGATCTAGAGACACTGTTTACAACAGGCACTGGAAATGTTGTCAAGCTCGCATCAGGGGAGCACCTGAAAAGCTGATACTTGATCAAGGAGTAGCATCAAGAGTCAAATCTCAGGATCTTGAGTGCCGGCTAGCAAATCGGAATTCTGCAGGAAGCAATAGAAAAATCTATTAGAATATTCTGTATTCTGCCTGCATTACAGCAGGCTGTTTCTATATTTCTGAATATAATCAAATACCCTAAATCACCTAAGTTGTTTGTGAAGAGGTTGATAAGAACACAGTGGTGGCATATGCCTTATCTCAGTCTTCCTCGTAGTGGTTTCTTCTGGTCCTTCACTGTTCTCACTGATCTTTCAGAGTTGTCTCTGCATTTATAGCACACTGGGATCTGTGCTTAAGTGATGGTTTAACCTTTGGGCCCCAAAGCTTCTAACATTGGATTTGATGGCAAGAGGGCACTAGGGGAACATCTTTTCGGTTCTTAGAAATTCTTCTGTTTCTGTTTCCATGTTTGTGACACTCCCCTTTGTCTACAGACCTCTTCCAAACTGCTCCAGTTTGATTATCCTTTTTTTAAAACTTTTTCCCCTCATGTTTTCTGCCATCTTTCTTTTTGCCTGTGGCTTCACAGCCTTCTGAAGAATATTTTTATTCTGCATCCACATCCTCCCATTTCAGTTGCCTCATGCACCTGCCCTAGTTTTTCGCGTGTTATTTGTACTGTGAGTTGTTGGATTTATTTACTTTTTTTAAGTGTTATCAAGAAAGTGCTCAAATCTTATTGCTTCATTAGAAAATCTCACAGTAAAGCACTTGATCCTGTTTCCACATGGAAGGTGGAATACACTGACTGCCTATAAACTGAACCCTGAGTAGAGATTCCTCTGATGCTGGGAATCCTTTTCCATTGTCTCTCTGAGGAACCAGAGAAGACTAATCAAAGAACATATGTCTTAAATCCAAATCAATGTGCAACTCACATCTGTTATTTGAGAGAACAGTACTTCACCCTTTCTGATAAAGAACCCATATATGGGGAGTTGACATAATCTTCCTTAAATGGTTAATACCTGATTAATTTCAGATAAAGCTTATTTTCTTGCAGTTGTTGTTGTTCCTAGTCCTGACCTTTCCTGTGTTGTGAACCTTGTGGGAAGGTTTGCTAGCATGGTAGGGCCGGACTAATTTCACCACATACAGAAACCTAATGATTTAAACTCCTGGATTCGGTTCCAAATGGCCTACGTTCCCATAAGGCTTGTGTTCATTGCGGAACATTGTTTTATGTATTTTCTTTATTAAGTTAAAGACTCTTTGAATATGGTCACCATTATGTACAAGTATCTACAGAACTGAGTATTCTTTGGGGAAAGTGAGTTTCAGTTCTTTGAGCAAGCACGTAGTGTTGAAATGGAGCAATGCAGACAGATGTTAGAGCCCCAAAGGTGTCCTCATGGAGAGAACATACAGAGTTGCAGTCCATGGCTTGCTGTCAAAGTGGAGACCAGTGACAAGTGGTGTTCCTCAGGGGTTGGTACTTGGACCCGTGCTGTTCAACATCTTTGTCAGAGACATGGACATTGGGATCGAGTGCACCCTCAGCAAGTTTGCCGATGATACCAAGCTGTTTGGTGAGGTAGATGCACTGGAGGGGAAGGGTGCCATCCAGAGAGACCTGGACAGGCTGGAGAGATGGGCCCATGCCAACCTCATGAAGTTCAACAAGGACAAGTGCAAGGTCCTACATCTGGTTTGGGGCAATCCCAAGCACAAATACAGGCTCAGCAGAGAATGGATCGAGAACAGACCTGAGGAGAAGGACCTGGAAGTGCTGATTGATGAGAAGCTCAACATGCGCCAGCAATGTGCGATCACAGCCCAGAAAGCCAACCATATCCTGGGCCGCACCAGAAGAAGCATGGCCAGCAGGTCCAGGGAGGTGATTCTGCCCCTCTACTCCACTCTTGTGAGACCTCACCTGGAGTACTGAGTCCAGCTCTAGAGCCTGCAACATAAGAAGTACATGGACCTATTGGAGAGGGTCCAGAGGATGGCCATGAAGATGTTCAGAGGGCTGGAGCACCTCTTCTATGAAGACAGGCTGAGAGGGTTGGGGTTGTACAGCCTGGAGAAGAGAAGGCTCCGGGGAGACCTTATTGCGGCCTTCCAGTACCTAAAGGGGGCCAACAGGAGAGCTGGAGAGGGACTTTTTACTAGGACATGTAGTGACAGGATGAGGGGAAATGGATTTAAACTGGAAGAAGGGAGGTTTAGATTAGCTATTAGGAAGAAATTTTTCACTTTAAGGTTCGTAAGGCACTGGAAGAGGTTGCCCAGAGAAGCTGTTGAGGCAACATCCCTGGAGGTGTTCAAGGCCAGGTTGGATGGGGCTTTGAGCAACCTGGTCTAGTGGGAGGTGTCCCTGCCTATGGCAGGGGGGTTGAAACTCGATGATCTTCAAGGTCCTTTCCAACCTAAATCATTCTATGATTCTGTGATCTTTCGTCTTCCTCCAGGTTTCCCTCCCGGAAATCTGGACTACCTGTGGTACTCCCAGGGCACCCATGCCTTCCCATTTTTGCCCTTTATTGTTATCTCTTATATTGTCTTCACACAGAACATGAGTGTGTTTTTTTGTAGGTATGTGGATCACAATGACCACCAAAGGCTCAAGAGGCAGCCTTGGCGAGCGAAGCCCACTCTTTATCTCCTGGTGGGGAAAAAACCCTCACAACCTACCCCCCAAAAAACCAATCCCCCCAAAACAGAATATGTAGGCAGTGACACTGCAAGAGCTTTTTCATGGCTATTTACAGATACAACACTTTTTGGGGGTGGGGGGGTGGGGGGCGAGAAATCAATGGTATACTTTACTGTGTACACTTTGGCACGAAAATATAAATTGTCCAGATTTACCATGAACAGTAAAACTCCCTGGTGTCTCATGAAACCATTGTGTGCAATGACACGTAATACCTGAACACAGTGTTTGAGCTGAAGACTGTTGAACTAGGGGACTGTCTTTCTAATGGTTTGAGTAAGTAGACTTTGGGTAAAGCTCTTGGGAAACAGCAATGTTGCCTGAGACTTGCAGTATAGTATAGTATTGTTGTCTTTTAATGAACAAGGCTCTCTTCATAGCTTTTCTTTTTGAAAAGCTGTGTTTGCTACGCAGGATATATGAATCACTGCAGATGGTCTGGTTCATTGACTTTAAAGGTGTTACCTTAGCAAGTAAAACTTTGCTACTGGCCAGGTGGTGGCTGAGATTTTTACAGGCCTAACATATCTAATGAGAGATTTTTATTTTATTTTTTTTTTAAGCAGAGGGATATTCTAATTAAAAGGTAGAGTTTGGATTCTGTGTGTGTGCACTACTGCCAAGCACAGAAAAACAGTGAGGTCAGCACTCATGTACTTTGCTAAGAGGCATGGACTTCACTGACTTTTGGGAATATCCCTATCTAAATTGGAAAAGGGGAAGGAAGATTCACTTTGGGATAATGTTGGGTTTTTTTCTTCTTGAATTATAATCTGAATCATTGTGTCAAATAATTACATGCATGCCAAAGAGAGGGACCTTTCTGTATTAATGAAGTGTTTGGCTGAATATAAGCTTTGGAAAAGGGGAGAAAAAGTGTTTTTCCTTAATCTGTTTCTTTAGGACCAGTTGACATTCTGCCTACACACTAAAAGAGCATAAATATAAATCTGGTTCAGTGTATGGTTTTGGTTTTGACTATTAAATAGAGCTGCTGAAAAGCCCAGGTGCAGAATCCATGTGGATGAGAAAGCTGGGGAGGGAGAAGTGTAATCTGCTGACCCAAGCACTGCTCCTTAGGTGGCCTTTCCACTCTGATACCAGCTCCAACACTGGCTTCTTTGGCATGTGGCAAATTCCCAGGGACTGGTATTTCCAAGCAACACGAGAGCTCAGGAAACAGTGTGTCTCTCCTCCAGTTTTCTCTTGTTGGGCATTGGATACGCAGTGCTCATGGGTTGTCCTGGCAGGAAGGGCTCAGGGTGTGGTGAGGAGGTTACCTGCCTGCCCCACAGCAGCGCAGTGGTGCCATGGGTATTAACAGCCCTAGAGGGCTTCTATTGGGCAGTCAGAGCCAATGCCTTGCTATTGGGAGGTGGATGTATCCATTTTAAGTGATGCAGCAGGTACAATTTTGACCCTGTTGTTCTGCTTGTTGGAAAGCTGTTCCTGTACTTTGCTAGTCCAGTGGTTAGAAACGTTTTTCTAATTTCCAGCCTAGGATTGTTTGTGGCCAGTTTCTGTCTAATTTGTCCTCAAGTCAATGAGAGGAAGAAAGCCAAGGGTAGTTAATGTGGTCTGCCTTGAGAGCTTGTGGAAAAAGCTTGCTGAGCAGGTCACTCTCCTGGTCTTGCAGCATTAGCCTGGTGACTCTACACTTGCCTGTAAATATTCAGTGCGGTTCTGATGTCCTTTAAAATGAAGGAAGGTGGGTCTGCCCCCAAGCTTGCAGAAGCCCATGGAAAGCCCATGTTGAATTCAGTGGTCTTGAGAATTAAGCCTTACAAGGTTTGCATAGAGCTGGCGCCAAATGCATCTTCCACCCACAGTTCAGGCAATGAACATGTGTGCACAAGGCTGGTGCAATTATGAAAGAGTTCAAAGGGAGCTATACAATCAAGGAGAAATATTCATAGGCTGATCCATGCCTCAACAGTATACTTTCATACAGCTGCCATCTGTAGCGCAGGGCCTCTCCAGAGAAGGGAACATCAGACGTGCCCTGGTCCCCCAGGATTATGACTTGTATACACACATTCCCTGGGGACTGGGATGAAATTAGTGTGTGTAGGGTTCCTGTGTGTGTATTTTGTGAAAGTCCTGATCAGGTTGTTGAGATCAGGAGCACACAGCAGCTTGCTTGCTTGCAGTTTGATCTGGAAGAAAAGTCTTTGGCAACATGTGTTTTTGCAGTAAACAGATTTTTCTGGGGGTGAAGCTGAGGTGTAGGCAGCACATAATGATTCATGCGGAAACGGTAATTGTAGGAATGGTTACGGAGGGGGTTACAAGTAGACAGTGAATGAGAAGATGTTCTCAAACACCATAATCTGTTGAGAAAAGCCTGATGTGAAGATGAATATGCTGATACTTGCTTCAAGAAGGTATCAGAAAGTTTTGATGGTGTGAAACCTTGTGCTCTGGGTTGGTAGGTCCCTTCTCAGTTGTTCTTGTTTTCCATCTCCAGAAGTGCCATTTCTGGAGTATGAATTCCCCTGATATCTCAAACACAGCAGGTGTGGGGCAGACAGCAGGTGTGGGGCAGGGAAGAGTTGACCTTAAATAGGTAGGACATGGCGTCAGAACATGGGGTTTGTCACATCCTGAATCCCTGTCTTCCTGGGGAGACTACAGCTGTGTCACACTCCCAACACAGTGGCGTCATTCTGCAAGCAGCAGTTGTCAGCTTTCACACAGGGAGAGGAAGCTATCATTGAAATTACAAGTGGTCATCAAATATCTCTCATTTGTGTCATTAAATGTAGCATTGCAGACCTTTGGGCCAGGGTGTGCTGGTCTTGCCTTCCATTATTCACATTCCAGGCTGGTTGATTTCACTCTTCTTCATCTTTATGCATCCTGTAAAGGCTGCCATGTTGTGGTCCTTATGCTGCTGTGTTTTGCTGGCAAGTGAAACAGTTGGTGTTTGCTCTGTATTCAGTTACAGTGGTTAAAGACATTTAAAGTGAGAGCTAGGAGTGTTTTGTCATAGTGTGCTCTTACACGGTGTGATTGTGTGGGAGATCGTGGGTGATAAATGCAAAAGGAAACAAAAAAGTTTTCTTTCTTACTTTTGTCAACTCCACCAATTTTAATGTGGTTTTTTTTTTTTAATATATATTAGTGTTGGGTTTTTTCTTCCTTCTTTTAAGATGCAGGTTCCTGGAGTTCAGTGATTATTAGAAATCTTGACTCTCTCTGGCTTTATAGCTACATGGGAAGGCTTTGAAACATGAGTCCCAAAGGCTTGAAATTTGTAAAGCTAATAGGAGTTCAACCTTCATTTATACCTAAAATTTTGTGATTTGTTTAGGTCATCTCAGAGCATCTCAGGGACCTGTCTCAAGGCACTGAAGTACTTAAAACCAGTAGTACGAGTTTCTTTTTATTCTCACTGTCCACTTGCTGGTGTGGTGTCAGAGGGAGAGCAGGAGATGAGACTGTGACTCAGCCTCTCTCCCAGCGAGCTAATAGGCATGACTGGAGAAAATTGCATCTACCTGGAGTGGCGAAGTAATTGCATTCACTCAATGGAAAGGAATCAGCACCTTTTCTTGGGGCAGGGGTGAAGTGATATCTTTCATTATCCTTAACATGGATGAGTATCTACAAGGGATGGTCAAACCCACACCTTTGTGTAACCGTTATTATTTACAGCACAGTTACCTTCCTACTGATGTCACTGGAAATATATTTAATATTGCTACCACCTCTTAGCATGGCCAAAGATCTTGCCAGAAGAGAACCTGGTAGTTTAGAATTCCAGCTCTGTGTAAATAAACAAATATTTCAGTAAATCCTGAGAATGAAAGCTGGGGGCCTTGGCATGACAAGTAAACCCATAAAAAATGGATTTTTTTTGTTTGTTTTGCATTTGATTTTAATAACAGACAAAATTTTCCAAGCAGGAGGATTACACATACTGTATGCAATTTGTCGAAAGAATACTTTCTCTAGAAGGGGGGGGGGAAGAAAAGGAGTAACTTCTCAGAGAGAATCTCCTACTGCTTTTGTCTTCCATTTAAAATGAGGTGCTAACTCATAAGCTGGAAGCTTTCTCCTGAATCAGGATAATACAGCCTTATGACCATGCTATCCACTTTGCTCCTGTTCCAGTAGCTGCACTGAAGTCTGCAGTGAAGGTGAGCAAGGGTGTTTGACCAGGACTATTTGCTACCCAGGTGCTTCCCTCCTTTGACACCTGCTTTTCAGAGCAGAACTTTGCAGAAATTCAGATGTGATTGTGCATGGAGTCTTTTTTTCCTGCCAGCCAACCAGGTGAGGCTAGTCGAATTTGCTTCCAAGGTTTTTAATGGGGAACAAAGTGTTTTGAGGTTTCATTTTCAGACCCTTGAAGGTTGGATTGGTCTTTGGCACCTTTCAATGCCTATCCAGTTTTGTTTGGTACAATGCAAACAGGTTGAAAGCATTGTACTGTTTATATATTAAAAAAAAAATATAAATCCATCCAATCCTCTCCCAACCCCCCTGCCCCAAAAAACCCTTCCAGGATTTGAAGTTTCATAGAAACTTGCCTGTTGACTCAGACAGTAAGGCATGCAGGAAGAAGGTCTTTGTATCAATAATAACCAAATGGTGGGTGTAGATAGTTGCTCTGCTGTGTGGGTTTTGGACAGCCTGTTATTTGACTGCATCGTTACAGCTTTAAAACGGGGCAGATTACCAGGGTCCTGTCTATATTTAAATGGCTGTATGCTCTGGGTCAGCTTTGGAGCCCAGTGGCTGGTGTGGTGTTTGCATTTTTGTGGACACATTAATGACAGGAACAATCTTTTGCCTTTGTCTGTGGGTAGAGTTTCTTATCAGTCATTTCAGCACCTGATTAACAGGTGCAAACAGGTACTTGGGCATCTAAAACCTTGGCTAATTGTAGGTATGAACTGTGACTTCAAAACTAGATACTACTCACTTAATGAAGCAGTCTCTATTCAGTTGGTGCTGTACCTTTGTAGAGAGCTAGCACAGTTTACCTTGCATTACCTTAAGGTTACAAGGTTAACCTTGTATTGCCTAATATGTGTTTGTTTTATTTTAAAAAAAACTTTTACAGGGCATTAGTTGTTTCATCAATTATCTCAGTCTGCAGGTAGTAGTTACAGCTTTACGGGTATCAGAAGAGCATTGGTCACCTACAAATGGTAACAATCTGGTTAATAACTACATCTTCATGATAACCCATGAATTAGGCAAACAAGTGTTATAATCCTGCATGAGGCATTGAGAATTTGCGTGGGTCAGTGGTACCATGTTAAAATTGCAAGTTAGGGTTTGGGAGGTCTTATTCCACCTGCACTCTCACCAGCAGGCAACAGGCTGCACCTGCACTGATGTGATGTGCATTTGTGGGGGGCGGGCAGAGCAGCACAAGCTAGGTGAGAATGGGGGTAGGCAGTGCCTGGCTCCTGGCTCCAAGCTTGCCTCTAGGTGACCTTTCTTTCTAACTGAGGACTGCAGAATCTTTTTGTTCTGATATCTGCTGCTCAACGATTTTGAAGAAAAGGGGCAGCAGATCAGGACAGTTAAAATAAGCTAAATATAAACGTTGATGGGAATCAGAATGGCTTTACTTTGCCGGAGAGGAGTCGTGCTTCACATGTGAATGATCTTTCTTTGACCTAAACTTAAACCATGAGTTCAGGGAACAACCATTTATAGAATTGGTTAGGTCTGTAATTCACTGTGTGAATAACAGGATGGTCTCAAAGAGAAAACAAAGATCCTTACTTCTCAGCAAAGATGCAGAATAAAACTATCAAATTTCTCTTGGCTTTTCTTGCTGTTACTGTTTTTTTTTTGGTTTTGTTTTTTTTTTTTTTTTTTTTTTAGTAGAAATGGTGGGGCTTCAGAAATACTTTCAATCAGTGTAAACCATTTCCTATTGCAGCTGGCAGCTGTTCTCTCAGCATTTGCAGATGAGGAGCACAGCAGCACTCCTTAAGAAACAATTTCTTGTGAAGAACAGATGAGTCTGAGGTTCTGGTTAAGGGAGAATGCACCCCCATAAATTACTGCATTATTGTATATGAAGAATACTTTTGTAGTCTGCCATTGGAGTGACCATTGAGTGGGATTCTGCATCCCACACTTGAAAATGGTCCCAGCTCAGCCAAATACTTGAGCATGTGCTTGAAAGCTAAGCACTGACTTCAGCAGCTTGCCTAAGGGCTGACTCAGGTTTCATGCTGGTCTGGAAGGCTGCTGTAGTTCTCCCAACTGTTCTCATATAGTGTTTCCTCCGGTGAGAGTGGATAGCAGTATTTGTGTGCTTCCTGTGCTTGTGAAATACAATGATCGCTCCTCCATAGCAGTGCTAAACTCTTTCGCAATGCAAAGACAAAACTTATTACATGGCTGGATCACTGGAGAGTGTGAGTGTGTGGGTGACATCCGCTGATGCAGTGGTGTTGATCTGGAGTGAGGTGGCCCAGATTCATGTTTGCTTTAAGTTGACTGATTGTGAGTTACAGTTTTGCTGTGTGCGTGG
Source organism: Ibidorhyncha struthersii (assembly GCA_013398815.1). Classification (NCBI taxonomy): domain Eukaryota; kingdom Metazoa; phylum Chordata; class Aves; order Charadriiformes; family Charadriidae; genus Ibidorhyncha; species Ibidorhyncha struthersii. Next base: position 378,553 of record VZSZ01004085.1, read on the forward strand.
CACAGAGGACAAAGTTGACATGAATCAAGAAAGTTAACTATCAGAGCTGCCTCCTGTTAAGGAAGGAGAGCCAAATCAAAAGATATGAGGAAGATTATTCAGGATTGAATAGTGCTCTTAATTTTCCACGCCACCATCTGAGTGTTGTAACATGTGACTAGTTGAAAGCCTGCGAGGCAGTCTGCTGCAGGGATGATATGCCTTAGTCATGGTGTCTCACCCTGAATGGGCTGAGATGTGATATTACTATGCAGGTATAGATATTGTCATAATTATTTTTTCTCCCCACAGTGTTGTTTTATAGTGTTTTTTAAGAGGAAAGGCACAAAATCAGCCTCAACATGTCGATGACCAACTGACATCCCAGAAAACTAGTTACTGTGAAGGGCAGGCAGCTGGTGATGGCTAGTGGCTGAGCAGCTGTAGGGTAGGAGACTGGCTGCAGCCTATTGAGCATAGCTATGCTGACTCGGGTTTTCATACAGATTGCTGGGAGATCAGGTTCACCATATGTGTTTGTTCCTTCTGTATTGATTCAATGTGCTGAAGTGAAGGCAGTTCAATACAGTCACAAGAAAGAGAAAAAACAAAGGCTGACACACATTTTGTCATTTTTGGCAAAAATAAATGTACAGTATAAACCAGTTTGCAGAGCTGTACAGCCCTGCCTTTGTGTTTTGAGAGTGCACATGATTTACTGCAGAAATCAGTTTGGCATAGCATAGCAGTGCAGATTCAGCAGGACCTACCATTATCTTGTCATGTTTTTTAGCAAATTGACTTTTACAATGCAGCAATTCAAAAACATGAAAGAGAAATGTGCTGAACAACCCATCCCTTCTTTCCCCCCCCATCCAGTGTGTGCTGGCAAATCTGCCACAGCTGCACCCACAGGCATGGTGGTGCTCAGCTCCCTTCCTTGCAGGCTTTGGGCATTCTGCATGTGTAAGCTGGTGTGGGTCTTGATTTTATTATTGTGCTCTCAAAGTCCCAAGCTGCTGAATTTTCAGCTAAGCATGGCAGTTCAGACATGGCGTTCTGTCATGTTTCACTTTACAGACTTAATAGGATTTGATTGGTACAGCAAGAGTAACAACTGTTAGCAAAATTTTACAGATCTTGCTGCTTTTCAGCTCTGCTCACCTGTGCCTGCTCTGCCTGCAATCTCAGATGGACAAAGAAAAATGGCCAGAAAGCAGCTAGGTTCTTGGGCTTACCATAACTAGCATTGCCTTTCACCACCTCTGACGGTAGATTATTGACCTAGATGCACCACTGGTCAGACTCAGAAGGGCACTTTCTGTGTTTTGAAAGTATGTCTCTATTCCAGTGGCTGCACTGAAGTAGCCATGGATACAGTATTTCTGCATTCTCAGATGTTTGGCAAATGTGCCTGGATTTTTGTTTATTTTTAAGGGGTTAATTTAAAATACGTAAAACTTTCCTACTTTCTGGGAATTCAGGACATTGAGCCCATACATGCCTCAGCAAATGGGTTCTATTTAATAATATCTTTGGACATTGCCGTTAAGAGATGGCTATCTCGGAGAGCTAAGCTGTGGATGTGCCAAAGGGTGAAAAAAGAACAAAAAGTAAGACTGAGGGGAGATGGGAGAAGGAAAGCTCTTTGGAGGTTTTTTTCCAATGCATAATGTGTGTGAAGGGTAGGGGCGGAGATGCTCTAAGGAGCATTCTGAGATAATGAAATAGCTTTCTTAGCTAAACGGGGTGGATTGAAATGACAGCCTTACCCATCCTTCTCTCTCGCTCTTCTGTGAACTAACCAGTGCTCAAGCAGCAGTGTTCATGTGTGGAGCAGGGCTGTGCCCACCTCCTTTTCCTCTTCCCTTGGGTTTTGAGATGAAACTCCAGGGCTAGTGTTTTCCCTCCAGCTGCCGAGCTTAGCAACTTGTGCATGAAGAAAGTTAGTTGGCCAATACCACTGCCTGCTCCTTGCAATTTGCCAGGTCCTCTGCCACCAGCATGTTCCTGTGTGCCACCGCACTCCATGAACCTGCTCCACAAACCCTGTCTTCAAGCTACAGCAGTCATTTTCTTGAATATACAACTATTTCCTCAACAGAACTTTCCTCTGTAGAAAGTACTTTTTTCCTTTTCTATCTTCCGCAGAAACTATTTGTCACTCGAAAGACCCATCTGGTTTTGAAGATTAGCCAGGCAGACCAGAGATGCCAGTGAGTGAGACCCATCTTGGTACAGCAGGTTTCAGATCCCCCTGCAGCCTATCCCTTGTGTAGATTTTACTTCCTGTCACAATTAAGGTCTTAAAATCTTTTAAGTGGCTCACCAAATAGGAAAACCTCTACTCTGTATCAATGGTTAATGGGTCTTTCTAGCAGATGTAAAATCCAGTGAAACATATACAATTTCTTTGGTTTTAACAGGAACAGATGATTTAATAAGCAGCTATAAATCTCTTGGGAATGTACAGACATAGTCAAACAGCACACTTCTGCCAGATTTTTCACTGACTAGACTTATAGCCTATGAGTCATAGCGGTCTGCTCCACTCTCCACCTCAAATGCCTGTTGTTGTTTTGGCTTTTAGAGACGCTCTGTGCTGCATATGTTTTTTTTTTATCACCTTCTTCTGTTAATGGGCTTGCTCTTTCATCCAGGAGACAGCATTCAAGGAGTTGACTGTGTGTGCATGACAGTGCATCACATTTCTTTTCCATTCCTTAGCCCAGTTTGTAACTTTTAAAATTGTGTAGTGAAAATGTTTCTGATTATTATATTAATACAGCCCCCTCAATGGGCTTAGTACTGGGATTCTGGTTAAATTGAAGGAGGTATAGTCAGCCTTTTCCTTAATACAGCAATGCTTTCCTTACAGCAGTCTATGCCCAACTTAGGAAGTTTAATAAATTTATACTAACAGTATTTCTAATAGATTGAGTTATTATCAGCTTTTTAGAGATGAGGAAACCAAGACAGACAGCAGAAAGCTGTTTCAGTCAGGTAGGTACCTGTGGCTTATGATGAACTGCAGGGGAGGGTTCTATTTCCTAAAGTATCGAAGTGCCATTCCAAATGGATGTAAAACAGCACTGTGTTTTATAACTGTCATCTTTTATATTGCGCCGGTCTGCTGGCTTTCCATAAGTGTCTTAGGTATCTAGGAACTGGGGTTGCAAGCTCCTGTTTTATTTTACAGTTGGTTCACAAGCCATGTGAATTACACTTGGGAGCCACTCTAGAGGAGGTGAGGTATTAGAATTGCTAAGATTTGCTCCAGGGTCCCATCCTGGTAAACCAGAGATGAAACTAGTGATAAAACATGAGGCTTTGTATAGAATTTTTAACCATTGTGGAGGTTCTTGCAAGACAGGTGCAGTGCAGCTTATTCTGAACTCAGCTGGATAGAGGTGATCTTAAAAACAGCCCACAACATAGTTTTGCATTGTGTTTTGTGTTTTTTTTTTTTTTTTAATCTTACAGTGCAAGTATCTAGAGTGTGACCAAATACAAAATCTAAGAAATGTTGTGCAAAATTCTGAGTTTGTCATACACAGGCAGGAAAAATCAGGCTCTAAATCTCTCGCTGGCTCAGGACAGCATTTGCATTGGTTGTAGTCCGGGACTGTGTAAATCGTGAGGAAAGTTTCTTATTTCAGTGACAGGGATGACAGAGAAGCCCTGTTCATGTTTGGCCTTTTTCAGGCTGGAGAGAGTATAAAAAATGCATAGATGTGAAGCAGGTTAAGAAACTGGAAACAGCCTTGGAGGTTGGATTAGTGTACAGAATTGTAGAGCATGATCAAAGATACATATTGTTTGAAGTTTATGGTGAGTTTACGAGTCATTCCAATGCTGTTTGCTTCTGATTTCTCATTGCTTCAGAAAGCCAAACAGGTATTGTCTTACTAGGTTAAGAAAGCTATCCAAGGTCATACAACTGCATGGTGTCAAAATCAAGAACAACATTTGTTTCTTCCGACTCCTTGTTAGGTCCCTCCACACTGCGCAGGAAGCAGAATAGAGATTTTCAACCCTATGCATATGTGGGGGGAAAAAAAAGCCCTTTCAGCTCTTTCTGGCAAACTGAGAGTGGTGTTTCGTGGTTTCAGTAACCACAGAGCTCTTGTGTTTACTGATGGGACTTTCACACGTCAGGAAATTAGAAAACTGAAGTCGTAATAAGCATGTCTGTTCTTGAATGGGGAATTTTCCCCAAAGCAAGTTGTGATGCATGCTGCTGATGATTTGAATCTTACAGTTCAGACTTCCCATAAGCTGCTTCCAGCATTGGTATGCACTAACCTGTGTTTGGAGTGAACATACACACACCCAACTGCAAGGGTAGCAGCCATAAGTTACATGTTTAAATCTCTGCATAACTTCATTCGGAATGGGCAGGGCCATTAGAAGTCTGGTCCTACTGTGGCGTTTAGGTGGAGGTGTTGGTGCAGTGTTCAGTGCTCGTGCTCTTGCAGGCCCAGTTAGGGGTTAGTTAGAAATCAAGATTTGTAGCAGAGCTTTTGTGAGCACTTCTTCACTGGCTGCAAGGTCTTTTGCAAACTTTCTGGTGTGTGGTCTTTGTGCACTGAATGCCTAACACTCAGCCTGTGTTGTGGGATTTCACCATTTTCATAGTATTAATAGCAAGCAGCAGCGGTTCCAGAAAGTGAGTTGTCCATCCCCTTAAAGTAATGTACATAGCAATGGGGATCATCATGTGACTACATGGACCTTATCCAGTGTTTTAAAGGAAAAATATCTATAACAGTGTCTTGGCCTATATAAGCTGTATAGTTTTCCCAGACTTGGAAGAAAAGCACTGGTACTTTCCCAAGTTCCGCCCTTTTCAGTTTGATGTAAAAAAAATGTTGATTCTTGCTTTTCTTTTGTCTTTAAAATGGGAAATACTTTAATTAATAGAAGACATTATGCTTTTTTTTTATGGCAAGAGGCAAAATGTTATCTCTGAGCCATCTGTTTTGATAAGAGTAAAGCAGAATGTGTACTTTTTTTTTTTCTTAAATAATTGCCTCTACCGTTAGTGGTGAAGAAGAGACAAGTAGGTGTGTGATTCCCCAGCAGCTTAAAAGGGGGTGTTGGGAGAGCCCTTCCTTGGATATGGGGCTGTTTTCAGAGGCTTCCCCCAGCTCTGTTTGGAAGAGTGCACGGCACTGGAGGAAGAGGAATGACCTTGCTTTTAAGGCATTCATCTAGAGCTCAGGCGCTGGGAGCTGTGAATTCCCAGCGCTGGGACTGGCTTCCTCTGTGGTCTGCAGCATGTTGCTCAGGGGTTGTCTGTGCTGCACAATGGAGCTCGGCACAGAGAGCCCTGGAGCTGACTCCAGGAGGTCTGCATGGCCCCACAGCACGGTGGGGCACTGTGTGGAGGCATGACCTCCTTCTCGAAAAAATACTGTGCTAGTTCAAGCACTGCCCGGTGCTGTTGGGGCTTTGCTACTTCCAGTTCTGGAGTTATGGTGGTTGCAGCTCATTTGGACATCTTTGTACCACACTCCACTGCTAAACCCAGGAAGCACTGAGTTACTGAGAAAGTAACACAGAGTTCACAAAATGTTTTTGAACTGTCTGCATGGTCTGGTTTTGGATTTCTTCTGTTTTGCGCAAGCTCATCCTAGTCACTCCAGTGTCACTGATTTTCATTTCTGCACTGGAAATAAACTAGAAGGAAAGCCTAATTTCAGTTGTTTCCCGTGCCCAAATTGTTTTCCAGGAAGAAGAAAGTTCCGATATCCCTTGGAGTTCAGCTGACCTCGACTGCCTTCCAGGTCCTAACTATGATCTCAAGGGAGACAGCAAAGCCTGGTGGTCAGAACCTGGCTGGTCACACACTGTTTCTGAGGGGCCACTGTGCAGCCTCTTGCACAAAGCCACTTAACTCCTTTGTTCCAAGCAGCCACGCAAAAGTGACATTTACCCGGCTTTGTAAAGCGTGCTGAGGGCCATGAATGAAAGAATGAAAGGAGCTGTGCATATTCAAATCAATATAGTGTTTATCTGCTGTATCCAAAATAGAGAAAAAAATAGCTTTATTGTCTGCGGCTTGAAAAATCGGCCTGCTGTGATGACTATTATGCTGTTGCTGGCTTTGATTTTGATGAGGTATAGGTGAGGACACTAGTGCTGGGCTGGTGCTCGCAGTATCCTTCCTCCCTACGTATCCTAAGCCGGGCTCACAGGCATCCCCCAGCATGTTACCAGCAGTTCACAGCATCTCCAGGTCAAATTGGAGGTTCAAGGCATGACTAAAATAAAGGAAGCCAACTGCAGAAGTTAGCACACAGATAAGTTATTGCTTTTTGTCCAAAGGAATATCAGTCTGACGCTTGGTTCTTAGAGTGTTTTGGCTAATAGGCTTTGGAAGATAAGATCTATCCAGTCAGAGTGGTGGCGTAAACTTCCTGTGAACTTTCATAGCTGGCGATCAAAAGGAATCACAAAACATGTAGTCATTATTTATCTATTTATTTATTTATTTAGAAGTTCAAAGTGTGCAGAGCACTATTAGTTGTGATTTTTCTCATATAAACAAGGTGATATCTTACTGGATGTTCAGCCTTAGGCCTTCTTATTTTCCATTTTTAACGTAAATTAAGACCTCTTGCAGTGGGGGGAAAAATGCAAAAAGTCAACCACCACCCATATTCTGCTTCAGAAACCAGCACTGCATTATTGAATATCCCTGTCCTCAAGCCCATTGCTTTGTTAAGACGCTCTCCCCTTTATGAGATCCATAGAGCCAATGTAACAATAAAGATGGTTCTCAACAGTATCTTCTTCTTTGTCTGACTACCTGAATGCAAGTATACGAAGGGCTACCTTGACAATAATTTGAAAAGTGCCTCTTCAGGTGGGGGTTTAGCTTAAAGGATGTGTATTCCCATAATTTATGTGCTCTGAGAAGGATTTTGCCCCTCTGTTCCCATTAAGTCAAAGCTTTGCAGCACTCGCTCAGATGCATACAAGATTTTGTGCTCGCAGAGTTATATTCTTGTGAGTCCTGCTTGCATTGCAATGCCAGGTGTGAGGGGGTCTGTTTTTTAAGTTGCCTTCTAGTCCCATGCGTAGCATCTTGTGTCGCAGGATGTGTACTGTGAACGAGGGCAACAGAAACTTGTCCTTTGGCTTTTACTCAAAAGAACTAGTAGTGAACTAAGACAAACTGAGATATCTCACATTCATGTAGGGTCAAATCAGAATTTCTGTGGAATTTCAAGCAACTCATTGACATCTCTCCTGATATGGCTAGTTCCCAGGGGAAGCATGCTTCTCTCATTTGCCTCTCTTCTTGGGATAAAAATCCACGCTTGATGGGGCTATATGCAGTAGAAAAAAAGGTATAGGAAGAGACTAACACCTATGAAGGGCAAAATTTTCGTGGTTTGTCCAGACAGAACAAATAGACTCCCTTCGGGGTCTTCCCCCCTCCATCAGTTTTGGTCCTACAGCTTCCTGTCTTTCCTTTTTAGGCATGCCTGGGATACAGCACAGCCATGCACAGCAAGGGTGTTGACTGGAGCGCAGATAGGTTGCAGACAGGGCTGGCTCTGGAGAGTGAAGGAGCAGAAGGACTTATTTACATGAGGTTCCCACCTTTTGGTTATCCCTATGGCTTGGCTTGTGCCTTGGCCTGGTGCCATCTGACACAGTTTGCAGCACTGGGATGTTGAGGGCTGGCTGAGTTGGCTGCCTGGGCCTGGAGCCAGTTTGTATGGCTTGTTTGGCTTTGTACTGCTTTCCTAGCAGGGTGAGCTGTAATATATGTCTCCTGTCATGAATCAGACCATTGGCATGGATAATTCTCAAACCAGGCGTTTACGTGAGTTAATTCCACACTGTTCAGGTTTAAAGTTGTTCTATTAAAGAATTATCCAGCTTATTGCTTAGCAGATTTTCAACCTCATTAGTAGGTTTAGCATGGGGAGTGTGTCCCAGTTATATCACCAAACAACATCTTAAAGCTTTAATTGCCAAATAAAAACTTTTTCCATCTCTCTTTTCTGAAATATACAATGTTACTAAAGCACCACTTTGGTAAAATATCGTAGCATATGTTTGGCATATTTTTATGTTCTTTTGAAGTCAATGTTTAAGTGCTCTGCTGAATCAGGGCCTAAAACAATAGCCACAAAGTTAAGCCACTTTATTTCTGAATAAGTGTTTGCACAGGAGTTGAATGTGTGTCAGCTTCTTGTCATGAACCCCCAGGTACAGATATCATCTTAGTTTCATGGAATCACTAAGCAACTTTTGCAAATTGCAGTCTTGCACCCAGTTGAGATGTCAGGGTCAGACCCAAGTATGGAAGGATTTCGTTCGCAGAATAAGATCAAACTGAAATAGGATACAGGACCATAAGGGGATTGGCAGCATCTCAAAGAGTGCACAGCTATGATTAGTCATTTCATATATACATATAGTATGTGTGTGTGTATATACATATACACACACAGAGGTTTTTTTTCTGAGTTAGTGAAGTTAGTATAGTGCTTCAAACATGATCCTTGTTGGGCTATTAAAGAGGTCATGGAAATTTTTAATTCTCCTGCTAGAAGAGAGAGTTGTGGAAATACTGTATGGGTAATGGATCTGATGCTGAAGTGAGAGAAGAAAGCAAGTTCATAGCTGACTGATCTTAGACCTACACCTGTGCAGTCCCATTGCAACTGGGGGACTCATATGTTGGGCCAGCTCCTTTGCTATTGTTTGCAGGGCTATGATATACTTTTGTACTACTTACTATGATAACACGATTCTAACAAAACATGATGCAGTGCGGCAAAATTGAAGTTAATGTGCCACTAAAGTCAGTGGAAGATTTAATCACTTCAGTAGAGTGGTGCTTTTGGGGTCAGAGGTGTTATCTTTTGCTGCTTTTTTTATTGCTGTGCTCTTATGCAGTTGTGTTGGAGTGTTAACAGTACAGGCCAGTGCTCTGGACTGTTAATTCAAAGAATTCAATGGTGTCATGGGACTGCTTTAAAGAGTATGGTGGCTGCTGTCCTGGATGTCATCACCTTGTCCCAGCTGGTAGTCACAGAATGCCCTATGCACAAGTACTGAGTGCTGGGCCTCTAAATAAACTGCCAAGAGCACAGTTTTTGTAGTGCATGCATGCTTTATATTGTGAGTTGGTTGGGGCCTTTTCCCTTATTTCCATACCTCTGGCAAGTCACTGCCTGGTGATGAGGAAGTGCTGCTGCCTAGCTCTCTGCTTTTCCCAGCGAGGTCAGCAGGAGCTGTAGGCGCTTGCCTTTCCATGGTATTGGGTTGAAAACATACTGGGACAGGGCACTCAAGCTTTGCTTTTTGCTGTTGACTCTTAAATTTATCTAAGTCCAAACATATACATCTGTTGAGGTCACTGAAAAGATGGTCAGTAGCTATGGTGTAGAGATGATGTGAGAGGGAGAGAGATAAGGTGGCCATCTGCTATGGGAAAGGGGCAGAAGCCCTTCTGAAGGGCAGAAAGTTATTTGAAGAGGGGGAAAATCATAAATCATTTTACAAGACTATTTTTATGTCGAACTTCATTTTATTTAAAAAATACAAAGGAAAATATTACTGAAGTTAGTGCAGTGATTAATCTCCGTTTACACCTACCAGAGATTTGTGCTGCTGTTGTGGGCGGCTTAGTCTGTAGCTCATCTCTGGTTTTGTCTTTTTAAATCCAGAAGTTGATATGTGTTTTCACCTACTGAAAGTGATAAAATTTCATGAGCCATTTAGGAGCAAATCTGATTTTTGTTTCCTCTTCTGTTGCTGATAATGGCTGCTTGATTTGGAAAGTGTTCCGTAAAGAATCTCAGACCACGCAGCTTGTGGAGAGAGCGGCTCATATTTCCCTTTCCAGTCTCAAGGGCAGAGACGCCAGGTGTGCCACGGTGAGGACTCTTTCACTGCACACTCACCCTTTTCAGTGCATGTCTGCTCCTGTGTGCATCACGTGGCTTCTGCATCCTGCGCTTGTGACCACAGAGCATAGGAAGGAGTGCATTCAACCAGTCAGAAATGGGAAGTGTATCAGAAATAAGAAACTAAACATCAGCAATGCGTGAGTAATGGATTGTCTGTCTCCTGCAGGGGATAAGGTTACATACGCTAATGCTTTTTGATCACGGTGTAGCCATCATACTGTAATTAACCAAACATCAGCTGTTTGTCATGTCCTCTGTTTATGATACTGAACTCTGTTCTGATCCTAAATTTTGTTCTGAGGTGTTGATGTGCTCAAAAAAAGCCCAATGAGGGAAAAAAGTAAAAGGTGTGAATGGTTCTTGTTTCACTGGGGCCACTCTGAGCAAAATATTTCACCTTTTGGCAAGGTGAATTGGGAGTGTATTTGTGAAGCTTAGAATAGAAATGTGCTTGTCTGGGGTCTTCTGTGATAGTCACCAGCCCAAGACCAAAGCTTGGGCCATAGTTTTACTACAGTGCTTTGTACCTATGTATTTGTGCATACATAACATATTTTAACGACTTCATTTGTTTTGTTTGGAACTTTAAACTGTAACAGAGTGTATATGTAATGCAATGAGCATTTTCAATTGTTTATAAATACTAGCTTGCATGCTCCCCTGAGATCCTTGCCATATGTGCAGATGTGGTCACCTAATGAAGTGCTACAGAGCATTGTGATAAATTCTGGAGTGGGACATGATGCAGATGGTTGGTACACACTCCCATGCCACCAGTAATGGGATTTATAGAAAATCTGAGACTGATCAACCATTTCACCTGTCCATTGACCAATTCCTAGGTTGTTTTTTCTTTTATTTATTTATTTATTTATTTATTACTTCCACATCTTTGAGCACTCCCTTTGCAGCGTTGTAGGGTAAAACATGCCTTTCTTGGGAGGAGTTACCTGTCTACCTCTTTGCCAGTTAGACTGCTGAAACTGTGCCCACTTACAGCATGTGATGAGTTTAACTCAGTCATACACCAAATGGAACTTTTCGAGACAAGAACATGTCATAACTTTTTATATAAGGAGGTGATTGGTGACAGCCAACATGGCTTCACTAAAGGCAAATTGCGCCTGACAAATTTGGTGGCCTTCTTCGACGGGGTTACAGCATTGGTGGGTAAGGAAGAGCAACTGACATCATCTACCTGGTACTCGTGCAAAGGATTTGATGCTGTCCTGCACAGCATCCTGGTCTCTAAATTGGAGAGACCAATTGGGTGGACCACTCCGTGGATAAGGAATTGGCTAGATTGTCGCACTCAGAGTTGCAGTCAACAGCTTGATGCCCAAGTGGAGACCAGTGACGAGTGGTGTTCCTTAGGGGTTGGTACTGGGACAGGTGCTGTTGAATGTCTTTATTGGTGACATGGACAGTGGGATTGAGTGCACCCTCAGCAAGTGTGCTGATGACACCAAGCTGTGTGGTGCAGTAAACACACTGGAGGGGAGGGATGCCATCCAGAGGGACCGGGACAGGCTTGAGAAGTGGGCCTGTGTGAACCTCATGAAGTTCAACAAGGCCAAGTGCAAGGACCTGCACATGCGTCCGGGCAATCCCAAGCATGAATACAGACTGGGTGGAGAATAGACTGAGAGCAGCCCTGAGGAGAAGGACTTGGGGGTCTTGGTGGATGAGAAGCTCAACGTGAGCCGGCAATGTGCATTCACAGCCCAGAAAGCCGATGGCATCCTGGGCTGCATCAAAAGAAGGGTGGCCAGCAGGTCAAGGGAGGTGATTCTGCCCCTCTACTCCACTCTTGAGAGACCCCACGAGGACTACTGTGTCTAGCTCTGGCACCTGTTGGAGCGGGTCCAGAGGAGGGCTGTGAAGAAGATCAGAGGGGCTGGAGCACCTCTCCTTTGAAGACAGGCTGAGAGAGCTGGGGTTGTTCAGTCTGGAGAGGAGAAGGCTCTGAGGAGACCTTATAGCAGCTTTCCAGTTCTTAAAGGGGGCCTATGGGGAAGATGGGGAGGAACACTTTTTGAGGGAGTGTAGTGGTAGGATGAGGGGCAACGGTTTTAAACTGAAAGAGGGTAGATTTAGATTAGGTATCAGGAAGAAATTCTTCACTGTGAGGGTGGTGAGACACTGGAACAGGTTGCCCAGAGAAGCTGTGGATGCCCCATCCCTGGAAGTGTTCAAAGCCAGGCTGGATGGGGCTTTACGCAACCTGGTCTAGTGGAAGGTGTTCCTGCCTATGGCAGGGAGGTTGAAACTAGGAGATCTTTTAGTCCCTTCCAACCCAAACCATTCTGTGATTCTATCATTCTGTTTGGGTCCTATGGTTCTGCTGGGCTTCCCTGGTGCATTCGTAAGGGAAATTAACATGAACTTGCAAGCTTAGCATTCATGTCTAGAAAAACTATTTCATGTGATGTCATTTCAGTGTCTTCTGGATTCTTGACAGCTGAAGTAGTTTTCTTTCTATATTCATCCACCTGTGAATAGTATTCATGCAGTTTTTGGTAACAGTGTAAAATATGCCACATACATATGCCTTTGGGTAGTGTTTTTGATATAAAGGGAGGTGGTTTAAGTGTACAATCTGCTAGGAGCTCTGTCATTCACAAAATGTAGGGCTTTCAGAAGTACAGTCAATAATATGCTCCAGTGCAGTTTATATTTTATACTAGTTATATGGAGAGACAGGTGTTCCCATAAGACATCTCACTTATCTCATGTCTAGGGGGTTTTTAATCCCACTTTTGCTATCATGTTGCAGACACAACCAGAAGAGTAATATGTTGGAACTCTTAAATCTCCTCTTGTATAAACCTAGCCATGTAATGGATTATGTAATGCATATACACACTTTCTTGTGTTCAGCTCCCTAATTAATATATAAAGGGTAACACGCTAATTTTATTTTAAGTCTGTAATGCAAGGGTGGAATATCACAACAGCATAATGAAGTGGTTGATAGAGAAAAAAGAAATTGATTTCCTACTTAGTATGGCATAGTAAGCTTTGCAATTTTACGCCCACTAGAGGGACTGTTGCTCATACAACTCATTGCAGAAATCAGTCTCAGGCAGTCCCTTTGGTATCTTTTATGAAGTTTTAAAACCTTGAATGACTGACTCCAGTTAAATCCTCTAAAGAGTAAGTCTCCAAGCTATTTCTCAAAGTGTAAGAACCTTGAGCACAGTGCTGTTCTGAGTCCAAATACTTTTTACTGAATTTCCTTACTAAATGCTCTTTTTCTTTATTTTTTTAAAAACTGTTTTCTGTTCTCTTGATTTATCAGTCCAGGCTTTTCTATATGACATTGCTGGGGATTAATTTAGATTTTTTTTTTTTTTTGTCAAGGATAAAATGCTGTGTGTCTTTATTTATGTTTGTAATAAGTTTTGTTTTGCAACCATGGTGCCAGTGTATATGGTAAATTAATCAGTTTTTGTATTTGCAAACGTCATTGAAATGGGTTTCTCCTTTAACTGGGACATGGTGAGTTTTGGGTAAGAGGCACATAAACTTACAGTTGCTATGAGAAAACTTCCAAATGTATCTGTTTTGTCTTGTTTGGCTGGGGGATTTTTTCTGTTTGTTTGAGTTGCATGTTCCTGACCTTGCACATTTTTCTTCTTAATTACAGAAACATGAAAGAATACAGGAAGTCCTGAATGACCACGATGAATACCTGTGCTAATTAAGTCACTGGCTGGGTACTGGGAGAACAGCAAGGTAAGCAGTTAGGCCATGCCAGCAGCGTTTCTTGTAATCTGCATGATTGTATTTCAACAAAGCCTTAGTACTTTCAGATATCAAATTCATAACAAGTCAGGCAAAGACAAATAGCCCACAGGTTTAAATGCAATAGATTTTCTTTTAGTTCAAAGCTTTGGCAAGCAAACACCTCTGTGTTCCTTCCTGGGGGGGGATACTGCAAGTTCTGTGGGGTGTGGGTGTAGTTTTTTTTGTTTTTTTTTTTTTTAAAGGCAATATCTCTAACTTCAATAATCGATTCATGACCAAAGCTCAGCTTCCTGGGCTGACTCTAGGGAGTGCTTGGAGGAGGGGTGGAATGCTTCAAAAACTTAGCTGATGAAAAGGCATGCTGTTTTGTGGATGCCTCCCAGAATTGTTTAAATCTGTGTATGTGTGTATGTGCGCGCGCATGAAAAGAGAGAGCGATATCTCCATGACAACTGGCCTGGCCAGTCTGTGTTCTCTGCAATCATTTTAGCTGGAATCAGTGCTGCAAAAGGTCACATGAAGGAGTTGTGGGAAGCACAGCAGGTATTAGACGCTAAACAACTGGTTTTCTGATTGCCTCAGATAGTAAGTTTTCTCTGGGAAATACAAATCTGAGAATGGAGTGGAAAGGGAAATGCTCCAGCTTTCAGGTAACAAAAATTGCCTTTTTAATTTTATTTCCTCCCATGTTAAAGTTTGGTGGGGTGGTGTGTTTCTGTGTTGTTTTTTTTTTTTTCCCCTTGTGGTGTTTACTCCCAGCCGAGTGTCTGAGTGAGCTTGGATTCCCTAGCTCTGGGGAATGATGTCATGCAGCAACAGTTGGATTCTATTAGCCAGGGAAAGAGGAAACATCCTGCATTTTTGAAAAGAAAAAAAACCCAAAACTTTGGCTCTTTGTTGAATTTTGTGCAAAGGTTGCAAGATGTGTTTAAAAAAAAAAAAGTTTCTAACAGATTAATTCCCAGAAAATGACAGTTAGGAACTAGACAGCACCAAACTTTAAAACCACTTGAAACAATTAGTTCTATATGCAAGAAAATTATAGAAGTGTTACATAATTCAGAAGACATTTCTTTCTTCTTGGATGCTCCTATATTCATCTTTAATGAGAAAATTAATTGCACTGTAATTAAACAGAGGATTTGGAACCTCCATGCACTTGGGATCCTTTAGGAGTTTTTTGGAGAATGTGCTGCTAAAGAGCTTCTTCTGAGTTGGTCTCTGTCTCAAGCTGCTGCTTCTGAATAGATGATGCTGGCAGCATTGTTCTTAACAAGGTTTTCAGCCCTGGGCTATGTTTTTCATAGCTTTAAACCAGCCTTTTTGGGAGATGGTAGAGGGGGAAGAAAGCAAGAAAACTTTAATAAGTTCAGCAATTTGAAAGGTTCTTTTTCCCTCCTTTCCTCAGAGACATTTGCCAAATGCTGTATTCAACAGTCAACATTAGGGTAGCGTGCATAAGATTTTAAGTGGAAAAAATACCTAATGATTAATGCATAACTGCTAATGAAAAGACTTAGAAAACTGATATAATCCTACTTGCTCAAACATCACAAAAATACACTGTACTGATAACCATAATGAGATTAGATTACCCCTATGTTGCTTAAACTCTCTTCTAGCAGATGCTCTTTTCTACTTTCCTGCTGCTGTGCTCCCTTCTGTGTGTTTCAGGCATGATCCAAAGCGTGCTGGAGTCCATGGGAGTTTTCCTGTCAACTTCAAAAGACTTAAGATCAGTCTCTGCCTGAGAACTTCTCAGCCTCTGTTTCAGTCTTTTGACTGTAGGACCAGGCCACAGGCTCTCTGCTTTTTCTTGAATGTTCCAAACAGAAGGTCTTTTGTGTTCCTCCAAACAATGCCAGGCGCTGCTGGCTGGCTTCAGCATGGCTGCTAAACACGATGGAGATAATGGTGATGTTTATTTCCGCTTTTTTTTTAAATTGTCCTAGAAGGGGAAAGTGCAGTAAATGGAAATCGGATCCTTCTATCCCACCTCCCCTCCTCACAAATGGCTGTTGTTTATGAGTGTGTGTGTGTGTGTGCATGTGTATGTCTATGTCTGTGTGTGCAAATTGTCCCTTGATTAAAGGGCAGTATTGTCTGTGCTTCAGGGAAGAGTTCCAGGAAGACTTTAGGGGGAAAACACTGTTATTGTTGTGATCTGCCAGTAGAGCACTCATGAGGGAGAAGCAAGCTGTCCTGGAGCAGGCAATCTTTCTACAACATGCGTACGGACCTAACAGCTGTCATCTGCAAACTGAGGGCTGATCTGCACATTCTAACATTTCGTGTCCCCTTCTTGCCTACTTGATTTGACCAGCTTGACTCTATAAATAAAATACTTCAGTTAGTGAATATCAATTGATAACCTGGATAAGTGATTGGAAAAAATAATTTTTCATCTGTTTGGTTGGGAGCAGTTTAATAAGAAATCCTTGTGCCATTCTTGACTAAAAATGAAATATCTGTGGAGATGGAGTGTTAATTGGAACCATCCCCCTCCTTAAGAACGGAGTTTTGTGATGTTTACCCAAGTTTAAGGCTTGTTTGTAGGAAAATGCTATTATTCCCTGAAATTTCTGAGACAGAGAGATCAGGATTTTCAAAACCAAACCCACTGCTTTTAAGTGCTTACATTTTGCAAATGGTCAGCTTGAGGCTCCTAAGAGATCTCTGCAGGGTGTTGCAAATTGGGCATTCCAAAGGCAATGGTTACTTTTTGGTGTTTATCTGTTGTGTGATGTGATGCAGCAGGAAGCCTGGTGAGTTCTCTCCCAGCGTTCCTGGCCGAGTGGCATTTCCCTTAATGGTCTATGCTGTAGTATTTACATGTTACTTTGAGAAGACATACAAGGCATCATTCCCATAGTCCTTTAATATAATTTCTATATGTCCTAGCATTCTGAATGGTTCCAAATGATGTTTGCATATGTTATATACTACATATACTTTACCAGTAGGAAAATAAAAAAAAATAAACCAATAAGTTGTAGAGACATGGGGACTGACCTCTTCTGCCTAGTGACAAGTGATAGGACGAGAGGAAATGGGTTCAAGTTAAGCCAGGTGAGGTTTAGGTTGGATATTAAGAAAAATTTTTTCACTGAAAGGGTTATCCAGCATTGTAACAGGCTGCCCAGGGAGGTGGTGGTTTCGCCATCCCTGGAGGTGTTTAAAAAAAGGGTAGACATGGTACCTGGGGATATGGTTTAGAAGTGGTTTTGTCAGGTTAGGTTAATGGTTGGACTCGATGATCTTAAAGGTCCCTTCCAGCCTTAACGATTCTATGATTCTAAGTTGTAATATATTTATATCTACACTCACAACAAGATACCTTCTAGCTGACCTACTATGATTGGGCATAAACGTAACCAGCCACATAGGCATTGGCACATTGTTTTTTTTCATGCATTAAGGGAGTAAGCAGTTGAAGAAGGCTGCGCTTGCAGCAGTCTCTGCAGGCGTCATGGCTCTGCGCTCAGCACGGCTCTGTGCTCAACACAGCTCCTGTGGACAGGTACTCTATGGTCCTTAGCCCAGCGTTTGCAGCCTGCTGTAGTTGTCACTTTACAAGTGCATTCAATTCTGTATCTTGAAAAGAGTTGCTTTAATTTGTTGTGCTGACGTAAATCTCCTTGTTGGTCCCATGCATCCACCATGTTTCTGCCAGTGGCTGTGTGCCCACATTCTGTCTGTGGATAGTCAGTGGCTCTCAGTTTTCCAGAGAGATTAATGTGTTTTTTTTGATATGATTAGTTGTGTCCTGTCTCATTGCACTTAGAAGGAAAGTGAAAGGACGTGGTAGAAATCTTTTTAATTCTCTCTCCTTGACTGTCTAATGAATAATTTTTATATTCCGAGTAATAATGTTTTAACTGCTTGTTTTATCTTGCATAAGATCATCTTTTGTGTAACTGCTCGTACTCCCTTTATCCATAGGTTGACAGCGTATGATTCCCTGTTGTCTGTTGCTGTGAGTTCCAGGTTAATTGCTATGTTGACATGTTTGTCTTTATTACTTGGAAATACACAGCTTTGTTTGTGAATGGGCTGAGGCTATGTAGAAGCCTAGGACTGACTTTGTGTCATTCAATACTTGGTTCTGTTTTTACTCTCTTCCCTAAATAACTCAAGTCCCTTCAATTTTTCTTCTTAGGGAAAGTCTGTGAGACACTGGAAAAACACTGCAGTTGTTTCTGTTGCTGCTGTTTTCTTTGAAGGCTGGGTGATCTTCAGGGCACCTGGTGTTACAGTTGTGGACAGATGCACCATTAAATAATTGAACATGAGATCAGTATTCTCCACCTGTAACTTTATGCTCACAATAGATCGAATTTATTGATTGAAAACAACAGTACTGCATATTTAGAAGGATGAGGATGCTCAAATCTTTCCTTATTTTCTGTAAGTTAATTTCAATTCCAGCAGTATGAACAAGTAGTTCTCACAGTTGTTTCCTCTCATGAGTTGTTTTCTGGTCATGGTGACTCTGAGTGGCTTTCTAAGCTGTAAAGTGTGATGTGCAAAAGGATTTGTTCTGAGAAGCTCACACTGAATATGAGTGTGGCTACCTTTAATTACAGCAAGAACCTTGAAATGATTGCACTGTCATTCCGTTCTGCAGTGCAGGCTCTCATTAGTGCTAATCAGTGATCTCTGTTCTGCTTTTGCATCGTTGACCCAGTTACTTTGCTGAACTTAACACAGTTGCTAGTGTGACACAAAGCAGACTCTTGGCACAGCCCTGATCACAGAGCAGGGAGAGATCTGGCAACTTTCACACAAATCCATTATAATTAAGGCTTCCGGTCTGGGATTTAAACTTCTTCTTTCTCTTAAAAGCCTGAGAGGCTTTATAAAATATTTTTCAGGCTGAAAATGAACCTACTGCTGGTAGAGGCAAAGTCCCCTGATGGTATTAGCTGCAGGCAGACCTGCAAGAGGCAGGTGCTGCTCTTGTTCCTTCATCAGGCTTTGCAAATGTGCTTGCCCCCTGAGCACTTTTTGAACAGAGCCTCCCAGTTGTTCTGCAGTTTCACGTGACAATAACAGAGTCCCTCCCCCGCTGCACTCAGACTAGGAACTGGCACTGGAGGAAAGGCAACTATGCAATACTCTTCTAACAGTCCGAGTTCAAGTCTCATGTAGCATTAATCCTCTCTGCCCACTTGGAGCCAAAATGTTGTATGCAAGGGGCTGTTCAAAGGAGTCCCATTTCCCTGTCCTGTCAGAGGCAGTGCTCCCCTCTTGAGCTATTTTTTCCTCATCCTGTTGCAGTTTGATGACAAGAAGATGAATCAGAGGCAAAAACTTTTGCCAATGGCAAGAGCACAATTTGGCATCCCTTGTGCAGCTGGCATCCAAAGGATACAAACCATCAAATTATCCCATGCTCCTGGTCCAGCTGAGCCTGTTGGTTTATGACCAGAACATCCCTCCGCTCTTTAAAGTGTACTTGAGAGTTAAAAGGCATCTCTAAGCATTTACAACATTATGGACATACTGAGGACTGTTGGACAATTTTGACAGTACAAAACCTGCTCCCTGCCATGCTATTTCATGCCTCCTTGGTAGAGAGCAAAAAGCAATTTGAGAGCTGCAGCAGTATGGAAATATTTGCAGCTGCACAATTTGCATTCCCACATTTCAGTCTCTCACAGGCCCATGCAGATCTGCTATTATTAGTTTTAAAAGGAGAATAGCTGACAGCTCATTCTCTTGAACGGCGTATTCCAGAGCGTGCTGTTTTATGATGGAGTTGTCAAGAGTGGCAAGCCAAGAAAGTATTGACTAAAGTTACAAAGGAAAATCTCTGATGTAGAGAACAATCCTGTTTATCCAAAAGATTTGTAGGGGACAAAACCATCTTCATACCACTCTGCTGTCAACATGTTCAAACCCATACTGGGGGAGGTGAGAATCTGAACAACTCAGCCTGTTGTGTTCATCCCCTAGCAGTTACTGGGAGAGCTCCGCAGGGGGCTCCTGGCACGTTGTTGCAGGGAAGGGGACATATTGCAACTCTGTCTTCAGAAACCTGCCTAAAAAATAATTTCAAGTGACTCATTCTGGTGTTGTTTTTTGGAGAAGAGTCAAGCTGGTTTCAGAGGGAAGAGTGGAAAAAAAACCCAAAACCCGACCACTTTTGGACACTGGGTATGCTTTGTGTAATCAGCTGGTGTTCTATATTAGAGCTGCTCCACTGTCCATCAGACTGCATTTCACCATTGCACTGACCCCACTACATTCGTGCTTGGGGCAGCAGATTGGCTTTTGGGAATGTATGAAGACCTAAGGGCAAACATTGGTTTTTCAGTGCTCTTTTATTAGCAGCAGCACATGACAGTAGGTTGCAAGTCGAGTGGTATCACCCCAGGACGTGCACAGGCTGATGCCTGGCCATCCCTTTTGTTTCCTGCGGAAAGCACTGCCCTTGTGTGCCACCTGTAAGCAAGACTCTGCTCCCAGCCTGGGCAGCTGAAGCACAGCTTGCTTTCCCTGATCTGAGGCTTTAGTGGAGGAGGAGTCCTGTCCTTGGAGCTGTAGAAGATGATGCATTTAGGTCTTCCCTTCCCTACGGCAATGAGTCTCTGCCATGATGCTGTAATGTCATGGGATTGTCCCCTCTGCCCTCACTTGGGATGCTCTCATGAAAGGTGAAAGCAAAGAGTGGCATGAGGTGAGAAGGCTAAACTGCCCCCAGTCACCATGGGCTGGGAGGAGACTGCATGTTTTTCAGTGCAGAAGGGTTGTGTCCTTGACGATGACTGGTGATCAGCTGGACAGGAACACTGTTCCCTTCAGCCAGGCCAGAGCTGCTGTCAAGGTACAGAGGAGGTAGTCCCAAAACACATGCAGAGCTGAGGTCCTTACAGACCCTGCCTGTTGCCATGTGCTGCCTACGCCCTCCTCCTCCTCACTTTAGGAAACATGGAGACAGGGAAAAGGGTAGCAACAAGAGTGGGTCTCTTTCATTTTCTATCCAGCAGTTGAGCCCAGGTTCCATTTTCAACAGAAGTCTCCCAGGAAATGAGATGTATTTAATGTAAAGCCAGGGGGCTGGCAGAGGTTGAACCTTACTGCATTTAGAAACTGCTTACTTCATGTCCTCATGTTTGGAGCTCTTTGTGGCGAGGGGGCTGCTACACAAGCTAGCTGTACAGGGGACCCCATCAGCAGGTTATAACCTCTTCTGTGCCAGACTCAGCCAATAGTATAACATACTGTTGAATTTGACATTTGCATTAAGATCTGCTTTCCTCTCCTATAGAGACATTATCCAGTTTTCTGCTGAGACACATCAAGAGCTAAGGTCCCTGCTGCGTTTTATTTGCTATTGGCTGACATACATGGACAGTAGAAAAAAAAATGTAAACATGACTCAGTGCTGTGCACTGCAATAGCACAGAATGCTTCCTGGGGATTTATGACTGTCTGGAAGAACAGGGTTTCAAGGGGCAGCCTGAGGTCATCAGCTACAGCACCTTGTCAGCAGATCCCAGTTCCTGTGCCTGTGGCACTGATGGCTCTGATAATGTGGGTGTACCTACCTATTCTAAAAGTATGGCCAGATCCTCAGGTAGAGGAAGATGAAGCCAGTGGACTTATGCTGAAGGTCCCGTAATTTTTCTAGAAAATCTATGCAGTTCATGTTCTGGATATGGCGTGCTGATTGCAAAGTGGAGATTTATCCAGAGATTTCAGGTATCAGTCAATGGCTGCTCTAACCAGGCTGTGTGATGTCCTAAACAAATGGTCACATTCCTCTTTCTCCACCTGAATAAAATTTCCATGTGGAAAACCAGGCTGCATTAGGTGAAGCTCTCATGTGCATCAGCCTCTTGCTGAGTTGTATCAGGTGTGTAATGTCATTTTTGGTGGTTGTACTGCTGGTGCGGTGTATGACCTTGGCCACAGTAGCAGTGCATGCGGGCTTACTGTCTTCTGACATCTGGCATCCCATGTGCCCCTCAGGGACACAGTGACAGGACAGACTCCAAAGTGAACCACCACTGGTTCTGAGAAGGATGCTGCCTCTATTGGTGCCAAATGATAACACTGACTTATGGAAGTATTAGTGTTTAATAGTAAAAAATGATTTCTTCATGAGAAAAGGAGAAATTTCTTGCTTGCATTGAGAGAAGAACAGTTGGCTGCTCATGAGTCTGGGTAGAAAAGGGAGAGGCTAGGAACAGGTTGGAGGAAGAGTGAGGAAAAGAGCCAGCTGGTTTTCTGTGGGCAGAAGAGGAGCAAAGTCAAAACCCAGATTTCTGGCTCAGCATAGCACTTATCATTTAAACATTTGCTTACAATCTGATTTAAAAGCAAACCAACCAAGCCATTATTGCAGACTGGGAATTCTGTAAAATATTTTTTTTGGTAACACGGACATACGGTGTTCCCAAAACAAAACAGTCCAGGACCTTTGCGACTGCGGGGTGATGTTTAGAGCCTGCGAGTTCTTTCACTGCTGCCCACTACTGAACAGGAGCAGCAAATCTGTCGGCTTGGACAGATTGCCCTTGTGACAGTGGCTCATTAATGGTTGTCGCATCAGTTATGTTTCCATGACAGCCTCAGGTCTGACAAATGTGGCAAAGCTGTGTTTTATCAGCGAATCCCCCTGCAAATCCCCTGCTGGCCCTAGGCAGGAAAACATATGGATAAGAAGAGAAAATTATTCTTCCTGCTCTTTGTTACTGACCAATTCTGCTCTTTGTATGTGAACTAGCCAGCTAGGACTAGTTGCATTCCTCTGTAATTTGCAGTACCTCCTGTATGGGACTGAACCGGTGATGAATTAATACCTTTTTCCATCTGTTAGGAAGTTTTATTTACTGTTTCAGCATCCAAGGAAACTCTAACGGTCAGATTGAAGTTTTGGGAACAGAGCAGAAGCATTGGTGTTTTGACTATTACAGGGCAGGCTTGGGCACCCTTGAATCAAACTGGCTTTTTTGCAGAAGGGTTACAGAGATTCAGATAGGTATGTTGGTCAGGGCTGGACCTGTGGGTAAGTAGTCAGACTTGTTCTGTTGCAATTACTATTACAAAAAAAAAAGCAGGAGCACTTTATTTATACTCAACTAGTATCTTCCTTTGAAATTCCTCATTGAACACTACAAGATGAAGCAATCTGCAACAGTTTGTTATCTTCAGGTTATCTATTAATATGTTGTATGACAAATCATGCTCATACATAAAATGAGGAAAAAAAGGATAAAATTGTAGACACACGGAGATCTCCTATGTTGAGTGCATCAATCCTGAAGTCTAGCAGGATCTGTATTTGCCCCTCTTATGCAGAGAAGGAAAAAGAAGGGAAATACTAGTTGAATAAATTAGATAATATAACATAAATAAGAAAATCAGGAGGGCTCCAGAGCTTTGTGAAGTATAACGATTGCCCTTTCCTGAATAGAATCAGATCTGCTTACAGCATTCGGTCCACCTCTGCAGGGCATTGCAAACAGGATGCAGCTTTGCTAATACTGGCAGGTAATGGAGTTTTTTTTTAGCTGAAGTGACTGACCCTGGGGCTCTGTATCAGAAGGTCATGAGGTTGAATCCTGGTGCTACACACTGCTCTTGTGCAGTTTAGCTGATAACTCTGTGTGCACGCATATAACATAAGTATTTATGAATTACTGCTCACCTTGGCTATCTGTATTAGCAGACTCCAAGTAGTAAAACTCTCAGCAGGAAGGTTTTATCTCTAAACCAGGTAGAAACTTCTGTTTGGGAGATCCTAATTTTGCCCAAGAGAGGTTTCCAAGAAAGTAAAGGCAAATCTACTTAGTTGAAGACTATGTTCTGGGACTGACCGTCTTATGTGACTGCAGCAAGCCTGTGCACAGGCAGTACTGAGTAACATCCTGGCTTGAGAATTCCAGTATATCTCTGAGATAGGAAATGGTGAAGCTTCAGCTGCTCCCTAGTGCACTGTTGTTTATAGTGCCACAGTTGTGTGATTCCAAACTTGAAGCTGATGACTTTGGCTAAAACACACATAGGCGAATATATTTATTTTAAAACAACGAGTGATAAATTTAATTGTTATTTATGTGGTTACTGCTATAAATTAAATCAATGCTTTTTCAAGCATTGTTGGAAATTCTAGACAAAGTTGCCAAGTGAAATACGTGAATCTGTTTTTATAGCTCGTGTCTGCTAGGTGTACAGGAGGAAGCTGAATAAAAGGAAATCAGGATACACCTCAGACAAAATTTGTCATGTACTAATGGCAAATGTCTACTCTCCTGATCTCCACGGGAGCAATGGCAGAGAGAGGGAGCAGATCATGTCTATGACTGATCAAGCATAGTCAGTAGGAAAATGAAAGACAAGGGGTGGAAATGTGCTTGTTCTCAAAGAATGCCATGTACCTCAGCATAACTGGATATTTTGTGAGGGAATACTTTTTTTTTAAATGTTTTTAAGCAATAGCAAATTTCTATTCTGAGAAAGAGAGAAAAGACTTATTAAGAAGGGGAAGGCGATGCTTAATGAATGAAGTATTTCTTTGCAAGATGTGAGATTCTGTTGTGTCTGTGACATTGAAAGTAGAAGAGGCATTATTTGAGGACAGCCGATCAAAAGGAGCTGACAACAATTTTGTCCTGTATGAACTTTGCGGGTAGACTGAGTGACATCAACATGACTGTTTCCAGAGCTTCAGTCAGAGTTCAGGAGGGAGCCAGTCACCAGAGCAAGGACAGACCCAGCCATAGTGACCCTTGCAAGGGGAACCTTTGCTGTGAGCTAAAGGGCAGCTGGTGGCAGTGGTATGCAGCATTACCAATCATATTATATACTCTTTTTCATATTATATATTCTTTTTCTTTTTTTTTTCAAAATGAAGCATTAGTTGACTCATGAAGTTTACTGCAAAGTTTTCTTCCTCTGCTAGTAACAATCAGTCCCAGCAAGTTACTTCTTCCATTGCACCTTTCTGAGATACAGTGATGGTGTAAGAAACTGTATGAAAACATCACCTCAAACTCTGGTTGCCATAATGTTTGAAGAGAAACTACTTAAGTGAGACTAACATTTTGGTTTTTGTTTACATAGTGTCCATTGTGCTAAATCCTAATCTGTGGCTAAATTTCTGAGGTAGTGGGAGAAATAACAACTGGGTTAATAAAAATCAGGCCTGATAACCATTATTGTTGAATTGTGTAGAGTGATGCCTTTTTCTAGCTGTAGCTCTCCAAAAGATACACGCATTTTGATTTTGAAGAGCCATCAATTATCTCTTTGGTTAAAAGGAAGGGAGAATGAGTCAATGCATATCCATTTGCTCATTACTTTCTCCCAAGCCCATCAAAATCTGTGGCTAAAAATGCAGTATATCCTATATCTCAATGGGAAATTTGCATTTCTGTTGTGTTTCTGTAGCTAGCAGGCAGTGCAGGCAGGGAAGTGGAAAACCAGCTTCTTAGAACTGTGAAAAAGTGCTTCGTTTCTTAGCTATCTGCATCCTAGTTTGGAATTTTTATTCTTCCTTTAAAGTCTTCCCCCAGAAAAATGAGTTTGAAGCCCAGACAGTATTCCCATATAAGTGACTGAGTCATCTTTCTTGGGAATTGAGGGATCACTGTTGCCTGGAGTTATGGTCTTAATGACTAAGATGAACAGATAGTTAGGAATTTGTTGTAGATTTATATTATACCATTCATTATTGTTTCTTTTGAGTGTAGTCATACAGGGAGAAAACAGATGTCATTATTCTGAGACAGGTTTTCTTTGTATTGATGTAGTAGCAGCCAAAACAAAAAATGTTGGGACTCGCAAGGAATAAGGCAGAGAATTAATATTCAGGCTGTTGTAGTGCCAGATCTCTTAGTCCATGTAGTAACATATTCTGCAGTAGCCAGAGAACAGCCTACATGTGATGACCCAGTTTGGAGGCAAAATTATTCCTCAAATTTGGAAGTGCCCTCTAAAGAGGCATATGATCAATTTTATGATCTATTTGAGAACTTCATTGCACGAGGAAATTTTAAAATGTTAAGAAGCAGTTCGAAGTTCCATTGAAATAAAAACTCAGTTGTTTTGTTGATGGATGTGGTAATTGCACTAAACAGATACCTGGAAATCTCTGACTGTGCTTTGGGGTCCGAGGACAATGTTCTCAAAAGCCCTGAGGTCCAAATGACTTCCAGAAATGTTGAAGTCCTGAGTGCTCTGAAAGCAGAACTCAAATCCTGTAAGCACCTTTGCAAGGTGTTCTGTACGCACTCTGTGTTCCCTGTGGGCTAAAATACTGTATCTTCAAAATGTTTCTAAAGTCATTGGTCAAACAGAAATTGTATTTACTTTTTTTCGGATAGCAAAGTTTATTTTCAGGTTGGCAACTATGTACCTATTTCAGTACAGTGAGAAATGTAAACAGTTTGCATTTTAGATGGAAAAAGAAATTGAAACTAAGTTGTCCTCTTGAGCTGTGTGGAAGCTGGATCAGCAAAGGCAAAGCAGATCCCTTTGGGTGTTGTGGAGCTTTGGGCAGCGTTCCTGCACAGTTGTGAAACTGAAGATCAGTGAGAAAAAAACAATAAGAGATGCGGGGTGGGGGGTGGGGGGAGTGAAGAAAGCAAAAGAGTAAGGGGGAGCTTCTGCACCATACAAATTAAGAGTGTTATTCAGTAGAACGACAGTTGAGAGAGATTTTTCTCTTTCCCCATCATCAAACCCTTCCAATCAATACCCTTTTTGAAGCAGTTTGTGTTTTACAGTTAAATTTTAAATTTCCTCTACTTAAACATAGCTAGGTGGATCATATATTTGCAGTTTCGTATCTGAGGCTATATTAATAATCCTAGATATTCAGGTAAAGGTAAATGTGACAGATATTTTTGTGAAGGAGTTAACTTGCCCTTAGATGAGGGGCAATAGATCTGTGATGTACACAAAGCAGCAGATAAAGTCTCAGAAAACTGTGTCTATGAGTTGGTGACTATACAGATTTTTTTTTCTTCCTGTCTCCCTAGATAAAAAGGACTACATTCAAAGGGGCTGTGCAGCATATTGTATTCAGTTCACTTCTCAATCTGAAAGATGTGTGGGTGGGAAAGAAATCACCTGTACTTCCAACTGTGGGAAAGACGTGAGGACAAATGCCCTGAAGGGTAAGAGGTGTGTAAGGCTGTGAAGAAATAAAGAAAGGCTTTAAAAATAATTGAATAATTAGGTCTCATTCAAGCAATGATTCATAGAGCTGGGTCTTGGCTGTCTTTGGACAGAAACCTTGGAAGAAGCAGTAGCCAAGAGGTGAATGAAAATGCACTGCAGTGCTCTTGGCATATTTCCTTCCAAAATAGATGGTGAAGCTTCTTCTGAAGGAGCTATAGCTGCTGTGCTAAAAAATATTTCTTACCTTAGTCACAAACAAAGCCACTCGGAGCTGAGTTTAAAAAAAATATTCTACAGCAACTGTAGTCAAAGCAGGGTTCATTTTAAATTGTTATCCATCCTGTAAAACAATTGCCCAATGTCAGTCAGAGAGTTTGCAGACTTGTACAGTGAATCAGTCTAGATCCCTTCATGTTACTAGGTGACCAAGTAGATAAAATGTAAGAATGCTATGCGAAAGAGACATGGTGGTGGTTTTACACTGGGCAAAACATGTGCTTTTGACTTATGAAATGGAAAGCTTTTTACTGGCATGTGAAAGTTTGGTTAATAGTTAACAAATTAATAAATTTTACCATAGAAGATTTCTGTACCTGATGGCTGTCATAATTTCTTTTGACTTCATTTAAAGTCTTATGTTAACTTAAGTCTAGTTTCTACTTCTCCATGTACTGTGGAAATCTGATTTGTATTGTGGTATGAGTATATCCTGATCAAGTTAGAGAGTTCTAGTGCAATAAGCTTTGTAAGAAAAATGAATATTTAGAAATGACATGTTAAATCACAGATTGGATTGCTGGATTTCATCCTTGGGCTGAAGGACCATGTTATCAATTTTAAAGGGTTCGTGCCTTTTTTTTTTCCCTTTTCTTCTTTTTCCCCTCCCAAATGTGGAAATTGTGCTAGTACAAGAATTGATGGGGTTTTTGTTGTAGTTATTTAAATTGCTTTTAGTTTGTGGTATCCTGGCATCAGATGCTTCTCTCATCTTGCTGTATACAGAGAACTACTGATGAAAATTTTGTCAGCTCTATTGCAATTTTTTGGTGTGATCTTTTCACCAGAGAAATATTTAAAGACACTGTGGAAAACTGGAGGTAAATGCTGTAAAAATGCAGTGAGCCTATAGATTGCAATTGGCCATACTGACCAGTGTTGTTGGATCCCAATTTCCCTTTAATTTGAACATCAGAGGGTAGTGACTCCCTAGAGAGCCTAGGGAGGCTTCCGAGACAGCTCGGAAAATTTGACTGGTGTAAATAACCCTGTACCTTTGTGGGACATCTCAGCTGCAGAATACGCAATAAATGGGAAGCACTGGTTATTTATCTTGGGGTTTGAAGTTGTCAGGGAGCATTACCGTGATATTATGTAGGAGAAATAGAGCTAGCCTGCCGCGTAGACAGTCTAGTGGTGAGTTAGAGGCAGAGCTGAAGTACATTTGAGACCCCACTTATGATGTTACTAACAAAAAGACCTTTCTGATGCCCTTCCAGCTTAAACAGTTGGAGCTGTGTGTACGCAGTAGGTTTTCTTTTAGTCATGTGGTACATAACTGGATTTGCCTCTGTCTCTGGGCAGTTGGATTCTGCTGCATTTTCCCTTTGTGGATCATCCTGGTTGAGAAGTCTACTAATCTCCATTGGACTTGACAGGGAAAATTATTAGGGATAGGGTTTTGAAACTGAAAAGTGCAGCACTATAATAAATTGTGGCTCTCTGGTTGAACAAGAGGATAAAATTCATTCCAGACCCTGTGTTCAAATGGAACAGTTTATGAATGGAAGCACAGCCCCTGGATTGTATTTCAACATTAGTCTCTGGTTTGGAATTGTGCTGCATCCAACATAGACAAGTATATGTATTTTATAAGCTTTTGTTCTTCCACTGTTCAAATTGTCCAAATATAAAATCTGTTGTGCTGGAGATTTCTGTGGAGTATATGCCATAGGAAAAACATTTTATTTTTGAAAAGAAATGTGTTATTAACTGTTGTCTGCAGTTTACATATTGAAAATAACTTTATATTTGGCTGAAGTAGAACTGGCTAATGCTCAGATGTATCATAATTGTATTTCTGCTTTACCTCCATTTCTCACTATCTGTGTCTTGTTTTATGGTCATCACCTGGGCCTCAGCTCTGTCACCTGTTAGACAGGGATAACTCTGCTAGACGGCATCACAGCCATGTGCATTGCTTACTATCATCTGATGCAATAGGATGTTTAGATGAAAGTCACTAGCGGTAGTAAATGTGAATTAGTATTGGGTATATGCAGATGGACAAGCTGGAAGACAATAACTTTGTAGTTACCAAAGAAAGAAATAAATTTAAAGAAAACATACTTAAACAGCATGTATTAGGAAATTAGGAGTCTTGGACTGAAGTCTCTCAGCTTTCTAACTCCTGCTGCAGCGAAACAGTGGCTGAGAAATAGATGCTTGTAGATGAAGGAGCCAAAACCTCCTGTCAGTTAACATACTGTGGTTTCACCCACTGCTTAAAATTGTTTAGTTTTAAACCTCTCAGATGGATTATGTTTTAATGTTGACAGAAACAAAAATGAGATGCAAAAAGAAAAGAAAAGCTTAGGCAAAACATTTGAGGTGTGTTTTTACACCTGTTAACTGGAAACATATTTTTTTATTTTTTTTTTTTTCCTCACTGTGATATTTAAATATGCTGAGAAAAGGTAAATTCTATTTTAAGGATATATTTATGTCAGTCTTCAGTCTTGCTGGTTTTGCTAGGTCATAGTTTTAAAGCACAGAAATGTCAGAGTTTTGCTCTTTGAGGTGATAAAAAATATTTTCTGAGTAACAGTGTGTGGAGCTTGGGATAAAAGCTAAGATATGGGCAAGATTTTTAAAAACATCTGTCTGAGTTGCACCTGAGGGAAGTAGAAGGATAGGGGCAATAAAATCAGCTTATTTTGACCAGTTTGATAGTAGTGTCTGTGCACACTGGGAAAGCAGAGGTAAATGACCACTTCTATATTGGACTCTGGAGTATGCTGGCCTACTTCTGCAGAGGATTTCCTGTTTCCCTGTTGTTCTGAAAGAGGTGTTGTTGCCCATCCCAGCAAAAGTTGAGGAGTGAAGTGTTTCATCCTGTCTCACCAACTAAATTCAATCTACCTATACTGAAATCAGCTGAGTTAGTCTGCATTTAGTCCAGCAACTGGCAACAGAAATCGCCACTTTGATTTTCACTTAATACTAAAATTGTGAGCACAGATTATGATATTGTTGAGAAAGATTCTTCAGAAAATGCTAATTTATTGTGGTCCATCCCTCATCTTTGCAGCAAAATAGGAGAAAAATACTGCTAATAATACATGCCTACATGTTTATTTGATGTTCTTCAGCACTTAACTAACAAGAGAGAGTTCTGGCTTTGCTTTGGTTTTAGTAATTAATAAGGAGATGTATGAGCTTTGGTCAAATAGAATGCTTAAGCAGTCTTTTAAAATATCAATTACTCTTATTTTTTAAATAAATGGGAAGAATTAAAAATGGCTCTGTAACAACGTTTCTTATTCCAAAGAGAAAATTGTGAAAGAGCTATAGCAACTAGTTAGTAGCATGAGTTGGGCTGAATTGGACAGGTACCTAAATATGAAGCAGGCTTGGAATTTCCTGAAGTTAGGGACTCTAGAGCCACCAGGAATTGGTGTCTCAGGAAGTCAGTCCCTGGTAATAGCCACAAAGAAGAAATAGGAAAAGTCTACAATGAAAGGGGAGAAAAACTGATAGAGAAATAAAGGTGTATTTTTAAGGTCAAGAAGCATAAATACAAAGTGAGGATTAACACAGGTGAAGTTGGATTAGACACTGCTAAGGATATTAAAACAAAACAAAGTAGTTTCCCCCCCAGATTTATGAAAACAAAAGTAGGAAAGAGGCATAGGATAAGTGGGATAGTTAACGTGAGAAGAACGTGTTCGTGACTAGGCACTGTAGAGAAAGTGCAGAAATTAAACTATGCTCTGCCTCCATTTCCAAGGGAGTGAAAGGGGGTGATGAATAATGTCAACCTGATGGTTGAGATTGGTCATGGGGGCAAAGAAGCGATACTAGAATAAGAGACGTGAAAACAGCTGCTTTGGCAACAAACCTTTAAGGGCAGGACTTCTACCATGTGCTTGGAAATTGCAGATGTAGTATCTGTATTGCAGAAGAGGAAAATGCACATCAGTGATTCTGATCATGATAAATCAAACTTCCTGGAAGGAAAGGATATGTGGAGACTTGGAGTTAAAAAGTAAAAGATAGATTGTGCTGACCAATCTGACAGCTCCCTCTGATAGCCCTATTCCTCAGGCAGGAAAGTGGCATTTTTTTTCTCTTTGGACTTCTGCTTGGTAGCAGAACCACAGTGGAAACTACTAAGTGAGAGAAATTTTGAATCGGTAGAGCAACTGGGAAGTGTCTTGGTAAGGATGAAATCGTAAGGCTAGAGTTGAAAGAAAAATATCACATTGTAGGGAGGTTATTAATGAACTGCCACATGAGCATCTTGAGACTGGTTTTGTCCATTTTCTCCTTTAAAACATTCATTGAAAGGTATATGCTAGTTAAGTTTGCTCTTCTTGCATAGCTGAGTTGGTGATTTTTTTCAGACCGAAGTAACCATAACTTCACTATTTTCCAAACAGATTTTTAATAATATTTTCTTCTGAAACTTGTTCTTGAGGGGTCTATTCACTGTCTGAGAGAGGAAGTGTGCTTTTTTTTTATTGTCTACAGCACCCAAAGAGAACTTTAGTTCCCTGCCCCCCAACCCTAACAAACCCCAAACCTTGTGTTTTGCCCACATTCTAAGGGATTGCTGAGGACATTGGTGAGAAGAACAATGAGAAGCAACTGAGACTAAAGGTGCTGATGAACTATGAAAGAGATCCGTACAGATAGTAGGAGCTAGTTTTAGGTGCAGTCAGTGTAAAATTGTCTCTGTCATGTCCTTTGGACTGTAAACCTGATGAACTGCCTGTCTGTCTGTCCACTGTGTCTGTACAAAGCTGGCATGCTGGTGTTTCTGCAGCCATGCCTATCTTCATTCATAACATATCCTTAGGAAGACCCTGCCTCACCTCCCCTGCCTCCCCATGTCTGTGTGGAACCTTTCATCTCCCCGCAGCCCTGAATGAAGGCATATACTAAAACACCACTTGTTGGCTAAGAAAAAGACTCAAATTACTTGGCCATTCTGAACAGGGCCTTTGGATCCCCTTGCTCAAAGTCAACATTTCTTTTCCCCTCCCCAGTTCCTGGGGTTGTTTTTTTTGAGCTTGTAGAACTCACTGGTGCTATTTAAAGTAAGTTTTAGAAATATTATTCAGGCTAAAATACAGTGGCCCTTGGCCTTAAGTCCAGATGCCTGAACTCCCTTTGATGTCTAGTGGAAGCAATAGGGGCCCTTAGTCATTCAGGCAAAGCTCTGTTGATTTCAGGAATGAAAGTACTTCATGATTCAATGTGTTGGCACAAAGACTATATTTTGTGAGAATGTTACTGTCAAATAGACAGGTGTTGAAATAGTGCACCTTTCCTGGCTGCCAACTACTACTGTTCACAGAAAAACTAATCAAAATGCTGCTTCTAATTTTGAGAGTACTGAGCAAGCAGATGAAAATGCTTGCTTTTTAAGCAAGCTGATTTCACTGAGCTTTTGGGCTGACAGCTTTATTAGTAGGGACAGGTCTCTAGATCCAAAAAGCAAGCTGTTCACAACTCTCTGGGCATGGTGTTTTTCTATAATCCTGGTTATGTCCTTTCCCCATCTTCATGTCTGTGTAGCAATTGATTTCAGAAATATGAACCTGTAATCTTAAACTCAGTAACTGATTATAGAAGCAAGGTGCATTCTGTACAGTCCATTTATAGACAAGAGTATTTCTAATTTAGTCTTTGTTTCTCCTTAGATAGTTGTTTCCAGGTGACTGGACAAGTCAGACAGTAATAATAGCAGAAGATGGAGATTTTTCATTATGTAGTTCTAGATAAAATAAAATAATTAAGAGTTGATAATTTTCTTAGTTTTATCTGAAACATGTAAAGCTCTTGACTAAATTGGAACTGGGTAAATGCTTCTTACCTTGGTTTACCCTTGACCTTACCACTGAATTTTTCAGACAGGTTACTGTGTTAAATCTTCTGTATGATCCATTGACATCAAAGCAATCTTGTTGTCTAACAGCATAACGAATAATGGGGTTTGGCTGAAGCAGGGTAGCTTTGAAAGAACAGATTTAGCTGGCAAATAGCTTTAATTTCTTCCATGAGAAAACCAAAAGTTTTTATTGAAATAGATGTGCTCGTCCTTAGCGTGGGTAAAGTACCTTGTTGACAGTGTTTTAAAAGATTTCTGTAACACATGTAAAGAGATGACTGAGGTGTTTACTCGTGTGGAATTTTGGATCCATGTTTTCTGTCTGTTTTCATTGGGCATTCACTTGTGGAGTTACCCTGAAAAGAGGCCATATTGAATGACATACACTTGAAGTCTCCCTGTTGTTTCTTGTAAGAAGTGTGATTCCTTCTTGATACCTGAAAGCCTCACTCTGTGAGGCAGGAGTGAAAAATATCTTTTGAGAAATGTGAAGGTTAGCAGGTGGTCCCTCAAAGGTGCCTATGCATGTATACTAAAGGGTGACAGCCCAGCTCAACACTTTTGCATTGAATGAAAATTGCCTGCTTAAAGCAGATAACATCCAGTTTATATCAGCTGTGTTGAGGTTGATTCACCTTTTCAAAAGCACCTAAATGATTCACACAGTTACCTGCTATTGACTTTCAATGATAATTCAGCTCCTGAGTACACAAACCATTGCTGGGCATGGGAATAAGACTTGTGTTGAGTGTTTCTGAGAATTGTATGAAGGTAATGTTTGGTGGTTGCCTGGAGCAGTGGTGTCTGGGGGAATTCTGTTTTCTTTCCGCAAGAGAAAAACAGATGCTATATTATGCACCAAATCAGATGAGTATGGAGGAGATAAAAGCAGGAGCAATGAGAGGTTGGAACAAGTAGAAGCCTGGCTTTACTTCACCTGTAGGCAGATACATACCCATATGTGTTCCCTTGATGATGAGCTGCTGTACCTCTGGGATGTTCAGCCCATGTTGTAGTTCCTGTACAGAAGGTCCATTTGATGCTTTGAAAAACTGCCTTTGAATAATCCCACATGGAGACTGTACTGCTGGTGTCAGCAAGGTAAAGACTTTCAAGTTGCATATGTTTCCATTTGGGGAGTGGTATCTGTACATTGGCACAGGTACACCATACCTCTCACGCGGCACTGAAAATGAATGCTCGTTCTAGGGCTTGTGTAGCACTGTCAAGTACACAAAATGTAGAAGAAACTGCTCTCTCTTCCCTATAAGTTATGTATAGGGAAAGGACAGACTGATTAATCTCAGCACAGTAAAACAGAAAATGCTGGTTACATCATTGTGCCTTAAATCTTTAGTTACAGATTTAAGTGTTGTACTCTCATGTAAGAGTGTAGCCATAGTTAGCATCAGAAAGAACTCGCTGTCAACAGTCTGTTCAATTTCAGCTACGTTATTCATAAGATTCATTCCTTCCTCCAGCTGTTTCCACAAATTGAAAAATTTTATTTCAGTTCGTAAATGCTATTTCCCCATTGTTCATGCCCACAGTTATTTTCCATGCCCAAATATCCATCCCCCCAAGAGAAGAAATCCAGACCCTATAAAAGAAGCCATGTGGAGTGGCTTTGAGGAGAAAGTCCAAAATGGCACAATACTGCAGTTGCCATCTGCAGAACAACAGCTGGTATTTCTCTGTTGTGTATCTGTGGCTGGGTGGGGATATTGGGCACAGAGCAGAATGAGTGGGGTGTGGTTGCATTACCAAAGGGTTCTCATTTTTGTGTTGTGGTTCCAGTTTTCTCATTAAAATTGGAAGGGCCAAAACTTGCTTCTGTGAGAGCTGAATGGAGCAATTGCTTGACGTTTTGGTGGTACAGCTATAGTATGAGGAGAATCTGTCACTCAGAAACTCCAACTGTGTTGGCTTTTTAAAAGGAAGACTGGTCAAATGGTTAAGAAAATACAGATGTCTGGAACAGCAGAGATAATACCTTGAAACTGTGCCATAAAATTAAGCTGCAGTTTGAAAAAAGAACCCTCAAACTTCAAACCATCTTCATACACGTATTTTCTTTAGAGCCCCACCCGGAGTATAGCTGCTGTGAAGGTTCAGCTAAACTGAATTTCATGTTTTTCACATCATTAGACTTCCTAGGATGAGAAAAAGGATCTTTAGCATGACTCTTGCATCTAAAACATAGGATAAAGAAACCCCCTTGTATATGGATGTCCCACTATGCATTCTTCCTTCAGGTTAAACAGGAAAAGATTTCGTTTGGGAAAATGAGGTAGGAGTTCAGATTGTCACAGATATTAGGCGCACACCAGAGAAGAGATCCAGTTATTCCATCAGGAAACTGCAGGAATCTGTGTTCTGTAGGAACCTGTGAATCCTGGTGTGTTTATAACATCTACAAATTCTAAGGCAAATCATCAGTTAAAATACCTCAGATGAGTAGATAGTCACAAAAGGTTTTTGAAGTGTATTCATAATCTTATAGATCATTACCTTTTGGAGTGGCAAAAGGTATTTATTTTGTTCTAGCAGGATGAAATCTGCTGTTAGTCAGCTTTTGCCCACTGTGATACAGCACAGGTATGATTCTACGTGCCTCTGTAATACAAATCACTGTCCTGGCATTGTAAAAAGTTTTGCAGGTGTTTACCTACCTTTTGGAGGACTAGGGCTGAGTTTTGAATGAACTGTGGTCAAGTTGGTGGAACTGGAAACCATGTGGAATTTGGTAATGCAGACTTAATGCCGGACAAAATTCATTTGTCTTGAATGTTTAGATTTGTTTGTTAATCAAACTCAGGAAAAAAATATATTCACATGAAGCTGAAACCGAAGAGTTTTTGCATAATAGATTTTATAAGCCTCAGAACCCATATTTCTTTTATGATGATGGAATTTTTAGTAGGAAAACACTTTATACTCTGTGTCTACTTTATTCTAGCTTATTTACTTACTGGAAGACAAGTTTTGTTTGTGAAGTTTATTAACAAATTGTGTGTGCAGTATTGTGCATATAGAATGGTGCATAACTGCACCTATGTATCTGTAATAATTTGTCTATTTGTAGATGCACATTTTCAGTTCTCTCCTTACTGGTATTGGAAAGATCAGTGTGCATACAAGTGAACTGAAGGTGTAGCAATGAAAGAGTAGAAGACAGGAGAGAAGTCGGGGATATGATTTAATTTCTGATATCATCCTCCAAGAACACTTGCAAAGGAGTGTCTGAAGCTAGAGTTTAGCTGACAACTGCATAAGCATAAATTCTATGAAAGCAGAGTAGAATCAGGTTTGCCCTTTCACTAGGTGAACTATGTGTTGTGATTTATCATAATAAAATCTGTTTTGACATTTTTGTTTGGTGGGTTGTGTTGGGAGTAGACAGGCGTAATTCTGAAGGTCAGGTTGATGCAGGATTACTTTTCTATAGTAATCACACTTTAAAAGACAATAAAAATATTCTTGTATAGGGAGCAGATCTAAATTACACCTCAACTGTGTCCAGCTTAAATCCATAAGAAAGATGAAAAGGAAGATGAATGCCAGCTTCAGTGCCAGGGCGTACGATGCTACCATTCAAAATTTTGCCTAAATATGGACTCCCATGAGATGGGGAAAGTTTGAGTCAAACTTTGCTGTAGGCTCATTCACTTTTGGAGCGAGAGAGTACATGTGTTCAGATAATAGATTTTACACCCTGGCCTTGTCTTGAAGAAGATATTTCCATATGGGTGCTATACCAAATTTACCCGACTGCATGTGGATTGCTTTCTGCTTGGCAAGAGACCAAAACATTCCCTGCAAGGGAGAAGGGGCTGAAATTGTATCTGATCTGAGTGTTAATCTGTGTCCCTCAGGCTTATCCTGTGGCCGTTTCTGTGTTGCAAGGGCAATGCTGGATATGCCTTTTCAATGAGATCATTGCAAAATAAAATTGCTGTTAAACTATATTTTACTCACAGTTTTGAATTGAGTTAAAGTAGGAACACCAGTGCGAAAACTTTGGGTAGAAATGCTGGTGCCAGAGTGACACTCCAAATGCTGTCTGGATAAAATTAATCGTTTCACACAAATATTTCCAGTTCATGTTACATGTTTTAATATTGTTAAACATAAGTGATAGCACATTACAGCATTGCAGCCGGTCTGAAAACAAGAAAGGGGACCTTATTCCTGAACTCACTGCCTACTTATTCTTCCTGGACACATCCAGCTGAATGGAAGGGCATGGAATTACGCTTTCTTCTTGACACATTTTTGAGGCTGCGTCTCTTGTGCCCTCTCTGGCATGAGAGCTGTTAAGACTTGCAATGCAAACAGAGAAGTGGGATTTAGGAAGTCTGAATCACCTGTGCAAGACGGAGCATGGGAGCCGTCTGCATGTGGTGGTGTGACGGGGCTCGGTTGCAGGGCAGCGGTGCTTTTCTGACTGCTGCTGTGGGTCTTGGTCCTCTCCAACAAAAGAATTAAATAGTTAAGTCTGTAACACTGCTCTGCATCAGGTTTACTCCTGCTCTGTGGACTGTGAAGAAAGATTGTTCCCTCAGCAGAGCTCACCAGTACAGTGGGTCTATTCAAGCCTGCATCTGGGAAGATAGTTAGTGCCTCCATTTATGAAATTCCTATCACAGAAGTGTAAGTTCTTTGGAACAGCGGCTGGTCTCTCGAGAGGTCTCTAACATGTCATGTACACAGCAGTATGTAAATCATTTTCATAAAAGGAAACAGGAGAAGCTCTTTCAAATCATCAAATACCATCTCACAGCCTGGAAAGGTTTAAAAGATATTTGATATCATTCATGGTTTGTTTGTGGGCTTGTTTTGTTTCGCCTCTGCCTAAAACCCCCTCGCTCCCTTCTGCAACTGTGAATGCTGCTTACACATGAGCAGCGCTAGCGTGTCTGTGGCTGCTGTCCGGCTTCCTTGCTTTGTTGGGAATCGCTGTTGCTCCAGAAAGCCTCAACAGAAACCCTCTGTTGGCAGGAGCCACAGTCCGTAGTGGTTAGGTGGCTGCAGTCAGCTCCGGTGGGTGGGTGGGTGTTTCACTGCCTCCTACTACAAGGAATGTTAAAACAGGTTTAAGTGTTTCCAGTTGTTTTGCCGTCTAGTGGTTGGAGGCCTGATGAAAGGAGATTTATAACACTTCTGCTTGTGGTAGCTTGTCAAAACTTTCCTTTCATGCAGATGACAAAGGTCAGTGCTGTGGGAGCTGAACTCTTTTTCTTGAGGAAAAGCACCTCTTCTTCTGACGGCTGCCTACACCTGTGACTGAGCGATAGCTGGGAAGATGTTCTCTGCACACTCACAAACCGGCTTGTAGTAGTAAGGGAAGAAAGCTTATTTATACAGTAGTTATAAAGCCAGTGGACATAACTGAGGACCGTGGTACCATTTCCATTGCAATAGATTCAGTTCTTCATCATTTTACCTTATAAAAATATCCCTTCTAGGAAGAAACAGCTCCTTCTCTATTGGATTTTATTGGTGTTTTTTTACATTTGTGAAGGGCAACTCTTGAAATTCCTTATGTTTCTTCGAATGGCTTTTTCAGTGTTGATTCACACTTTCCTTTTTTGTTTTAGTGTGGAAGAGTGAAATTCCAGCAAAGCTGACTTAGTGAAAACTGAATTAGTGCTGATGGCTGGGGCGAAATGTAACTTGATCTTCTGTCTCCAGCACTTGAATCAGGAACTGAAATAATTGTTCTAAAACCCTGGTTGAGTTGCCAGAAAATGGAGTGGTGCTTCTGCCAGATAGTCACCGCAGAAGTGCCAGACATTCCTTCCCTCTTTGAGCTTGTGAGTGTGTGTATTTGAGAAGGAAAATACACACAGGCAGCAGGGGACCAAAATGCTTTTCTCTCCGAGATGCTTGCTGTGTGTGCAGTGTAGTGCCACGCCGCAGGCAGTGCCCATAGGGATGTCAGTGTGTGACAGCTGGCAAGGGGTATGTGCACAGGACTTGAGCACAGGATTTTTCTCCCCGATTTTCTCTGCTGAGCAGTGGCATTAGTCACTCTGTCATAGGGCTTGACAGGGGATATGAGGTAAAGCCACCAGAAATGGAACTGAAGGGCACATCACACAGCAAGAGAAGTTAGTTCAGTCCCTGAAGAAGTGGCTCACTGGAAGAGATGATGTTGTCTGCCAACTACTAGGCCCAGCTGCACTGGTTAATGATTTGTGCTTTTAATTAAAACCATTGTGCACTACTATAGCCCTGCCTTCTGGGAGCTGCTGGTGCAATAAATCTTGATTTTTTCCATATTAGAAAGCTATGTTCTTTAAGGATTTTAAAAAGTCTTGAGCTTTTTTTTGCCCTCCCCCCCCCTTTCTGTTGCCATAGCTACTATAATTTTTGAATAATAATAAGTAGTTTGCTGTGCTTAGTTTACATTATTGTAATTCTGGTATCTGGCCAATATTTTCTCTGTCCCTTCTCCTCTCCCTTCTTCTTCCCCCACCCCCCTAGAGTCAATTCTCTCAAGAAACTGCAGGAGTCTGGGAACTGCTAGTCTCCTGCAGTCACTGCAGGAGTGCACGTGCATGAGGAAAAGATGCTTTTACCCATGAACTAGGGACTCAAAAACTTGTGTTTGGATTTGAGTTTGGGTTTGGGTATTGAATGAGCAGCTACCCAGAGTCTGGACACCTCCCATGTTCATGGAGTTGCGCCCGCTTTGTGGGACAGCAGGAGCTTCTGTCTCTTTCAGTGAAGTCCCACGTCAGGTTACCGCAGTATCACAGATGCATTTTTCTTGAAGTATCTTTGGGAAAATTCAAATTTTATTCCATGAGGAAAACTTTAGCCATGGAATGAAAATGTCCCTGAGCCTGAGGAAAGATGGGCTGCTTTCTCTGGGGGACACAGTGCATTCCCAGCATGGAAGGGGAGAAGGGGAGCATATTCCTCTTCCCTCCTGGTGTTTCTTATTGCCTTGTTTTCCTTCTAAAAATCCCTTAACTTCCTTGTGTCCCACCTGTGTTTTTCTGACACAGTACATTAGCTATCCTTCATCTCACCCTTGTTCTACCAGTCTTCAGCTCTTCCGATGTTTGTCTGGTCCTCGCCCCTCCTCCCTGTTTCTTCTTTAGTGTGCTTCCTCTCTTTCAGCAGGTGGCTAGAAGGAAGGTTGAGGTTCACTCATCTTGCTGGCACCACACTTCTCTCCCCGTGTTTCCTTTCTGTCCAGTTGTCTGAGGTGGGAGATGGAGCTTAGGCAGGCAGGGCATGGACTGCACCCCCTCAGTCAGCCTGCTCACACCCCGCTGTGGTTTATCATCCTGGGAGCATAGGGGACTTGGTTTTATTTGTTTTGGCTCAGAATATGTAGAGTTTGAAGGAGGCAGTAGCCTAAGAGGTTCATAAACTTAAAGGTGATATGAATCAGAAAACCACTATGCACAGAACAAGTGCTCATTGCCCCAAGAGACACCAGTTTGCGGAAGGCAGCTGCAGCACACAGGAGAGGATGGTTTTGGTGACCAGAGAAGCTGATAAGGAATGCCTTGTCTCTGTTACTAATGTGTTTACCACTGGTGATAGCTATATGTCTGGGCCCCACCATGTTTCTGGAGAATGTGAACTTACTAAAGAACATGCCATCACTGCTTGTGTGTGAGTCAAGTCACAAAGTTATTCCTGGTTCATTGGTAGAGCAATGATATTTGGAGAGATCAAACCATAGATTTCTGAAGTAGAGTAGGAAAAATAGGAGCAGCTCTGGGAAAATGAACTACTTGACCAGATGCCAGAATGTGGATGATGAGGTTTACTCTCCGGCACTGAATTTGAGGATCTCGCCTCTAAGCAGCTTTCCTAAGACTACAAAAGAAATCCATGTCAGAGCTCAAACACAGCTCAGAGCTCCTGCATCCTGCAGACATTGCTTTATGTGCAAGAACATCATTTCTAAATGTAAAGAGATACCTCTCCTGAATGGTTCTTGCACAAATTCCCAATATAAACAACAGACTTGCTTGCCATCCCATTTGCTGCTGCTAATGCCTGTGTCCAGGGCCACTTCTGGATGTACTTTTGATACAGGGGAATTAAGATCCTCTTTGTGCCTTTCTCCAGATTCCCTGGGTAACTGCCAAGAGAAAAAGAGACAGAACCAAGGTTGTTCTCATCTCTTTGTACAAGCCAAGACAGTTTTGGCTAATATTTTCTACTCTATGTCCATGAGGTCTCCAGCCAGTTCCTCATCCTCCCAGGATGCTTTAATATGATCGTACTGAGACAGTCCGTCCAAATTAATAGTTGGTTCACTAGAAGCGTTAACATTGGCAGCTTAGGTATCATGGACAGGACCTGCTTCTTGGAGATACTGACTCAGAGCAGTAACACAATTACTAGGACATAGTGATCTAAACAGAAGGAGATTCATAGTAACACCCCATACCAGTTCTTGACCTTACTGAGGCAACAGTATCAAAGACCTTCCACTACTGATTGAAACTTAAAACAACACTTTGTCACAATGTCAGTTTGTCTTCTGCTTGTACCGATGAATTAATTGTACTTTACTGCATGGTATTAGAAGTCAAAGGACTT
Source organism: Ibidorhyncha struthersii (assembly GCA_013398815.1). NCBI lineage: Eukaryota > Metazoa > Chordata > Aves > Charadriiformes > Charadriidae > Ibidorhyncha > Ibidorhyncha struthersii. The sequence continues at coordinate 420,040 of VZSZ01004085.1, forward strand.
TGTGCAGGACAGCATCAGTAGTTGCCATGAGTTACTTCTGCTGAAGACCTCTATTTTTCAATCCTCCTGACACTCATGAAGCATCCATTCCACATCCTTCTATAGATGCTCCTTGCCACTTTCCTCTGAAGGTAGTTTTCGGGTGACATCTGCATTGGCCAGGAGAGTTGTTTATCCTCAAACTGTCCTTCAGTGAATGCTCCTTACAACCTTCTCTGGGAGCAAAACACTGTTTGGATCTCAGTGTATACTTGGTCTTTAAATGGTCTTAGATTTTCTTCCACTCCTGTTAGCCATCTTGCCTGTTCCTTTCTGCTTAGCATCGGGGAAGGGCAGTTACACACACTGGATGCTGATCCAGGGCTTTTGCTTTGTTGCTCCCACTCGAACAATGCAACCACTTAGTTTCTCTATTTACAGCCAGGGCCAGCATACTGAAGGTCACTTCATCTCCTAGCAAAGCATGCCTGAACCTCAATATTCAGTGTGGCAAAGGACCTAACCTGCCTCACTGGATTTGGGAGTAACATTTTCAGCAACCCTTGTTGGTGTTTTTTTTTCCTCATTTTGCTGCTTTGTTTGCTTTTCCACTAACACCACTTTCCGTGCCCCCCTGCCCCCCCATCTTTCCTTTTTTCTTTCTTTTTCAGACCATTTCCTTTTTTTTTGCTGCTTACTCTGTCAGGGGAGGAGTGTCAGGATGAGGTACAAATCTGTCCCTCTTCCCTCCCTGCTATCACTGACCATTTGTCTGTGTGGAGGTTGAAAGCAAAGTGTCTCCTTGGTGATCCTGGCCTTTGGTAGGTGTCTTTCCTCCTCTGTGCTCTCAGGAAGGGCTCCAAAGGAGTCTGAGGCAAACATGCTAAAAGAAGTCTCACGACCTTCTGAAAAGAGATGAAAATAGTGCCACCAGCAATGGCCAAGCTTGCCATTTAAACCCTTTGATCTCCATGCTTTTCTCAGTGGCACTGTTTCCCACATTGTCACAAATAGTCAGCTGCAAAATGAAAGATCATTTCAAGGGTTTACAAGCTTTGTGTCTACTTCACTGCTGTCTCTCAGGGTATGGTAGAAAAGAAGCTCAAGGGTCTGTTTGCACAGGCAGTAGTAAGCCAAGTTATTAATTTATAGGTCAGTGCCTGCTCCAAGATAATTCATTGGTTATATTCTTACTCCTAAGCACGCCCTTATACAAAGTAATTTGGAAAGTGTGTTACCCACTCTAAACATGTACTAAGAACATCTGCATGGAGTGTTTGTGTGGAGTATTTAGGATGCTGTAAATTCTCTGTGTACTAACAAGTTCTGACTTGTTTCTGTTTTATAGAGTAGGAATTGAGAAATGAAAATTAAGGTGATTTTTCTACATGGAAAGTTAATTCAGGTTTAAAGTGTGATATAATAGAGATCTTGTTAAGCCACCCTCTGTATGGCTGAGTGTACTTCAGACATTCCTGGGTAGCACATCTCACTTCTAGAAAAGATGTCCATACACAGAAGTAGTCAGGAAATAGCTCGACTAGTATAACTCAAGCTGTTTACCCAGTGACTCAAAGTAATGTATGGCACAAGGAAGACTGAATCCCTCTCAAGTCTTTATGCAGCTGCATCAAGATTCTCCTTCCTCCCGTCATGTATTATTAAAACCTTGTATGAGGCATATAACTGCTATTAATTTTGCAGTTTGTGCTGTAGTGACGCACTAAGCGGTAGCCACAAGTGTCTGTCAGGAAGGAAGGGAGGTGAGCTAACAACACTGGGAACAGCAGCTTTCTCTGTATTATAGCTGTGACCCGTGTTTTGCCATGCATGGTGCTCTAATGAATTGGAACCTACAGTAGTTGCAAAGTCAGGATGCTTCTCAGCTGTCCGCCAGACTTTGTCAGTCAGCCTTGGGGTGAGGAAGGTTCAGTCGTCAGTGTCAGCTCAACAGGGAAGTTCCTTTTACGACTTACTAAGACTTTCAGCTTGGTTTGTTCACTTCGTGTCTCCCCTGCAGCCTGTGCTCCCAGGCAGCCTGTACTAAGCAGTGCTTTGAATTGTATTGTGATGTTTTTAGGGACCGGTGACACCCTGTGGGAAATACTGAAGGACAGTTTATTTTCTCATTTCTCATGTTCCTTGTGATGCAAAAAATATCAGTGAAAAAGCATCTTTGTTCCTTAAAACTAATCTGCTCTCATTCCTTAGTAAAATTATAATCTGTTTTTTTTTTGTGTCAGAAGAAGCAATTCATTATTGTGCAAATGATGTTGATGTTGCAATTAGAGGACTATGACTTCATTGAGGAATAAGCAACAGGAGCAGGTGAACGCCTGAGACTTGAACTGATGTTTTCCTGCAAATATCCTTAGGATGAAGGGAAAGGACAAAGAAAGAATAATACTGAGGAACTGTGGTATATGTTAGGCACAATTTATAAGCAGACTGTTTTCCTTGTGGTATCTGCTAATCATGGAAATATTTGTGTTGACAAAATACATATACCTCTGATTATTTGGTACTAAACCTTTTTCACAAAGTGCAATGACTGAGGGCTTTCAGCAAATCAGTGTTTATTAAGTTTTTTAGGGTTCATTGAAAGGACTTAACAGATTTTCACTGACACTGAAGTACAGCAGAAGGAACAAGAATTCACTTTTCTGTAGTAAAGCCTGACCCAGATCTGAGGTGCGCACATATTTTGCTTGCTGAAGCCACTTGAGAGTAACATGGATGCTTTGCATCTAAACCCAAATTTTAGTGTATGATATCTAAGGGGTTTTGTCACATCAAATATAAGAGTTTCTGCTGCATCCATGTCAAAGAGAAAATGTCTTGATGAATGTTTTTATCCTTTTTGTCTCTTTTTGTTCTCCAAAAATTAAAAGCAAACATAGCCTGCATGTTTGCAAGGCCAAAATTGTATTTTATACACTGTAGGAACATATTTGTAACATTTAGAGTGCTGCCCGCAATAAAAAAGATTTCTGTCTTAAAGAGAAAGTACACAAATTAAGTACCACATATTTTGAAGGCACTTTTAAGGTATGTTTTCCTGACAGTCCAGAAGAACCCAAATGGATGGCTGAAAAATCAGCCTCACTAAACCAAAAAAACATCAAATGGTTGGTTTTCAGATGAAAGTGCTCCCTGAATGAGATAGCTGTATGAGTGTGATGGAGTGAGAATATGTGGCTAGCCTAGGCAGGAGAAAATAGGACTGTAGCATTTCAGATGGACACCAGTTTTAAGGGCAGTGTGAGGGTGTGTTTCATGACTGGCTAAAGCCATGTGAGTTCACAGTGCTACCAGAATGTATAGTTAAGGTTACTCTGCGCTTACAATAGCACCAACTAATTGTGCTGTTAAGTATTGTAAACTCTTCTCAAATCAAGATAGTTAAGCTTGCACTAGTCAATATATTTTTTAAAAATACAAACTTTTTCTTCAATATACACAGGGAAATACTAACTTCTGATTCAGTAGCAGCCATGTATTTTTTGTTAACATCTCCTTCTTGCTTCCCTGGGGAGCAGTCACTTTTAAAGAAGCCTTCAGTTTATTCCAGTTTGATTTGTCAATAAATAGGAACTTGTTATATTCAGTGAGAGCTCTCTAAGCACTCATTTAGCACAAACGAGTCAGAAGAAGTCACAGTGAAATTACTTCCCTGCTGGTACAACTATAGCTGTAATTTATCTAAATTGGAATAAGTCTTGTACAGGCTACTAGCTAAATGAAAAGCGGCTATCAGAGACTGTACTAGATGTGACACAAATCAATATGTCTTTCCCTTATGCGGAAAGGAAGAAAGATTCAGTCCAAAAGCTGGATTCAGTCCAGCTTCTTCAGCTGAGATACAATTCCAGTGATGTAATGTGCAAAGCACAAACAAAACCTGACTGGTCCTTTTTAATACTGAAGCAAGCAAGATGAAGCAAACACCCTAAGCACCAGAGAGTTTCCATAATTATTTTCAAATTTTTTCAAATATAATGTGCCCTCTGTAGTCTGAGAAGCATGATCACCCTAGTATTAGTGAAGATTCCTTCTTTAAAAGACAAGCCAGCATGCATGGTAGCATTGGTCTCTGATTTTTATGTTGTTTTCCTTCTGTTTCAAAGCTGGGATTGCTCTAGCAGTGCTGAAGGTAACACAAGAGCTTAGCGCTGAATTCTTACACTGGGGCTGCAGTGTGTTTCAAGTGAGGTCTGTTATCTCCACCAGGTATTGCCCATTTTCAATTCAAGGGAGAAACAGCTCGAGGGAAAATAAACGCAGCAATAAGAAGGTAAAGAAGGGTGAGGGAGAGAGAATAAGGAAGGCGTGAAATAGGCAAGTACAAGAAAAAGGGAAAGGTATTTTAGGTCATAGAAAAATAGGGAGGGAGGCTGAAGAGTGACTGGAGAGCTGTCCTTGCTCTAGGCAGCATGCCTACTTTTCATCTGCTTGGTTCTGCAGCTGCCCAGGTCTGCCAACCTGCGCCCAGGGGTAGTAACTTCTTTCCCCTCCAGTAAGTGCTGCAACATCAGTTTCCTAATAGTATCAGTTTCAGTTCATTGGGGACTTAACTGCTGAAAGGGTGGGTTGGCATTGCGAGGTTGCAATGACAACCAAGTCCACCACCACTATTGTTGTACTAGGAAATTTGTGCTGAAAGTGAACTTGTCACCTAGCTGTGAAAGCCTAGCAGAGAGACCATTCATTGACTTGAGTGGAAACAGGCTGCCTGTGGATTGTAGGGAGGGAAACTTTGGATGAGATTGTGGTGTTAATATCAGTTAAAATCTGTGCCTTTTTCATAAAGATGCGAAGTTTGACAAACCTTCTTCATTTGGCTCTGTTATCCACAAACGTTGTCACTTGTTCTCAATCAGAGACTTGGATATACATACCTGTGTGAATAGCTCGATCTGTTTTTCTAACTTAGAGATTACGCATGAGCATAATATGACTCAGGCACGTACACATTGGTGATAGCACAAGGTCTGTTTCTCTGGTCTTTAGGAATAGCCTTGAAGGCAGTTAATTCTCATGTCTTGCAAGAAGCCTGTTGATGTGATCATAGTTAGGCTATTTGTGTGGTGTAAGGACTAAACTTGGGATGAGACAGTTGAATTAATGCTTTCTGAATATTTCCATGCCAAGTCCTTGCTGAGCAGGTCATTTAGCTCTTTATGTTAGTATGTATGGTATTGTATGGCTAAATTTACAGTGTTGCAGCTTAGAGAACAGGTATAGCTGATGAAAGCACGTAGTTCTTATAAAAATGTTCTTTGGAGTCTCTAAGAGGCCCTCTCAAGGAAGAAATATTTACAGATTTTATTGGACTTCCCAGTTCATCAGAACCAACATTGTTCTGGGAGAACATAATTATCTGTTTTACTGGAAGGGAATAGGCAAGTTGGCACAAAGCTAAGCTGCAACTCTTAAACAAAAGTTTAGCTACACAACACCTCTTGAAATGCAGGCAAGATTTCCTTAAAGCACTCAAAAAAACATATTACTGTTGTAAACTAACTTCTCGATGCCCAGAGACATTCTGCTGCACCTACTGTTAAGAGAAAAATAAGTAGACCAAATCAGTTATTATTAATAATATATTTCTGAGAGTTTGTCTTTATATTTGTACTTTTTCAAAAGCATGACTTTGTCTTACCAGCCTGCAGTTCTTCCCTGTAATGCCTTCCTGTTATGTCTCCAGGTCTCTGCACTGTGGGGCTGACCAAAGCAGTAATATTTCTCCATATTTTCCAGATCCTAGATCAGTGGAATTTCAAGAGGAAAATCATCTGCCTTAAAAGGCTTCAGAACACATGCAGATCTCAGGAATCCAAATTATACCTTATAAATTGTATTGATTGCAGTGAAGATTAGTTCTGTCTAGGATAGTTAAGTGTAGGTTAATCTTTGCAACATGTGAGACAGCAATGACTTTACACACAGGGAACTGTCACCGATAAACCTCTATCCAAAATAACAACAAAAGTCCAGAGCAGAGAAGTCTCATGAACACGCTTGACATGCTTGCTGGATACACACATTTTCTTTGTAGAATTTGCACCCATGCTAGTGATAATGCCAGGAGAGGGCTCAGGAGCCTACATTCAAAGGCTCCCTTCTCAAGTCATTAGAAACCCTGCATATATTCCTCTTTGCCACCTACCTGACTTCATCTGCTCTGTGCTACAGCCTGGGTCCTAGTGAATGCCTGGCTGATAGGGATGGAGTCTTCTGATTGTGCTAGTTCAGTGTTCATTAGTAAGCAGCAGAGTCTGGACTCTTATTCATTAAGCTGCCAGATAAAAACTGCTAGTGTTCCTGTTGCTCAGAAAACTGGCTTTGAAGCGTTGCAACATACTCTAAGGACTTTTTATTGGAACTGTATATTTAATGGAAAATATGCTTTAGAAATGAGTGCAGAAAATGGAGTGCAATGAATCCGTTTTAACACTAAGTAGTGAAAAGGACCATATGGTTAGAAAGAGATATTGAGCACAGTATTAAAAACAACAACAAAAAACCCCAACAAACAAAAAAGAACCATGTCTGTTGTACTGAAGAAATTTCAATTGAAAAGTCCTCTTCTGCTCCCATTATATTAACAGAATGGAAGATGTCACGATTAAAATAATGAAAATGTTTTCTCTAAAGCATCTGTTGATCTGAGGCACGTATAAGGCATCTGAGCCTATACATGAATAACTAGGCTAATGTTATTCACCTTCCACAGAAGGAGAGGAGGGAATTGGTTCTTGCAATGCGCTACCCCATGAATACATTGCGTGTAAGAAAGCAGAGGGTTTTATTGAGACGTTAGGAGGCTCCCGAATAGCACAAATAAAGCACTCTTGATTGCTGTGACATTGCAGGTGCTTGCTCCAAGCCTAGCTCTATCCCTGAACCACTTGTGAATGGGAGTGGGCTGAGGAACAACTTGCACTGTAGTGGCACTGAGAGTGGGTGCTTTCAAAGTGTTGGGATGCTTTAGGAAATTAAGAATAATTTTAAACTGTAGTGGGGAGGAGCGTAGGATTTACACCTCCCCTGCTAACACCTATTAAATGGAACTAAACATTCAATGATGCTGTAAGATTCACTAGCACAAAGTGTGATGGTTTTCAGTGCCCCATCCATCCATGAAAAAAGCTCCGGGCCACACTTTCATTTTGGAAGTGGAAGGAAACCTCTAAGACAGGTGGGAGGGAGATGGTCCATAAGGAATATTCTGTCATCAGGGCTTCCTGCAATGATAAAAATCTGTTAGGAAATACCTGCATTGCAGCAGCCATTTTCAGTCAGGATGATGAACCTCGCCTGGTGCTAGCAGCAGGTCTCATATTGCCATCACGCCACTTCTTATATTTGTCTGTCATCTTTACTCTTTGATCCTGCCAAATGATATGTGGAGGTTTTAGGCAAAATGGATGTAATGATGAAGAAGGTCCAGGTTCTACCATCTGGGCTCGTGAAATTACCAATTTGAGACCTTTCCTAGTGAAATTAGTGAGACCGTGCCTGAAGTGAAGCACAAATTACAGCTAAATAAGGGTTTCAGAGTAATTCTTTACATTTACAAATAAAACAGATTTCTGCATTTTTTGGCAAAGTGTAGTTACATGGTTAACTAGGCAATGCAGAATCTGTGTAACATGACTATTTTTGGATTTGTTTTTAACAGTATGTCACAATACTTGAGAGATTTTGGTTTTCATTGCTTTGTAAAGAATAATTTGCAAATACTGTGGTGGAGAATGCTCTCACAGAAGCCCAAGGGATGTGATTCATATAAACTTACAGGGCTGTCAGGCTCATTGGAAGGCTCTGAAGTAACTTGCTACATGGCCATAAAATTTAGTTTAATTTTTTTTCTCTTTGTTTTTGTTTTGGGGTTGGGTCTTTTTGGTATTAAGCCCTTGCTTTCAGGCACCTCTGTAAATTGTTGATTGACTCTTTTTCTGCCATGTTCAAGTTATTTGGATATTCTCTGCATATGCTGGAATGTTGCCAGCATCACCTGCAGTAAAATATTCATGCAAAATAAGCATTAAAGAAAAATTGCAAAGAAAAGTCAGTTGATATCACCATATAGACCAGAGTCTCAACTGCATGGGAAGAAACACACTTATGTCACTAAACTTGACATATCTTGTGAAATTGTCTTTTAGAACTTAGTTCTTCTTTTGCTGAAAACAAACTGGTTTGGCCTATTTGACACTTAAGGTAGCTTTGAAATGTGAGGTTTAAATAATCATCACTTTTTAAAATATTGACCACAATGATTTTTATTAAGCTTTGATGTGCAAGTATGCATATTTTTTTTCCATCGTATTTTGGGTATGGGAAAAGTGGACTCTTAGAAAACAACAACATAAAAGCACACTGTTATTTTTTTTTTTTTTTATGTGCCAGGTGAGTATCCCATCTTTTTGAGGGTCCCTTCAGTATATCTTGGTCTTGAATAGAAAAGCGAATCTTGGAAAATGAATGTAACAACGTGCATGCTAACAGTGGTTATTCACCTTATGCCGTGTTTATATCTCTTATTTCTCTCACCTTAATTGCTAAGAAGTGATTTAGACAGATTTAACACAGTAAAAGTATTGAACAGATGAGTGGAAAACATTAAAAAAAAAACTCTGATGGCTCCTTGTGGAATGCACAGTCCTAGAAAGCCTGGCCAGCATCAGAGGGTTTCCTTTCTTGTCCCAAGCAAGCTCTTTTTCCAGTCAGAACAGGCAGTTCTTTAACAGTCCTCTTGTCTTGATAATGTAACACTAACAATAACAAGACACTGGAGGAATTTGGGAAGCTTCAGTGTAGAAAAAATGTTTCCAACTGGGAAAAAAATCTCCACTTAATCTGGGAAAATCGATACACGTGAGACAATCAGAGAAGGACAAGTAGACCTAGAGTCTGTGGTCTGCGTGATTGACTCTGCCTTAGCAGCTGAAATCTGCAGGAGATTTTCTGACCTTATTTGTGGCAGAACTGTTTAGAATAAAGTGGTTTAGAGAATGTCCTCTTTACCGCTATGGGTGTGTTAGTACAAGGATTTTGTATGTTGTCAGTACCCAGCTGACTTTTCAGCATCACATTACAGCTGACTTCTCAAGCAGTCTGGACTTACTGTGGGTTTGAGTAAACAAAAAGTTTTGTAATACTCCTTATTTTTGCATTAGCTATGCCATTAATGGTCGTAAAAATTGGTAGTTCTGGTCAGACCCCGGGTGGCGGTGCTGCAAACCATGGTAGATATTTTAGCCTATAAACTAAGGAGCATCTCAGAAACCACCCATCACACATGCCAGTAGAGCCACAGAAGCCTTGATAAGTAACTCCTGTAGCATCAGGTGGCATAAGTACTGTTCCATTTCTTTCACACGGGGTTTTGCTGGCATTTTAGAAATCTTATCATGACATGAAAGTACATTTCTCCCTCGTTTTGCAAAATATTTCTCAAATGATTGCGATGACAGAGGAAATTGCCACTAAGAGCTGCGCTATACACCAGCAAAACATGGGATGGGATATAGTCAACACAGGGGAATGATGTTAGAGGTTACCACTTTTGCATCCTTGGGATTATGTCCTGGTCCATATCGATATTATCATATTCTGCCTTCAGTTGCAGCACGACATTCTATTAAGATAATGGGATGAAGGCAAAATGAATCGTGATACTGGGCTGTTTCTTTGCTGGTATGCAGCAACATTACAGAAGTAAGGCCTATCTTTTGGGTGCTTAACTGGCTGAAATTAGATACTTACAGGTTTTGGGTTGTTAATAAATTACTAGGAAATAACTAGGAATTAGCAATGATTCTTTATATTACCTGAGGTCTTAAAAGTGTCCTAAGACAGTTTTACTTAAAGAATCTTGGGAACAATAGGGAAAACCATTTGTAGATATTTTCATATCACAAGCAGATTTGAAAATTATGTTCAACGTATTTGCTATTGAATATTATTTCACTGTTAGAAAATATTTCCATAATAAAGCTGCACTTCAAAATTGGGGAAAGTTTCTTTGTTCATTGGAATAGCTTTTGTGTGGCCAAAATGCCGGTCATAGCAATGGTATTTGCAAGTATCACACAGTACAGTTACTGGGTTCTCCACGTATACTGGTGGATGGAAGAACCACACGAAACCTCTGAAGTTTTGTGAATTCGGTATCATTCTCTGTTCATCAGACATGCCAGAATCCGAAGAATACACTTAATTCCCATAAGATACCTCCCTTTATAGCACCAGGTGCTGATAAACTTGTCTGTGGATGTCAAACAGCAGCAGTAAGAGGTAGGGTTTAGTTTTTAAGGATCGTAACTGGACTGATTGCATTTTATAGAATGAAAAGCAGCCCAGAGTTCTGCCTTTACACAGCATAATACTTCTAGCAGTCTTGAAGGTTAATTGTCATTTGGCCTTGTTGAAGCTTAATTGACTTTTCTTCCCACAGATATCCACACTTCTAGAAAGCAGACATGACCATGACTGCCAACAAGAATGCCAGTGTCAACAGCAGAGCTGGAGGGAGTAAAGTGCCTCGGGACACTCTGGATAGGTAAGTGGTAAACTGCAGGCTTTGTAGATTCTGAGAAAGATTTGTCTGTGTTTGGAACAAAATCTCTGTTCAAAGGTAAGTGACCTGTATTCTGACACAGAGAGTGCTTTGCTGGGCTGAGAGAAGTTTTGGTAGGGACTGGAGGAACTGAGGTATGAGACAAAAGGGCTGCTTCTGGCATATTTCTGTCAAACTATTGCTGCTCGCTGGCTGGTGAAAGTGATGAAAAGTGATTGCAAGCAAGGACCTTTGTGGAAGGCACTCTGTAGTCCTCAGGAGGTTTGAACTAAATTTCTTGGCCATATGACTGCATGTCAACTTTTCTCCACTGCCAGTCTCCAGGTTGTATTTTGTATTGGTTTCTGTCAAATTTTCTCTGCTGTTTCTGACAGGCAGTGGGCAGAGACTGCCTCCCGTTGCAGGTCAGGCAGTAAGTGTGAAAGGGCTGAAGGTAAAGTACAGGGCTCATCTCTGTTGCGTTGCTTATTTGTCCTTAAGTCATTAAGCATTAAGTCATTCACAAAGTAAGTCTTTTATTAGGCATATTATGCTGTGTTAAAGCTCAGCAGAAATGGACTTGATATCGTTGTACACTTCCCAGTTTGTTAGTTTGCATGTTGGGCATCTCTTAGTACAAAATAGTAAAACAATAAAATAAGGGGAAGTGGGGAGGGCAGCTAGAGGAATTTCTAGAGTTGTTTTCATATGTGGATATTAAAACCAGATCCCTAATGATACCTGGCATTCTCAAGTTGTTTACCATCCTTCCATCAGTGCGGACAGATTGGTGCTGGGAACTTGGGTCTAGACTTCAGCAAGCTTTGCACTTACTCTTTTGTCTTAAAATCTTTTCCATTCTGAATAGCTTAGAAAGTACTGTGGGATACTAAGTTATTGGATAATAACTGTCAAGTCAACTGTCTTTCCTTATCATCACCGTCTGTTTTAATTAGAATTTGTCAGGAAAAGATTTTTTTAAGTACAAGTATGGACCTGAAGCTAAGAAAAATCTTTGAGTTTCACTTGTGTGACAAGTGAGGAGATGAATAGGTTGTAATGCACCAGTTCTCCATCCATTATTTTGCCTTATGTAATCTTCTTCACCTGTCTTTGTGAAACCCGGTAGGAGGATGTTATTTGAGTCATTGATGAGGATTCTTCATTTTAGTCAGACTGTAAATCAGCAGAGTAAGTGCTGGCATAATAAAAGTTTAAGACTTGCAGGATTTATTGCAAACATGTTCAAAGATCCACTTGAACTGAACAGTCATTGTCTCTGTTTAGTATGGGATTTGGAAAACTGCAAATGTGCTTTATAATTTGTAGGAGTAGAGTTTCAGCAAGTGCTGATACTGGCATAACACAGGTGTATTAGTCTCCTAGTGGCTAAGACATCTTTTTAGTGTTATTTTTTTGTCAGTCATAGTTTTGGTGGGGTTTATTGTTGCAAGATGCAAGGTGTGTTTCAGTGATAGAGGGTTATGATCTCGTTCAACCTTTTGTGATTCCTTATGGGTCAGATGCAAAGGTCAGTAAAGTCTATAGAAGTCTTTCTAATTATTTTGGCTTTCAACCAGACCCTCATAAATCATGGATTTAAATTTTAATCGTAAAAGTCTTCAGTGGGAAATGAGGTGCCTACAAGTAAATATCTATACCACTGCATGCTTTGCAAGAATCAAGATTCTTGCAGTAACGAAGATTGCATTGATCATCACTGGAGTGTGGATCCACCGGCATGAGGCACCACAGCGTTCTTCCACCAGAGTTGTGCTAATGGCAGTTTCAGAAATGAGGGGGAGAGACAGAGCTGAGTGAGGACATTATTTGGGAGACTGACTGTGAGTCTCACCTGAGAAATTGGTTGTGGGAATCACAGGCTTCTGCTGTGAGCACAGGAGGGGAAAACCTTTGGATCTGAAGAAAGTGAAGTGATTTAAATAAACATCCACACTAATTCATTCTTTCTGAAGTTATCTGAAGTTCGGTCACGGCTTGTTACAAATGAACATTTTTGTGTGTCTTAGGTGAGACAAACTTGACTGTGCTCTGAATAGGAAAATGTTGTAGTAGGTGACAAGGGTGGTCAAAGGTATTGGAACATTTTCACTGCAAGGCAAGAATAGATTGACTGGGACTCTTCATCCTGGAAAGGAAAGGAGTGGAGAGGAGGAAGGGGCAATAGAAGTGTCTGAAATGATATATGGGACAGAGATGGTAAATAGGGAAAAAAGTCTTTTTCCATTTAAGAGCTAATAAGAATCAAATGAAACCAGAAGTTTAGAGGTTGCTAAGAGTTTGAAAAGAAGGTACTGCTCTGCAGCATGTCTTTAGACTATGGAAATTACTGTTACAGGATGTTGCAATTAGACAAATTAATGGAAGAAAAACCTACCAAAGGCTTTTAGCCACAGAAGCAAAATCTGTGAGTCAACAAGTCTTCAGGCCTTTGACTGTTAAGCTGGTCAAGTAGCACTGTGTGCTCATCTTGTTCTTAGTCTCTTCTCTAGGCACCTGCTAACCGTCATGGTCAGTGACAGAGCCTGGACTAATGCTGCTCTTTGGCCCAAGCCACTGGGGACGTTCTGATGTTGTCTGGAATAAAAGTCAGTTATAGGAAGCAAGTATTAGAGAGTTTGCAAACGGTTTGTTATACTTACGAAATGAGACTTTTGGGCTTCCAGTGAACTTCAAGGGCAAAACTTTAATCCTTCCCTGTGAGTCACTGAGGTGAATGCCAAGGAACAGGAGGTTAGGAAAGCACCTTATATGTAGCTGAAAGCGACTTAGCAATTCTGGCAGGAAAGAGCTCTGTGAAATCTTGTTCACTCTTCAACAGGAGACAAAGGAGCCCATAGCATGCTTGCAACTAACGCGTGACCCTTTTGCATCAAATGACTACGTGGTTTGCACTGTACTTAAGAGGATCAGTGTAACTGTGAAGAAGCCTTAAAAGAGCAGAAGTCAAAGAAAAGGCATAGCAGTGTTTGTAGCTCTCTCCCTACAATGTGTCTTGCTTTCCCTTAGCAAATAATTTAATATTTATCTGGAGTCTTTGTGTCTTATGCAGAAATGTTGTTTGAATATATTAATTTATAAAGCATTTGTCCTAATCTTATGTTTACTCCAGTGCAAAGGTAAATGTAGAAATGGCACTACCAGCTCTGTTTGACTTAAAAATCACCTCAATGCTATACTGTATTAAATGGGCCTATAGTTATGTTTATGAGGTCACGCTCTACTTAACAAAATACGGCTTTCAAACTTGTGGTCTTAGTCTAACAGAGAAAAGGAATATCATTATATCTTAAAATGGCAACTTAGTTTGAGATGCTAGATGCCACAAGCACCAGTCTAGAGCTGAAAAATATTTAGAGTAAGCGTGGCTACATAACTTCTGTAAACCATTCCTAATGTCTTCACCTCTGGCTAATACACTATCTCTTAACTTGGGATCTCAAGGTGTATTTTACACGCTTAACTTCAGCCATCTCCCCTGCTGTAGTATACTACTACAGTACAGGAAGTGTTTGTTTTTAGAGGAGCCCATTGATTTACAGTTTTTTATCTGGGGGTATTGCATGAGGCTTAAGTAATTTTAGAATTTGGAGATACAGACTTCTTCCAATATATTTGTGACTAAGTGGTAGAATTTCCCTTTACCTCCAAGATTTTCTGTGGTGCAGGCTGGGCCTGACCTATGAGTCCCACCTTGTGAGCTGGATGCAGAGCTGGAAATAGCGGACCTGTGCCCTGATACAGGCAGTGTTGGAACGAGAAATAGAATAAATATTATAAGACACATTTTTACTATAGGATGCAATTTTAAAATAAATTGTCTAATTAAAAATATTATAAAATATGGCAGTATCCTGCTACTGCAAGCACAGGATATGCCTCTGCAAGTAGGATTACTTAGGCATTGATTTGATGTACTTTCTCGATGAATAGCTTTTGGCTAAATTTCTGTTAACCTGGAAAAAGAATTACACACATTATGTATTTTTGTAAACAGAATACTTAATGTAGACAAAAATAGGAAGATATTCCGATTAATTAAGCAATACATGCACTTTACAAGGTCTCAGAATAATGTCATTATGGTTATTCTTAATTTCTTGAAAAGCAAGGTGATTGTACTCTTAATTTCTTACAGAACAGTATAAAGTCTATCCCATGTAAAGCACATTTAAAATGTGTGCACGTGAGTTTCACAAATCAAGACTTAGGAGTGAGCTTCTGAAAGCTTAAGCACATTTGTAAACCATTTACAGTGAACAAAAATCAAGTTTGCTGCAAGCAAGTATTTTACTAGCAAGGTGACTTTAGTAGTATATATAGCAGGACTGCCATAATGAGCTAGAACAAACATCTTTTTAGTTTAATGTCACTGGGCTGGATTTGGGAAGGCAGCCAAAGCAGAAACCAATCCTGGTTCCAGTTGCACAAAAGGACTATGTGGCTGTTCATCTGAGGAAAGCTATGTCACAAGAATCATGTGAGTTTCGGCATGGACTGGATTTTATGATGTGGGCTGTCGTCTCTCCACCCAATCTGCACAGGAAAGGTGTTGTCCTCACTATATAGGAGAATGTTATCCAGCTGAGCAATCATGATTTAATAACATGATAAACTGAGGGTACTGATGTCAGTGGGTCGTATAGCAAGACATTAGAAATTTGTGCAAGCAGAGGATTGCATCTGCAAATTGCTATAAGCACAAAGTTGCAAGTTGTTAAGTTCCTAGTCTAGTAACGTTCAGAAAACTTTTCCTTTCTAAATACTTTCAGTTGGATCTTTTGATCAAATATACTCTCGCTTGATTACAATGGAAATCTGATCTCTGAGCTGCATCTCTCTCCTTGCCTGGGAAGAACTGAGCTGGGTACCCACAAACTTCTAAAAATAGGCTTTGATTTTTATCTCTCAGCAGTGTGTGAGGCCATTCTTGCTGTCACTGACAATTTGTCAGCTCTGTTAGTCTAACATGCACTGAAAGATGTTTATACTGGCTTTGTGGCTCAGACCTTCTTCAGAATTTAGGTTAATGGGACAGAATTTTAATTGGCAGGAGCTAGCTTACCTCCAGTGGAGGCAATGGAGATGCACCACATAAGCCAAATGACTAACTGGACTAGTATAACTCTAGAGGTACCTTAAGGAGTGTTTTGGCTCAATTGTTTATACTTCTTTAAAAATCAAAGAAAATAATGACTTAATTTTCTAACCAAGGGAGCCCATGGAGTAGTCTTATTATGTCCAGCTTTATCATGAGTCTGGGATTATTCACTGCTGTTATTCGTAGGTAAAATCACTGTTGGAAATTCAGAGGGAAGATTCCTCAGGCTGATGCATCCACTTGTTGCTAGCTAAACTAGAGGCCAGAGATGGACCTGCTTCCCTGTGGCCTTGACTTCTGCAGAGCCATCATCAGTCATGTAGAGGGGAGGCCAGATGCTTTGGAGATGTTACAGATGACTGCCGAAGGTGCAAGGCTGTGGAGGACTGATTCACACTGATGGCAGAACCATCAGAGTCCTGCAGCAGTATTCTTGTATTCTGCTTCCAGTATCCACCCTGATTCTTTTGTTTGGGAACCTGGTAAATAATCACTGCATTTGCGTAAGTTAACAAAGCCTCTCTTGTTTGTTTTAACAGCAGCGGTCTTGATGTTTGAGCATGACAGAACACAGCAAAGCTGGGCTGTGCAGGAGAAGTTTTGCTTGGTTACGTTACTAGGAGAAGTATTGTTTAGGGCTGGATACCTGTCCCCATTATGCACGTATGTTCATGCTCAACTACTTCATGTGCACATCAAGGTCTTGTACTTTATTACTGCGTTTCTCTGATGAAGGCATAAACAATAAGAGCTTTAAGAAAAATCTTAGTTAAAGGAAGACTTCATGTCTGTGTTTCAGCCTTGAAAAAACTGAGATAACTTCCAAAATCAGTCCTAGTCAAGACAAATTCATTCAGTTTTACAGCAAATAAATTAATTTATTTATTTTTAAGTAAAGTTAATTCTCCGTCCAAATTAATAAACCCAACTAGAATATTTTGTTTTCTTTGGCAAAAAAATTATGTAGTGTGTTCAGTGTTTGGGTTAAGCAGTGCTCAGCTGCTGTCAGTGCTGGAGTGTGGATGGCAGAGGCAGTTGTTCACTCTGCTGGCTTGTCCTGGGAATATTCTATTCTCTTCCCTTTCCACAGTAAATTTTCCATTTCAAAGGCAACCTTTTGTCAGGAGAAAAACCTGTCTGTATAGGGAGAACTGTTATCTTCAGAGAGGCAATGCCCATGCAGTACTTTTCTCTCATTTAGAAAGATCAGTTCATGGATGCAACTCTAGTGCCTTTTACTTGGGGTTACCTGATAGGTAACAAGATGATTTTAATTTAATTCATATAATTTCAGTCTTTCTGCTATTGTAACTCTCCAGCCCTAATAAAAGAAAAAAAACCCCAAACCGAAACGGTGCCCTTCAGCTCTGTGTTAAACTGTAGGCACTGTCCAAATTTATATGTCAGGTCATTCATCCAGATGCGGTCCAGTCTGCCTGCACTGACAAATGAATTACCTCATGACTAATGCAAAAGAGCTGTGTTCAAGTCTGGGGCTGGATGCCTCAGGGGGGCGATAAGGCAGGCTGACGCAGAGCAGCTCCCTTGCCATTACCACAACAGAGTGTGGTGAGGGAGATAACTCTGCATCCACCACGATGGAGCCCTGATCCTACTCTAAGAAAAATATTACTAGAATAGTAAGATAAACAAAATGTAATTTTTTGTTTTTCACAGAATCATCAAATGGTTTAGGCTGGAAGGGACCTTGAAGATCCTCTGGTTCCTACCCCCCTGCCATGGACAGGAACACCTCCCACTAGACCAGGTTGCTGAAAGCACTGTCCAGCCTGGCCTGGAATGCTTCCAGGGATGGGGCCTCCACAACTTCTCTGGGCAACCTTTTCCAGTGCCTCACCACCCTCAGAGTGAAGAATTTCTTCCTAATACCTATTCTAAATCTCCCCTCTTCCAGTTTGAAGCCATAGCCCCTCATCTTGTAGGTGCCCTTCATATTCTGGAAAGCTGCTATAACGCTACCCCAGAGCCTTCTCTTCTCCAGACTGAATAAGCCTAACTCTCTCAGTCTGTATTCATGTATTTCATGTAAATATAAATTTAAAGACTGATATTTATTACACGTCCCGAGTTTTCTGAATGGAGAGCATTGTGAAGAAAGCAATCAAAGGATGCATCTTCAGGTCCCGGTCTTGTTCTAAACCAATCAGGTTTTGGTCTTATTTGAAAGTCTAATGTGTACAATTTTCCCACTGATAATTCTGTGTGACTGCCATTGTCTTAGCACAATTACGTTAAAGTATTCTCTCATCTCTTACTCTTTCTTTGCTAAGTATGTGGACAGTGTTGCTGTGAGTGATAGAAAAGCTGCTTCTTTCCCTTTTGTGGATGGTTGCATTTCAATTACAGGTGAAATGCGCTCTCTGCCTGAGCTGTACAGTTAATTGCACGATTTAAAGGAGACCTTATAAAACATTAGTTATAGATAGCTATACTATCCTTCACACTTGGCTAAAATTTTCTGTGTGGATGATGTTCCCATCTGTGCTTAACAGAAAGTTTAGTGGGATGTTTGGATGCCAATTCTATTTGTGTTATAACGGTATGCCACGTTGGTGTGTTTTTTTGCTGCCTCAACTGTGTGCTGAAATGCTCACCAAAACAACCAACCAAGAGTGGTGTGTCTCAGTGAAAACCTTTCTTTCTGGAGGATACATGCAGGTGTAGATGCAGAAAACAGTGAGAGAGAAGGCAACGGTCTAGAAGTGGTTGATGGTTTTTGTACAACTTTGTGGAGATTTGCGCATGGTTTGGTATGTTAGCAGTTGCCATTTCATGCATATTTGGGTGTACAAGTTCTTGTTTTCAAGGAACTCTGGTGGGGGAGGAGTGAGACCTTTGGAAAGGAAAGTGAGCAATGTATGCCTAAAGCATGGAGCCAAGTCTGCAGTTTGTACACTTGAAAATAAAAGCTTCTTTTGCTCCATCGCTTGTCATGTAGTCTGGGCTAAAACAGCTCCCAGTTTTCCCAGTCAGGGCAACCCTTGGGGGCTCACCAAGAGAACAGTGGTGTGAGTTCAGCTAATGTGCCCTCGACGTGTCCCTGCCTCTCCCTGCTGGGCAGCAGGTGAGGCAGGGCCAGGACCGCTCTTCTCTGCTGCGGGAGAGCTCCTGGCAGCTGAACGTGGCTTATGGCAATGAGGTACTGCCCGCTGAACTGCCGAGATGTATTTTCCTGCCAAAAGTATTTGCATACTTTTGCATAGATGAAAATCTATTGCCTTGCTCAGAAATACTAGGGAGAATCTTTTAAGCTCTTTATGAATTTGTGAAACAAGCCCCACAGAAAATGTTTGCTACTTTAAAAAAGAATCAAGTTTTAATACTTTGACAGTGAGCTTGAGAATAGGAAGAATAGTGGTTCAATAAAATTCTGCTAAGAGTAAGCAATATGCAAAGTTATTGGAGCCATGATAAGACACTGCTTTTTTTTATTTTTCTTAAAACATTGAGTTTTAGAAAACAATACAAATAAACTTCAGCCGAACAACTGCAGGAACCAAATAACTGATGTGAAGTCTATTAGCAAGTATTGTACTCCTTTAAAAGCAGAAGCAGCTTGAGCTGTGCAGCTGACAAATTCCCAGCAGCGCAAAGTTACATTTGGTTCAGAAAGGAATAAAAGCTATTAATTACCCTGTGAGGTTGGAGGTGAGTTTGGAACACAGAGCTTTGGCAGCTCAACTCTGAACTGGGCCATGGGAGGGTGCCTACTGTCATCAGGAGCAGAAACATCAGCAGCGGTAACAAGTCAAAGCACTGATTCAAATGACCCTGAAACTGGGAAGAGTTTGAATACAGGCTTTGACTTTATTGCAGTCCTTTATCTGGGTAAGCAGCACTGGTGGAGTGCTGATTTCCGATGCTCTGAGACATAATGTGCCCCTCCCTCGCCTTGCTCAGCAGTGACCTCGGGGAAGTGGATCAGAGGGCACACATTTGAAATCTCTTCAGCAGAGTTACAGAAATATTCTTGTAAGCACAGTGGTCTGGAGGTGTAAGAGAAAAATGGTTTGTAAGAAGAGGTAGTAGGTTCTAATTAGATCAAGACATAGAATTGAAAAAAATGGACCTACTTTTGGATACATCCTTTGGGCTTCCTCAAATGATTGGCAGGGGGATTTTGCTATTCCTTTTCTGTTGTTGGCTATTTTGTTTCACTTTAACTTTAGATGTCTGTTCAGGAAGAAGCATTACTTACTTTATATGCACTTGTCAGTTAAGCAAGTAATTTTTTCTTAGGTGGAGGTGGCATTAATATATCCCTTCCATTTGCACAGGTTTTTAAGGAAAAAAAAAAAAAACACAAAATTTTGATTGCATTTTGCTTCATGCAGCTTCAGATCAAGTTTATTTTATTATTACTCGGAGGCTGCAGGAATGTTCCCTGGCATATTACTTCCCATTGTAATTTAATTCTCATGGCACTTTGAGGGCTTTACACTTTTATATGCAGCAAATCATACATCATCATTAAAATTGACTTGTCTCTTAAGATTTATATTTCCTAAGAACGCTGGAAAGTAACTAAAAAATGAAAAGTAACAAGTCTTTTAAAAAGCAGAGAGTTGTAGTTGACAGGTTAGTCTTAGAATGGCATTTTTAATGCAACTGTGTTCTGTTCCTGTACAAAGACTACTTAGACTAACACTGCATTGTTTGTTTAATCACTAAATTTCATTAGTGTACTCAGTAGTACTGAAACCTGAACTAAACTGTTATATATTTTTGCAGCAAGTTATTAAAATGGCATGGGTTTGGAAATGTTTCTGATGTCTTTCTAGTGCTTTTACTGCACTGAAATGTAGTGAATAAAAGCAATGAGCAAGGTACTTGCTAAAACACTTATGGGAGTCCCCATCGATGCAGTATCAGAAAATCAGAGCAGGAGTATTATGTGAATTTGGTTTTTGCGTGGTGATAAGTGAGACAGAAGACTGCAGGGGATACAGCATAGAAGTTATGTGCAAAATATTTTTACATCATAATGCCAATATTTCAATTTTTCTGGAGGAAGTTGTTTTTAGGAATGAAAATCTTGCCTTCTGGACTAGGATGATGCTGGCAATCTCACTGAAAAGACCAACAACGATACAAGTCATGATGTTTCATGTACTGTGAATATCTGTCCGTTAGGAGCTGGTCTAAGACCCCATCTCTTTACACTTGAGCTGTTGAAAAGCCATCAGTACGGGAGAACAATTTCCGTTCTGTGCCCTAATCAGTCTGGATTTGAATCAGTGGTTTAGAAATGAAAGAGTCTGTGTTCTCTTACCAGTTTCCTGCACTGTTTAGTTATCCTAAGAAGATATTTTCCAGAACAGAAAGTTAAACAGAACAGAGAATTAAAAGAAGACATAGCAGAACTTGTGAAGAGTAAGATTGAAAGGAAGATGTGAACATAATGAAATAAAGATAAGTGAAAGAATTATTGTGCGTTTCTTCTCTGATGGGGAAAAAACTAGTTTGTTCAGAAAGTCAAAGTAAGAAGTGCATTGACATAGCATTCTCACAGTCTTTTGGGAGACTTTATCATCTAAATAGGATAACTATTCACCAGATAATATTGTGTACAGAAGCTGGGAATTAGCTAAGTGCTTGATTTGGTCTCCACACTGATTGTTACCCTTTTATTTGCACTTGAGGAACTTTAACAACAAATGCTCTTTAAAAGCAGATGAAACTGTAGGCATTTTACTGCAAGCAGGAAAATAGGAGCTAATGGAAATGTGCAGGCACCATCTATATTATTACAATACATATGTGCAGAAATGCCCGTAGTGCCTAGGAGACTTTGAGCAAGAGAATGTGTCAGTGAGATGTCTGAGGAAGAGCCCTCCATAGGAGAGCAAGAAGTCTTGATTATTCTAGTGTCACTATCAGCACAGAGCCAAGGACCTGCAAAAGAGTGCCTTGTAGACTTTAGCTATGCATAGGACTTTTGGGCCATCCATCTTTACGTTTTGTGTTAGATGTGGCTTTTTCAAAACTTTTGTCACTATTCACATCCCAGACTCTGAGATTATTTCCATTTTCACAGAATCATAGAATGGTTTAGGTTGGAAGGGACCTTGAAGATCCTCTGGTTCCTACTCCCCTGCCATGGACAGGGACACCTCCCACTAGACCAGGTTGCTGTCCAGCCTGGCCTTGAATGCTTCCAGGGATGGGGCCTCCACAACTTCTCTGGGCAACCTTTTCCAGTGCCTCACCACCCCCAGAGTGAAGAATTTCTTCCTAATACCTATTCTAAATCTCCCCTCTTCCAGTTTGAAGCCATTGCCCCTCGTTCTGTCACTACATGCCCTTGTAAAAAATCCCTCTCCAGCTTTCTCATAGGCTCACTTTAGGTACTGGAAGACCAAGATAATGTCTCCCCAGAGTCTTCTCTTCTCCAGACTGAGCAACCGCAGTTCTCTCAGCCTCTTTTAATAGGAGAGGCGCACCAGCCCTCTGATGATCTTCATGGCCCTCCTCTGGACCTGCTCCAACAGCTCCGCGTCCTTCTTGTGCTGAGGACTCCAAAGCTGGACTCAATATTCCAGGTGGGGTCTCCTGAGAGTGGAGCAGAGCGGCAGAATCACCTCCCTTGACCTGCTGGCCACCCTTCTTTTGATGCAGCCCAGGATACAGTTGGCCTTCTGGGCTGCGATCACATATTGCTGGCTCATGTTTAGCTTCTCATCCACCAACACCCCGAAGTCCTTCTCCTCAGGACTACTCTCAATTCATTCTCCTCCCAGCCTGTATTTGTGCTTGGGATTGCCCCAACCTATGTGCAGGACCTTGCACTTGGCTTGTTGAACTTCACGAGGTTCGCACAGGCCCACCTATCAAGCCTGTCCAGGTTCCTCTGGATGGCATCCCTTCCTTCCAGTGTGTTGACTGCACCACACAGCTTGGTGTCATTGGCAGACTTGCTGAGGGTGCACTCAATCCCACTGTCCATGTCGTCAACAAAAATGTTGAACAGCATCAGTCCTAGTACTGACCCCTGAGGAACGCCACTTGTCACTGGTTTCCACTTGGACCTCAAGCTGTTGACTGCAACTCCTTGAGTGTGGCCATCCAGCCAATTCTTTATCCCTCGAGTGGTCCATCTGTCAAATCTGTGTCTCCAATTTAGAGACCAGGATGCCGTGTGGGACAGTGTCAAATGGATTGCACAAGTCCAGGTAGATGACATCTGTTGCTCTTCCCTTATCCACCAACACTGTAACGCCATCATAGGAGGCTACCAAATTTGTCAGGCATGACTTGCCCTTGATGAAGCCATGTTGGTGTCACCAATCACCTTCTTATATTTCATGTGCCTTAGCAAAGTTTCCAGGAGGATCTGGAGCTTTTTCAGCTAATGCTAGCAGGTAGGTGCACTGCTGGTACAGAGGATGTCTATGGATTGGGATGGGATAGTATTGACAATATTCAAGTATGGGTAATGTTGGTTAATCCTCCTGTTGTGACAGTGTAGTTAACTCCAGCTGACTCACCTTTTTTTTTCCGTGCAGCAGGATGCTTATCCAGGGAAGCAGCTGTATGGTTGCACAGCAGCTGAGGCCATAAGAGGACTTGTTGGTACAGACATTTGAATAAATGCCCAGTAATCAGACTGCTCTCACATGAAACCGCTACCCCCTTGATTTGCTGCTGATTTGGAAAACCACTTTATGTCAACATAGGCAAATAGGGGAGATGGCAGATAGCCTGTGTCTGTTTGAAACTGTTGGCAGAGACCTGAAAGCATTTTTAATGTGGATTTTTAACCTCCTCCTTTCCTGTCGAACAGTACTGTCACCCATGTGGACTTCAAGATACATGTTGAGTTTGGCAGGCTTGTTCGCTGTGTCTGTGTTCATGTGGTTTGGTACCTGATACAGCTTCTTTGAGTTTGTTAGCAACAGGCAGCTAGATTGCTTCTGTTCAGAGGTTCAGGAATGAATTGTAAACTGTTGCAATTTTAAAATAAATACCCAAACAGAACAAGAATTTTGCTAAGCCACGGGCAATCAGGAGGAAACTTCTGGCTTGCCAGATTTCTTGCACACCTGTCCCTTCAAAGTCAGCATGTCAGATTGCAGAGAAAGGCTTTGCTGCTGTTAGTTTTGTTAAACATTAATGCCAGTTTCCTCCCATTAAACATACAAAGGGACAGAGGTTTGACAAAACGCACTTGGACTGTGTTGCTTGACAAGTGAAGCAGGCAGTATTCAGGAAGCACAGAGACTGTGGCAGGGCATGAGGGGCTGAGAGCACAATTCCTCCGTCTCCATTCTGCATCTTTACACGTGGGAAGAGCTTCTTGAGTAAGTCTGGGATTGGTAGGCTGAAGCTATCACAGTGATGGATATTATTGTGCTTTTCGGAGGCATGAGAGGGGGAAACTAAATAAAGCAGAAGTGAAGAGTATGAAGTGCTGTAGCACTGAACTCTTTAATGTCCTTTCCTTTAATGAGTTTTACAGTAGATGGGCTTTCTACTCATAGGCAGGAACTCGACACCAGCCTTCTGCTTGCTAAAGACAGCGAGAGCTGTAGATCGAGTTTGCAGCTCTGGTATAGGACAAGGGACTTTGTGGACTAAAAGTAAATTTTAAAGCCCCTGTCTTCCCTCCTCCCCCTACATCTCTTGCTCTCAGACAGAACCTTATTTGTCTGCCTGGCTAAATGCATGTTTCTTGTCTAGTCTGATGAGATTCCATTTTTTTGTCTTTGATTCTTAAAGGTAATTTTCAAGTTATGCAGCAGAATTCATACCTGTGCATTCTGCCACTGCTCTCTCTCCCCCAGATATGCCCGTGGATGACTGTGAGGACTGACACTTTTTTTCTGGCATACTTGGGGTGCATGCTTTGGGCATACTAAGCTAAATTTGGTTTTATTGTACAGAAAGTGTTAGTCCACTAGTGAGAGACCATACTTATTTATACCTAGACTGAACATGGCTTACAATGACTGCTTTTCTAAATGCTGGCCTTAAATGCAGTGTTGCTGGCACACTTTTGTGTGTTGTGTTGGTTTTGATGCCTGGCTTCAGTTTTTGTTGTGGCTTTTATTTTTTTAATATGTTTTCTAAGAAACTTACTTTCTGGGCTATGAGACTGTTTGAGTTTGTTTTTTTTTCCACTGAATAAATAGCAGAAGTCTTATGGGTTTGTGCTTTTCAAGAAAAAAATCAGTGTTGTGGGACAAACTCTTGTGGGGCTCTGAGGGATGTAACTTAGGATCAGAATCTGTTGCTTCAATTTGTTGCTTCAGATATTCATTAGTTGAGAGCCTATGGGTTACTGCAAGGAGTTTGTTGTTAGTTTCTGTGGTCTTTAGAGAGCAAATATTCTCACAGCTGATGAGCTTATAAAGGTTGCTAGTTGCTTTTTCTTGTTGCATTATACACAGATGTTGGTATTGCCTCATTTACTCCATAACATTTTCATTTTCTTGATGCTCTGCCTGATGCTATCTATGTATCTTCCTGTAGGGACATGAGGTTTACTTTTGGCTCTGTCCTAAAGGAAAGGATGGGTGATACAAGTAACGTCTACTTGCTTTTAGTTGCTCTAAGTTAAAATTTAGTTGCCCTAAAGTAAGTAAAACTTGGGGTTCCTTATTACTGTGCAGCATTCCTGTTGTGTGTCAATTGTAGCAAAACATTTTCATCCTCAGGGTTCTAATACATGCAAATTCTCTCAGATATAGAAAGTAAAAATGCATTTGCCAGCTCCTTATAAAACCTAATAGGCCAACAAAAGAGTGTAAAACTAAATCTACAGTTTTATAAGAAGCCAAGGTCTTGTGAGAATGAAATGCCTATAAAGGATATATAAATACCCCAGATCTTATCCTGATTCCAAATTTAGGCTTGAAATCCCACAGCTCTTTTAGGTGTGGTGATGAAATGTGGTCTGGGAGGCTCATTTCAGCTGGTGAGTAATATACACGTTTATGTTACCCTTGATCACAGTGAAAAAAGTGATGGGGAGTGTCTTTCCCTGACTTAACTCTGCTCCTGTTGACAGTTATGGTCAGTAAAAAGCAGAGAGAAGCCAATTCCTCAATGTTTTGGAAAGTTTCCTTCAGATCATGTTTTTGAATATTTGTGTGTGCAGTGCTTGAGTACTCATTGATTGCTCTTTTGTTAATATTCAGTGAAACTGAATTAGGGCCAGATGTCGCCTTTGGTCAAGTTGAATTTGGCCTTGTCTGGACTCTTAGGTAAATACGTATGATAGCAACAGGCATTGCAAGTCATAGCTTGGCTTTCTTTTTCTTTCTTTCTTTCTTTTTTTTTTTTTATTTTTCAATGTATGTGTGTCTGCCCATAGGTTGGGGAATAAATAGATCAAAGATTTTTTTCAAAGCTGTGTTCAGCTAAAAATCCCCCAACAACTCTTGGCTGGCAAAGTCTTAATATGATACTCAATTCTGGGTATGCCCAAAACATTTCCTTATTTTCATGGCTTGTTTAGCTAAACAAAGTAGAATGAAGCATACAGTAACAGGTCAGGTATAGTGACCTAATTTAATTTTCAATGCAAATGTTGTTTAGACTGAAACTTTGTTTTTCATAAGTGTGCATTTGTGCCAGGTCAATGCCTTAAATCTTCCTATAACAGCAAGTTTTGCATCACTTTGCATCTTTAACAACTTCTCTTTAGTAACTCTTTATTTGTGCTGACATAAGCCAGAAGACAATCAAAGCCCAATTCATGGATATTTCAAGAAAGTGAATGAAAAAGGACCATCAGTGAAACTGAAAGAAAATTCCCTCTTAGATTCAAGCAAAGTATTCCATTTCTTCTTAATCTGTACAAACCTATGCACAATGTGATGTGTACCAAGGGTCATGTTTGTCTGTCATAGCTGGAATTTATTTTGCATTCTGTAAGGTCAGAACCACTAAAGAAAATTGTGATGATAAGAGAGGCCAGGGTGTAAACCTTCAAATCTTTTATCCTTCGGAGGCAGAATGCAGCCTCCAAAGATGGGACACGTTGTAGACTTTTAATGTGTATTTTATGTTATTTCACCTGTAGTTATGTCCCTTTGCTCCTCTCACCATAGCATCTGTAAAACATAGAGTGTATCTGTGAATGCCAGGCGGTGCAGCTGTGGTCTGTTGCATAGGTTTGGATGGATCGTATATGATGATATGAGTGATGTCAGCTCACAACTTACAGGTCTGTATAAGTTATGTCAGGCAGTGGCACCTTCTGAAATGCTGTTTGTACCCTCAGTCTGTCCTGATACCAAAAGTGTGCTGCAAGTTTGTAGTAGCAGTTTCTTCTGAACATAAGAAGTATTACATATCACTTCAGCATGTATTTCTGGTATTTGAGAAAGCAGCAAGTGTCCATGTGTTTCCTTTCCTCTCTCTTAGTTCAGCACCTCCGCAAGTCATATGTCACTTAGCAACAGGTTCTTCTCTTTTCTGCCTTTTCAGGTACTGAAAAAAAATCCTGCATCTAACTCTGTTCTTGCAGTTTTTCACATAAAAGTCATGTGTTGTGAGAGTTATTACTAGTGCTCCCCTCTACAAAATCTGTTATGAATGTTGGACTTGTTCTTAAAAAAAAACCCAAACCTGTAACTTTTGTTAGAAAAACTGTTTTGGCCATCTTCAAGAGGTGCAATGAATGTCAACATATGGGTGGGGAGACAGACAACTGTCGGGTGCAATCACAAAACTAAGTGACTGGGAAGTTCACAGAGGAGGGAAGTACCTTTTATTGTGCTGGAGAAATAGTCCAAGTTGTAGGCACAGAGATATAGGCAGTGAAAGTCCACTCTTCTAAGGGACAAAGGAGAGAGGGTAAAACTTATAAAATGAAGCTAAAGATGAAGAACAAGGGCACATTTCTCTAGTCTTATCATTGTAAGAGTAATACAGTAACAAACAAAGAAGTCCCAGACTGCTTCGTCCATATTATAGAAACATATACAATAAGTGTCCTTCAGAGGACAAATAAGCTTTCTTAGTGTCATGTAACCTGGAGCATGCTGATTCTGTGCTATTATTTCAGCTATTTGCTTACAGAGATGAGTTGCTGCAGTTGTCTTGACGACAGGATGGCACCCAGCTACTGGTCAGAAATCCCTCGGAGGTCTGAGCACTCTTTAGACAAAGTTTAAAATTAGAATTACTCCTTCTTTTCCCCTGCCTAGTCCACATTACTTGTGAACTCCCTTCACAGCACGAGCTTCAAGTGCATGGCTATCAGAGAGAGTTGGGTTGGATAGGCTGTATTCAGACAGGGCTGATGTTGAGGTTGTTCTGGATTCACAGAGGTAATGCAGGAGATCCTATTCTGCTGGGGTTTCTGATTTTATTTTATTTTATTTTATTTTATTTTATTTTATTTTATTTTATTTTATTTTATTTTATTTTATTTTATTTTATTTTATTTTATTTTATTTTATTTTATTTTATTTTATTTTATTTTATTTTATTTTATTTTATTTTATTTTATTTTATTTTATTTTATTTTATTTTATTTTATTTTATTTTATTTTATTTTATTTTATTTTATTTTATTTTATTTTATTTTATTTTATTTTATTTTATTTTATTTTATTTTATTTTATTTTATTTTATTTTATTTTATTTTATTTTATTTTATTTTATTTTATTTTATTTTATTTTATTTTATTTTATTTTATTTTATTTTATTTTATTTTATTTTATTTTATTTTATTTTATTTTATTTTATTTTATTTTATTTTATTTTATTTTATTTTATTTTATTTTATTTTATTTTATTTTATTTTATTTTATTTTATTTTATTTTATTTTATTTTATTTTATTTTATTTTATTTTATTTTATTTTATTTTATTTTATTTTATTTTATTTTATTTTATTTTATTTTATTTTATTTTATTTTATTTTATTTTATTTTATTTTATTTTATTTTATTTTATTTTATTTATCTTTTATTTGATTTTATTTCCTATGCAATGCAGTAACTCCAGAAGCAGCACATTTTTGGATCTTTTCAATCACATTGCTGTTATCCTGTTGCATCATACTGTGTTTTCTCCAATGTCTCAGGCCTCAAACTTGCTGGATTGTGATATTAGTAGTTGAGACTGACAGAAATTAAGAATGCCTGTTTCATGGCAAACAGACGGACAATTGCTTTCAGTTTTATGACTTGTTCTTCTAGGATGCTTTCTCACTGTGTTAAATAAATTGCTTTACAAACCCAGAAAACTGGAAAAAGCAAGTCTCTACAGAAATACCTCACTGGACATTAGTAGCACGTTGGGGAGACCAGAGCTAAGCTTGTGGGTCTGGAAGGAAAATGTGGATACTGGTAGGAGAGGCAAAGAACAGATTTTGTATTTATTCCGAAAGCAACTTCTTTGAGCGGATAAGATTGAGAATGGTTGTTAAAGGTGGGATGGAGTCTTGAATTCCCATTCTTTTTCTGTCCCTATTAAATATTTATTCTTAGGTCTATTTGGTGAGATTTTGCATGACCTAGAAGTTGATTTATATGTAAAGCGGGGAAAGCAGGCTTAGCTGTATTCTGGATTAGTATGCAGCCAGGACTCATGACTTTTTGGCTTCCAGTTCAGTTCTTTTCCCTTTGGGTATAGAGTATTTCAGTAAAGTATACAGTGACCTCGTAAGGTTTTCTGACTTGTCAGAGCAGAAAAGGGATAAACCTATTTTACCACAGCTTTTCCAGACCAGAATTCCAGACTTGGAGGTCGCCAAACCCAGAGTGGCCTCAGACATTTTAAAAAATAAGCAGCGCAATTTATAAAAATAATTTTTAACCCTTCCCAAATTGTGTGCATGTAAATGTAGAGAACTTGCCAAGCACTGGCAGAATTAATTCCACAGAGTTTATTGCTTTGAGATTCAGGGGCAGATAAACAAGCATGTTGAAAAATCACCTGTGCTTTGAAAAAGCAAAGCTGAGAGCTTCCATGTGCACTGGCATTTTGAACAGTCATGTTTAGACATGCTGCTAAAGAACAAGTTTCAAGGACTGGCAGTTCTTAAATAGACAAATAACACCTTGTACATTCTGCCTGATTTAAGAAAATGCTATTGTTTGCTGTGTTGCCACTCCCCAACAAAACTCCCAAGATCTTAAAGCAGGTGAGACTTAAACATGCTGAACCATTTCCAGAACATAATAAAAATAAGTAACAGTGGAGATAGATATAACAGTGGAAATACCTATTGCATAAATTATTATTCAGAACATGTGATGGGAAAAGAGTAACTGTGAGGGAGGCTTCTGTTTTTCAACTTTGAATCATGTTATTTTTTTGAGGAGAAAAAGAGAGATGGTCCTATGAAACTAGTGCACTGTACCTTTGTGGAAGAAGTGGTGCGCTCTGATATTTCAGTTCTTGCTTTTCAATTTTTTTCCATGTGCAGTCAGCTTCTGATTACTGTGATGGAAGGTGCAGCACAGGCTAGTCAATCTTCTGTGCTTTGGGTAGTCATTTGTACCTGAACAGAGGGGGTGAAAAAGGCTTAAACATGGTATTGTTTAAAAAACATCCTGCACTTGCCTTATAACAGAGGAGAAGGATGCCATAAATCTAAAGCGGCAGGGAATCAAGCCCTCTCAGTCTAGATAATTTCACAATTTCCAGTTATCTTCTTCACCCTTAAAAATTTCTTGGCAAAGGCATGTACCTAGTCGATATTGATTGATCACATTTTATTTTACAGTCATTTGCCATTGTAATTTTCTTGCTGTCTTTGCTTTACAGATCCAGTCTAATTCAAGTATTTAGGATCTGGCTTATCAGCTTTGATTTATTTCCCCTTTTTTGTACAGTTGTAGAGCATAGTTACCACATCACATAATTTACTTCAGCAGAATGACTCCTGAATTTCACTGGCGTAAATTGGATGTTTTGCTTCTAAGCCGTAAAAGCACAGTTCAACTGCAGTCAGCTGAATTTCTGCGCACTCCTCTTCATGAACCAACTGCAAAGACCCAGAGGTCTGGAGGGGTTTTATACGCAGCAGTTCACCGCAGCAGTCTTGCAAATGCATCCCATGATTGTTATCATTAACTCAGTAGCTCTTGGGAGCACAGAAAGTAGAGCTTTTAAAAACAGCACACAGAGCTTGATATTTTTTTATTTTGTTTTTTTTTTCACAGTCCTAACGGCTTATCATTTTGTAACTAGATCTGGTATGGTCTCAATTTTTATTTAAATGGAAAGTATCAAAATTCCTTGGGGAGTGTGTGTGTGTGTGGAAATCAGAAGTACAAACAGAACAATAATTGGTGTTTCTATTTTTGTTCTATCTTTAAACATTTCATGATATTCATCCACTTTGATTTTACTGCCTCATTCTCTCTAAATGCCGGAGCTTTTCCATCACTAGCACATGTTCGTGAGAGCGAGCATATTTCAAACAATCTTATAATGCAAATTCACTTTTCAGTTTGGAAAGTATTTTATGTCATGTTTTTTGTCACAATCCCAAAGTCAACAATAAAGGAAGGAGGTTATCTGGAATGCAGATTTTCAGGGATTTTAAGCCATACTCCTGGTGAGAGCTCAAAAATCATAAAGGGTCTGGTGGAAGAAGGATTGTTTTGTTGCCACTTACGTCACTTTCCTTTCCAAGCAAGAGGCAAGTTATGACAAGTTATACTACTTGCTTCATTACTGAGTTGAATCAGCTCAAAAACCACCTTACTACTGTGTGTCTAGCACTGAGTGTGAAAAGTTCACCTCCTTTACTCACCATAGCTCTTATTTAGATTTAAGATAATCAAATAATTAATTAAATAATTAAATATCATCTGTAGTTATCTACTTGAGTTATGTAGAACATGACAATACTGTATGCTATGCCAGAGTGCAGAATATATTGTAATACAAAGGTTTACTGCCAAATGAAATTTGATTTAAATTCAGTAGTGCAGGAGGTCCCTTTTGTCTGGTCTTAATGTTCCTATAATCTGTAGTTACAAGGATTGGCAATAACATTGATTTTAAAGTCCGTTTCTACTCCTGGTACAATTAATACAATGAAAGATGAAATTCATCTTCTTTCATGTAGTATACATGGCAGCTGTCTCATTTATATTTGAAAAGAAAATGTCAAAACTCAAGGCATCATCAATACATGGGAACCTCTTGGGATCTCAGCTAAGCAACCAAGCCATTTCATACCATGTATTTTGGTAATGGTTGTATGTTTGACCCCCTTGCTAACCACCCAGCAACCCAGTGAGACCAGTTTTGGTCTACATGCATTTGTCCCCTGAGCATTCTCTGTTGCTGCCTTACAGTAATGCCTTGCTGAGTGCTTTGCAGCAATCTGTTACTGCCTTTCTGTCTCCACTGGTGAGGGCGTAGCTAGGAGTGAGGAAATGAAAGGAAATGGCACAGTGTCACAAGCAAATGCTGCTGAATCTTTGCTTCTCTGTCCAGTGGTTTGTTTCATAGCTCATCTCAAAATGCAACCAAACCACTAACTGGTAGTGTTTGATAGCCAAAAGTGGACTTCTCATAGCTCTTTGGAGGAAAGTGTAGAGGAAATTGCTCCTAGTTCTTGTATAGAGAAAGGAAGAGGGATTTTTTGGGGAAGTGTCCCTCAGCATTGCTTCAATCAAAGCTTTTTTGACCTCCTTTGAATTACGCTGCTTTTTTGCACCTGAAGAGGCATGACTGGAAGATTGCTGTACTGCAGTAGTGTGTTCAGTTTTTGTTTGTGCAGAAGTATTGATTCATACCAAGAGCTTTCACAAGCATGTGTCTGATGGAGGCAGAAGAATGTTTTCTGTTTGTTTTCTGAGTGATTTTCTGGCAGTAGTGCCCTTAGGCTGGTGCGAAACTGTACTAGTTACAAGGAGCTGTTGGTACTGAACCTTTTCAAAAGTGCTTGTTTTGTCCAGGTGACAGAAGTAATGACACAGAAAGACTGGTTCTAATTTGAGCTTCTTTTGGCCTCTACACATTTTCTCTCCTCTGCCTATTGTGTCAGATCAAGTGGGAGATCAATGGAAATTAATACCATAGCAAGCCATTACACCCTTTCTCAGTAGCAGTGCAGCAAAACGTGCATGGTACACTCGGTTCCAGTTAACAGGTGAGCAGGGTGGGCTTCCCTCTCACTTTGCTTTGCTCTTGGAAGGATGGATTCCAGTATTCCAGTATTCGCACTCACAGTGTCTGGCAAGAAGTAGGAGCTGCTTCTTACTCAGGGGACCTTTCTGTGCAGCTGAACCACTCTGTTACAGTCTGACCGTACAAGGTTCTGCTTTCTGGTGGACATCATCCTGCCTCTCGCTCAGTTCAAAAAACATGCATTGTTATTTTTGTTTCTGAATTATGGGTAGAAGTCAGGTCTTAACTCATAATATGATTAATTTTTAGTGTGAATACAAAAATGCAAGCACAGCTTTTTAATGTGGTGAGAAGTTACACTTGCATAGGAGAAAATACCCTTTTGAAAATCCAAGAATCCAATAAGTTATATCTTGTTCTCTGAGTTTATTATTTCACTTGCCTTTAAACTATTTGGAAGCTTATACAGGTTGAAGATCTGGACATAGATAAGCTCATCTATGCACACAATAAAATCCCCAGGATTTAGGGTTTTTTCAACATTCAGTTATTTAGGGTTTTTTCAACATTCAGTTATAAAGATAATTCCATTTTTTCATTCTGAAGTCTGAATGCATCCATTTTGTTTGCTCAGTAGTCAAAAAGACTAACAATGCCAGAAAGGCGTGGGCTTTACAGTTCCTTCCAATGGAGTGTTAACAATGGCTATTTGAATTAGTGCTTAAAATGATCATTTTTGTGCAATCTTTTGCCTGAGAGAGGTTCTTTATTTAAAGAAATTAAGATCATTGTCCTGGTTTGAGGTAAAACAGAACCAATCATAATCACAAAATGTTATTAATTTGCAGTGTTTTATGAAATAATTTGAAAGTTGGCAGCTAAGCATTTGCTAGCATTCTGTCTTACAAATTTCTGGATAATTTTGTAGTTACACCCCCAATAACCTGAAATCAGGGCAGCTTTAGTGTCCATATTGAAAATTAGTTTTGCTGCTCTTGCGAGGAGAAATTTCAGTTGCTTTTGTTTCAGATCTCTTTAAATATTGGCTAGAGCAACAAGAAGCCTCTAGTCTTGTGTGGCAGGCTGAATCTGCTCAATGCACAACCTAACATGCTTACAGTCACAACTGATTCTGACGTTATTACCGTTACTCTGATACAGGTTAGGTTGTCCTGATGAAATGGCACAATGCCCAGAGAAACATTTTCCTAGTAAAAGGGGGGAGCATGCCCTGAGGAATAAAACCAGTGCTGTGTGACTGCGTGAGCTCACCAAACATCAGTGTTACTGTGAAATGACAGGATCTCATCAACAGGAGCCTGGAAAGACCCAGTACCTTTTTGTCAACATGTTTCTTGCTCTTTTTTCAGTAAATGGGCTCCTGAGCATGAGCATGTTGAAGTGGGAAATTCCCTGGATCAGAGTGCCAAAAACTGTCTTATTATTCTGTGTGTGTTGGTTAAGGCAGGGCAGATAGGATTTGCAAAACCGAAAGATCGCTGAGCAGCTTCTGCCAACTTATCTTTGCTCTGCACAGGATGATCTGTGGAGTCACTCCTAATGCTTCAGGAGAACTAAAACAGTGCCATGGAGTCTGAGCTGCTTAGCTGAGAGGTCAGAGCAGAGCAGCGGGAGTTAGGAGTCCTGTAACTCTTTCAAGGCAAGTCACTTAACCACCCTTCAGACACCTTTAATCCCTGGTCTGAAATGCAACTCAATATTATTATTAGTGTTTATAAAAAGTGTGTGGATCATGGATGCAATCTCCTCAATAAATACACATTCTTATTATCTACCGTACTCTGATTTCCAAAAGACTTATGAAGCCAGCTCTTTGGCCACCGTTCTGACTGCCTCCTGTTGTTGAAAGCTGTCTCACGAAGTTGTGGGAGTTGTCTGCACTCATTTCTCCTCTTTTCTGGAACTGATGTTTGGCAATGGAAGCAGGAGGAGCTGTGCTTCTGCTCAACTGGATCAAAAGGCCAGGCTCAGTGCTTTAAGTACTGATTTTGTGTTGCCCACTTTCAGAGTCATCTCCAGGAATTAAATTTTCCCTCTTCTACATGCAGCCAATTGTTAGCACCCATGTTTTGCAGGTAGGAGAAGACTGGTGTCTTGTCCAAAATCAGAGACTTTCTCACTTTTGGGTCAGATATGGGGTGAGGGCTCAGGCATTTATGGTGGCAAGAACCAGCCTTTCTCCATCACCATAGATTTTTAGTACAAGTCAGCCTTGCTCAAGGCCTCACAAACAGGGCAGGAATTAAGTTTTTTAATCTTTTGCTTTGTGATGAGTAGTGTACAAATTGTCTCAAAGCAATGCGACAAGTGTTTCTGTTCTCTTCTTGGTGCAGATGAGATACAGCTCTGCTGTTATCCACAGGTGTTCACTGGAACTGGTGAAAGGAGATGCCTGTTGATACTAGCCTTTATCAGAGAAAACAATATGAATACATACAATGGTCCATGGAAAACATATCTTTATTTGAAAGTGGGCCTAGAGAATGACAGTTTTTGTAAATTGAATGTTTTTTTCTATGCTTGGGTGAGAAAAACAAACTGAGAAGAGATGGAATCAGAATTTAAAGATCAATTGTATCTAGAGTTTAAAACCCTACAGAGTGTGACTGATATTATCAGTTCTTTCCTACTGCGGGTACTTCTGATTTCTCAGGGATCAACTCACAGCAGCAAAGCAAAACATGGTCTAGAGGGCTGGAAACCACCTCTCAGATTCTGTCTGTTCCCGTCATGGTGCAGCAGCGAGTCTCACTAGGAAGATAGTTTCAGTGTCCGTGACCTGTTTATAAGAAGTTGTGGGCTGCTTGGCAGGCAATTTGTCTTTGAGACTGCAATTCACTGCTGACTTGCCAGTTGGTTTGAGTGCTGCGCACCTAAGGCTGCGTGTTGGAAGAAAATCCTTATCAGATAGGCAATTGGAGCAATAACTTATTCCAGTGTTTTGTGAAATTCTCAAAGAAATGTCATTGCCCAGAAAGAAGGTCCTGTTCAAGCACACTTGTTAAGAAACCTAAATTTGATTCCATAATCTTCATTTATGCTGTTTATGCATAATATTTTGAAGGTGTGTGTAATAATATGCTTTGTAAGGTGCTGCATGTATAACTGTGTATGTAGAAAACTTCAATAAAACCATTTTGCTTTACAATCTTTGTGTGGAAGATTGCGAGTTATTTAGTTATTTGTCTCTGTCCAATAATACTAGTTTTAAGGTCTGTAGAACTATTGTGCCTTCAAGAGAATAATCTTCTAATGGAAGTAGGTTTCTTGGGGAAAGACCATTTTATTATCCACTGAGCAGCTTTTGGAGTTTTTTGTTTTTTTTTTCTTCAGTTACTTGCCACTGTCCTTTAGAGAACACATGCCTGAAGCCATACAGACAAAGCTTGTTTCTCTTTCTTGCTGAATTAGTCCTACAGCTTCTATCTAGATTACTTAGATTTACAGTATAATGCAATGTAAAACAGAATCTTAACTTTGGTATCCCAAGTACTTAATACTTAACAGCATACACCTCCAGAGGGCCTGTTGCTCTGCAGCCCCAGTCTTGCACAGTGGAAGTGGGTGGGAGTTTTGTAACTGAATTTTGGGGGCTTCAAGATCGAGCCTTAAGTGCAATTACCTTACCAGGGACCTGGGATTTAAAAGAATGGCTCATATCTCTAAGAAGATACGTTGTGCAACTTCTGCAGGTTATGCAAATCACGCTTTTCCCCTTTTCCTCCTCTCCTGATGAGTCAATAAACCTTTTCCTAACAGTGAAACAATGGAAAAGTTGTTTCTGAGAGTGTTAGGAGATGAGGGGCTATGCCTGTGGTAATTTTTATATAGTGAGTCAAAGGCAGAGAGAGGATTGTCAGCATGTCCGTCACTTCCGCTGTCCCGTTACTGACTACCCCAGTCATTTTGTATTTTATTCTTGCTATTGTTAATACAGATTGTCATTTAGAATCTAATAAATAAGTTCTAACTTGCTAAAGCATTCTGCATGGTCTCTTTGCAGGGTCTGTCCCGATCCCCTAACTGAGTCTTGACAGTGGGTTTAGCCAACATGCGGTTTCAAAGGCTGCAGTGTAGGCTGTAGTCTTTACACGCAAGGTACACTTCCACCAGGTGATACTTGTTTCGTTGAGAGCAATGTCAGTGTAGCTCTGGAGCAGGTCTGCACGACATACAGGAATTAGAACATGATCTCAAGTCGAAGCTAAAAGAGTGTTAAGAATAATATAAAATGTATGACTTTGTGGTATTAAACTGAAGATATGGAGACAGGACAGACAGGAATGAGGAAGAATCAGGGCAGCCCACCAAGTCTGAGGAGGCTGATTTAGGTTGCATCTTCAGGCACTGTAAAGGTATGCAGGCCAAGGTAATTCTAGGTAATTCACTACAAACTCTATGCTGCAACAACCATCCAAAACCACTCATCACTTGTCACCTTTTGGTCAAATAGTTTTTTCATTTGGATTTTGCATGTACAGGACAGTTTATAAAAAAAAGAAAAACCAACACAAACACCCCAACTTGTTGTCCACAATCTTCATAGAACAAACTTAACTGCATATGCAAGGCATTACTTCTGGGTCTTTCCTTTTCTTTCTGTACTGTTTGGAATAGAAAGGCTGCTAAGGCAAAATGTTAAAGGAGTCATGATTATTTCTGCTATCGTTTGTATGTATGTATTGTGGCAGAGCAGTAAACCCCCTTTTTTTGACATAATTTTGGCTTAATTTTCTTATTGCTGGCTCATTGGTGATGAGCCAGCTGAATAATGTGTTGTTTAATTTCCTTTTGTCTTTTTGTTCTTAAAAGTATTTGCAACAATGTACAAAACGCCAGTAACAATGGCTGATTTCGCAAACCATGGCAAAATTTTGTTCTGAGTGTTTTTTCCCAGGGTAACATTGAGACCTTTCTGTATAGTTTATATTCCTCAACACATACTGTGGGCAGATTAGTATGTTTTTTCAGACTGTGATATGCTTTCGGTAAGAAATTACCGCTGTTCTCTTTGATAAGGAGAATTTAATCTGTTGGCCACAACATCAGACCAAAGACAAAACAGGTCTTCCTTTTGCTGTTTTATTTAGTTTGTTGTATACATCAGGGATTTGAAATGCTGTGGCTAAAATTCTGCAGCAGCTGAGTATGGAGGTAATTTGCTTCTGATGTTATGAATTAAAAACTGACATATTTTTAAATTGGTTTGCTCACTGCGACCAGTGAGTAAACTACAGTCCTTATTGGTCAGTCTTTCCCGTTTTTGTTGCAGTGGGAATCTTCTCCCTTACAGTCCCCTTTTCCTGCAGAGGGAATCCTTAATCTGGGAGGCCAGGGAGCTATTCTGCTGGAGGTGGTAGACACATTCAAGGCAATGGTTTGCTATGAGAATCTCAGCTGTCTTTAAATTTAGGAAACTTGGAAAAGGTGGGGGTCAAACTGAGGTGAGAAAACTGGCTTTGGCTGTGCTGAATGCTCTGCTCTCATCAGATCATCACTGACATCACTTAATTGCTGCCACCCCCCTACCCCCCCAGCTCTATGACTGAATGGTATTTGGTGTCTTAGTGATGCATGGGGGTAGTTTTGCAGTGTGCCGACATCCTTTGCTTTAGCTGCAGCCAGAAGAAATTTGGCAAATAACTCAAGTTTCCCCAAGGACTTGATTTTTTATTTCTTTCTGCTTCTAGGTGTCAGTCAGTCTCTCCACCGCCTCTTTTGTCCCCGCGAAAAAGCCCAGCCTACCCCCTCAGCGATAGCGAGGACTCTTGCCGCTCTACTCGACTCACCAAAGTCTCCAGCTCCAGACTGCGCCTCAAGGACTGGAGCAGCCGCACGTCTACGCTGCGAAGCACCTCCACGAGCCCATCAGACACTGACTCCCCGAGCCAGCCTCTCAAAGCCATCAGTGTGGGTGCTTTGGATAAAAGGTTGTCTGTGTTCAAGGCTGAGGACCAAAAGGAGTGTCCAAAGGAGGCTGAAGATGGGGACACGATAGGGAGTCATCCGCTCGCCCGGAGCACTCTGTCCTTGGGCACTGCTACCAATTTGAGGAACCTCTCCCTCAGCCGGGCGAGCGTCCGCTCCCAGGCACTGGACATCAGGCAGAAGATCACAGAATGGGAGTGCCGCCGGGAGCCGTCCCCCAGGATGAGTGCATGTGTGGATAAGAGGGATGCTGGGGAGAGGTCGGGCAGTGAGAGCTGCCCCAGTGTGCTGACCTCTCCCTGCAGCGACAAGACATTCGATTTCAAAGGGCTCAGAAGAATGAGCCGAACGTTTTCTGAGTGCTCTTACCCAGAAACGGAGGAGGAAGAACTGCAGGACAGGGATTCCTGCCATCAGTTTGAAAAGAGACCAGGCAGGAGTGAGCCTCCTTCTGGCGCTTTCCTCAAGGGCCACGTGAGGAAGGAGTCCTCTGCCGTCCTCAACAGAATACAGAAGATTGAGCAGGCTCTGAAAGAGCAGCCCGGCAGAGGCCTCCCCCAGTTACCAAGTAGCTGTTACAGTGTTGACAAAGGGAGAAAAAAGTCTGTGACGCTGAGTACTGTGGAGGGACTGAGTGAAATCCAAAGTGATAGCAAAGGAGGGAGTGTTATTTTGGGGAGTGAACCAGAAACACCTACTGAGGCTGAGAAAAGCAGTAAGACAAAACAGGGGGTTACTGCAAACTCAGCTGGCCCTAAACTGCTCCTTGAAAGCCCAGCTAATACTGCGGTGAATCCTGTCCCCAAGCCCAAACGCACCTTTGAATATGAAGCAGATAAAAACCACAAAAGTAAACCAAGCAATGGCCTACCTCCATCTCCTACTCCTGCTGCTCCTCCTCCCCTCCCATCCACCCCTGCACCCCCTGTTACCAGAAGGCAGAAGAAAGAGTCGCGCTTTCACAGAAAATCCCAAAATAGGTAAAATTCAAGGAAATATCTTGTGCTCAATCTTCAAATAATGTGCTGTGTTTTTTTAGTAACAATATTTTAAATTCTCCCTCTAATGCAATACTTTTCACCCAAACAATGCTAGGAATTGCATGTAAGACAAGTATTTCTTCCGCTGAACTGCACTGATGGGAGGCACTGATACAATACCTTTACATGGCTACAGTTTGGAGTTCTCCAACCTGCATTCTTCAATCCCTGGAAAAGGCTCTAGGTCGTGTGTGCTAAAGGTTATCTCACTCATTTTGGCACATAAGCCCTTACTTGAGATTTTTAATGGAGCATAATTTCATTAACCTCTTTTAGCAGCACCATAGCTGATCTATGATAGCTCTGTTCACTGCAAAACACACCTGCAGAGGGTTTGTGTTACCAAAGCTTGTTACCACAGTAGTCGTGCCAGTTTTATGCAATGTTGGTGATTTTATTTAATTCAGTGCTTAGAAATGTTGTCCTAAGTTACTATCAACAGCTGTAGAGGATTAACGCTGAGAAAACTGTTTTAGCACAGAAAGGCCTTTATATCCTTCCTGAGCTAATGATGAGCAGAGTATATGGCTACATTTCCACAGCAGCCTGTGGAGCTTGACTTATTTTAATTACATGATTCCTTTTGAGTTTTGGAAATGGTAAAACTCACTCTGCTCGCCGCTTAGAAAATTGTAGGCATAGTTATTGATAAACATTCAAAGTATGGCATTTTTAACAAGTTCACCTATCTGTGCACGTATGCGATACACACATGCTTTCTTTGATATTTAGTGATGAGTTCTGCAAATAATTGCTAAATGGCATCTCAAATGCACACCATCAATTCAATATCTAGTGCTTGATGTTGGTTCAATTAATTAAAAGTTTATGTCAGCACAACCTGACCTGAAGTATGCTGGGGGAGGAAAAGGAGAAGGAGGAGCCTTCAGATTCTGGTCTTCTCTTTCAGGAGACACCTGCTTCTGAAATGGATCAAACAGCTCTGGTGATGTGTGTTGTTTCTCTGAGAAAGGCGGGGGACAGGGGGAGGAAACGTGGAAAGCCAAGCTCTGATTAGCAGTGCTTATCTTTGAGTTCTGGCAATAATCTCAGCTAGAGGAAGTAAATCTAGTTTTTAACAAGAGTTTGTGAAATAAAGCTGACCTCATTTTGTTCAGCACAGGATTTCCAATGTACAGAAGACAAACAATAATTTTTAAATGTTCTGCTATAGATGATAGCCTTTATTGGAAAATTAAGGGGCAAGTGGTAAAATGGTCTGTGTGGTTGGTGGCAGAGAGGAATGAATAACATGAGATAATTCTTGCACAGAATCACCGTGTGATCTACAGCTAAGTGATCCAAGTCAGTCTCCAAGTACACACACTGACTTTGAGAACATGCAAGTCACCTAAGAACCACAGTATTTTGTTACAATGAGTTTGCGAGATGAAGTTTTGAAACTTCTTTCAGAAGAGTACAATTCATGCTTGCACCTGCTGTTCTGTGTGTTCAGTCTCCAGTCGTAGCGGAGTTAGACAACAGCACAGCTCAGCAATGGAGCCTCAGTCCCGGGTGGGGCTAGTAGGTACAAGCCCAAAACAAAAGCATTATTTATCAATTTAAGTTGTGATTAGTAGAGTATAAGTTGTAGGATTTACAGTGTTATCATGTGTACCTGATGATTCTTACAAGTCAGTTTGACATTGTACAGGGGAGGTTTCCATTTGTTTGTAACGTCTTTACCATACTGTAGCTTAGTGATTTCTCTGGACTTACCTCTGATTAATGATGATTGAACTAAGTTTAAATAAACCTGCCAAAATCACAGGTTTGCCAGCTGACTTCAAGGCTGGGTGGAAATGCTTTATAAAACCTTAACTTTATTGTCTTTGCTACTGTCCTTCCTTTAGTTACAGTAAGGAGAATTCCAGCATTTACAGAGACCGTGAGACTGTACAAGTCATCTAAGAATGATGGTATTTTCTTAATATTAGTTACTGAAATCTCAGTCTCTAAACTGTTGTCTTTTTGAGAACAGACATAATTCATTATATCTACAGTGTGTAGTTGTGTGTTTCACATTGAACATACGTGTGGTTTGCACTCACTGGAATGTCATAAGAATGGACTGTGCATATTTATTCTTCTAATATTTTGGTTGAAAACACTGGTTGCTTTGTGGTGGCTAATTCAACATTATCGTAAATTGGAGGAAGTCTTTCATATTTGCCTGCTAGCATAGATCCAGTCTGTATTCAGAGGACCTGGTGCCCACGGTAGCTTTTACATTTCAGACTGATGTGAGCTGGATGTTCTCTAGTGGTTGGAGATCCTCTGGCACAGAGAGCGCAGGAGAGGAGTGTCACAGTATAGGCTTGGAATGCATGGACCACAGCTGAGTGCTGGTCCGCAAAACCACTCCTGTGGTCCTGTGCAGTGTCACTGCATCATAGCATTGCCTTGAAATCTATAACAGTTGGATATTTAACTACTTAGAAAGTCTCATTTCATACACAGGTATGTCTTCAGTGCCTTGTCTTTTATAACTGTGAGTAGGTGTGGAGGAGTGGATGCCTGGATCTGAAACGCACGGCTTGTTTCTGCCACAATCCTGGTGTACATAACATGGACTTGTATATTCTTAAGATTAGGGACAGGAGAGAGTGGGCTCCTAAGCCTGTCCCAGACCCATAAGTCTGCTCCAGCAGACAAGTAGGAAATGCTCTTGTCGAATGCA
Source organism: Ibidorhyncha struthersii (assembly GCA_013398815.1). NCBI lineage: Eukaryota > Metazoa > Chordata > Aves > Charadriiformes > Charadriidae > Ibidorhyncha > Ibidorhyncha struthersii. Next base: position 462,448 of record VZSZ01004085.1, read on the forward strand.
GTGGTTGTATGATAGTCAGTGTATTGCCTGTAGGGATACTTTTGAGCCAATTAACAGGCTGAAGTATGTCTCATGAGACTCCGCCACTGCCATATGGATATGCTGTCAACATATGTTTCCCTTCAGCTGGAGAGAAGAGGAAAGGGGTTGTGATGGCAGGATGATTTACTATTAATCTAGTTTGAGTATCAATGAGTGAAGTATGGGCATCAGCACAGCCTCTGTAAACCTCACACCACCCCGGGATTTACACTTCGACCTGAGCCCATTTCATCCTTGGCACTAAGTCAATCAAATGAATGCTAGCCCCTGTACAGCTGGCAATGCAGACCATGCGCCTCCCAACTTCAGTGGAGATATTGTCTCAGAGAACAAGTGCTGGGCAAACTGGAGAATGGGGAGGGGTTGGGCTCCTCTTTCCCTAGAGCTGCCCCCCACACCAGGGCAGGTGTGGGTGAGAGGCAGTGAATCACCCCTTCTTCAAATACCCGGGTGAGAGACAAGTTGTATGGGTTCATCTGACCCAGCTGCCCCTTACCTTCCTTTCAGAGAGCCTGAATCTTCAGCCCACCAGCCATTAGCCACAGTTGCTCGTCCACCCCAGAAAGCCTTAATTTCCTTGATGCTTTGTCCTTTGCTGCCAGTGCTTGACACAGGGTGTGCAAGGGAAAGGTCTGACTTTCACATGAGTCTGCCTTTGGCATTTGTACACTGACCTTTATGTGGGAACATATCTAAAGGTTCAAGACATGAATGTTTTCAAACTAAGGGCTCCATCTCTCAGAGCAACTGGTGGAGGAACGCTTTCCAGAGAAATGTCTTTCTTGAGGACAGAGGGCCACATGTTTCTGGGGCTCTTGGCAAGAGCAAAGCAATTCCTAATCTGAGGACTGTGCTGCTAACTTACTCTGTAACTTTTGAAAAATATCACATATTTTCTCCCTGTCCACATAATGGGGTTAACAATACTTCCAACCTCATAAAAGTGTGACAGATTGCTATACTAAAGACTGCTGTGAGCACAGGACTTGCGGTCCTCTAAAAGTTAGTCCTTAAAGCATGATGTGTAGGGGGTTTTGTGCGTGTTTTTATACATATGTCTTAGCAAACAAATGCTCAGCTACATTAGTTGTTTTGCATTCTAGTTACTAATTACTTATTGTTTTAAACTTTAGAAAATCCTTTGAGTTTGAGGATGCATCAAGTCTGCAATCCCTGTACCCTCCCTCCCCAACTGAAAATGGGACTGAGAGCCAGCATAAATTTGGATCCAAGAGCACTTTAGAAGAAAATGCCTATGAAGACATTGTAGGTAAGGACCTGTTGCAGTACATGGGCTCACAGTGGGATGTTGAGCAGTTGTGGGTAGACCGTGTATTGTTGAACACATGCCCTGCACAAGAACATTCAATGCTGCCAGTAAAGACAAGATTAAATGGAGGGTAAATGAGTTTGATGCTTCAGTGCAAACATAACTCTCAGTCTGCATGCTGGAGGTCTTGATTCCTTTGGACCTCATTGGGTGGTATTGGAAACAGACTCTTTGGTCAGCTTTTTGCTATGCTTTTCAAGAACCAAATCATTCTTTTTATCAAGGCCTTGGCTTGAAGCCTTAAGGGGTGTAAAAATGTACAGAACTGAATTTGAGATGGTGTTTACAGAACTATCCAATAGAAAAATTAACCTCACGTGTCCTCGTGTGGTCAGTCTGAGATTTTCAGGACTCCTGCATGGACTGTCCCAAAGCAGTTGTTTGTAGCACCATTCCTGGTCTCCCCTAAGTCCCAGTTGCTGGTTAAAGAAAAATTAATTTCCTTTAGCTATAGAGCCATCAGGAATGTGCAACCAAAACACTGTTTTGATTAAGCTTCACAAGAAAAACATGTTTCTTTTGGTCTTAGAAGGAAATGTATGGCCTATGCATACATTCTTTTAACATCAAAAAAGTTGTTATAATTACCGAAAATTGGGCAGCCCTTCAGAGCACACATTTTACACGCAAGTGATGAATATCTGCATTGTTTTTAACTCTTTCAGTGTTGTATTATTACAACAGATACAAAGGGTACTTCATTTTACGTTGGACAATGAATCTTTATCTACTGAAAACTGGAGAGCTACCAAGATAGTCAGGGGCCCTAGAGCACACGTCCTCTGAAGAGACACTGACAAGCTGGGCTTGTTTAGTCTACAAAAAGGAGGACCAAAGGCACTTTAATATTGCTTACAAATGTTTGAAGGCCAAACAAAGATGATAGAACAAAACTCTTCTTGGTCATATCAGTTAATAAAGCAAGGAACAGTGGCCACAAATTGCAGCTTGGGACTCTTTCTCCTTATACCCAAATTCTGTCTCTGGCTTGTCAGCCTCAGTGAAAACAGGAATTTACTCTTTCCATTTTCAGCTGTACTCTCCCTCTATACCATTTTAAAAATTGCTTTCAGAACACAAAAAAAATGATGCTGTTCAGTGTTTGCTAATAAAAATGAGAACTTATGTAGATACTAAAAAGTTTTTTCTGTGGAGAACGTCCTTACATGATCATTAGCCTTCTCCATGAACAGTCAGACCCCTGTGCGATTTGCACTTGAAAATGTATTGTGCATTAATTACAGTGCTCATCTTTGCTCAGGACCTGTCAACATGCTGCCAGATGTCAGGTTCTTTACTTTGCTTTTATTTGTTAAATATCAAAATAAAATGTACAGGACTGGTAAGAAGCTTTCTTCAAATGAGAAGAAATCTTGGATTCAGTAAAACAAAATCAAATTGGGCTCTTCCAACTCATGGGAACTATAAGCCAGCTTCCTGCAGATTATAATTCGGGCATTTTGGCAGAATAGTGGGAAAAGAATGCAAAATTTCAGATCTGTGGACAAACAGAGAACTTCATTGTTTTGTACTGCTTTTTAACAACCTCTTTCCAAAGCACTTCATTCAATATGGGCAGTGTGGGGGGAATACCAAATCAGTATAATTCTTATAAACTGTCAAGCGTGATTAAAGACAAGCCAAAGTAGCTTGATCTCTTGCTTTAAAGAAACTATCATAGTTTTGTGTATTGCATCTGCATAATTTATACCAGTAGTGCTAGCCCCTAGTCTCTTAAGTAGCACTCTTTTACTCATGCAAACCAGGTGCCTGTAAGAGTGAGTTTATTTTATAGATTTACATCTGCTTCAAAGGTATAAAGGACTCTGTCACTGCTGCTTTGGGTTTTCTTTGCAACCAATTGCCCTAAAGGTGGTAGTGTTTTTTTTTGTCTATAGCTGGTTGAATCTCCTGCCACCCTAAATGCCTGTAGGTAGTTAAAATGTTGTCACAGTAGTAATAAATTTAATAAAGTCCCCTCCCACCCTACTCCCCATAGAATGAAAACTTTTAATGCAAGTAAGTGTTAAAACACAAGAGAAAAAAAGGCTGTGAATTTTGAGCAGTGCTCTCAGCACTCTACTGCGAGAGAATCATAAAAAAACATCAGGTTGGAAGGGACTCTGGAGTCAGCTGGTCTAATCTCTGCTCAAAGCAGGGCTAGTTTCAAAGTTAGATCAGGTTGCTTAGTGCTATGTTTGGTTGAGTTTTCAAAATATCTTAGGAGGGTGGTTTCCTGCCTCATTGTGCAGCCTGCTCCACAGCTTAACCTGCTCTCTGAAGAATTTTTTCATGATATCAATGTGAAGGACATTTTCTTGCTGTCCAGTCAGAATTTTCCTTGTTGCTATTTGTGACTGTTCTGCCTTTGCCTTTTCCATAACCTCCTTCTAGGTAGTGGAAGGCAGCAGTTAGGTACCCTCCCAGACTTCTCTAGTCCCTGTTTGCTCAGCCTTTTCTCACCTACGTTGTATCCTCCAGCCCCAACCATCTTAGCAGCCTTGCTCTAGACTGTCTCCAGTCTCTCAGGATTGGAACATAATGATCCATTCTGCATTAATCAAGAAGCAATTGTATAAAGGGGTGCACATTCCTAATCTTAATCAGAGCTGTATTCCATGTGCAAGGAACCATGTGGACTTCATTCATCTTCTGAACTAACGCTCACAGGAATGTGGCAGCCATAGTAAACTTAACATTGTTTTGCTTCTTGTGGTTTTGAATGAGTCTTTAATCACACCAAAATTGATGTGGCTTTATGAATCCAGTTGGAGAAACCATGCTTCGCTTTGTGCGAATTCGAGAAACTATCATAGTATTAAGAGATGTCTGAGATGGTTGCTTCTGCTGTGTTTGTGGACAACAGTATTTCCTGTCATATGTACCATACGGTTTCAGTTTTCCAGTCTGTTCCCCTAAATGCAGTTGAAGTATTTGAATATCGTTATTTAACCTCTAGTGTCTCTGAGGCATTTTTCACCTGACGTCTAGAAGAAAGCACTTGTTATCATCACCAAAAAAAAGTTGATTGAGTAAAGTGAAGGCAAAGTTAAGGGCACAATAATAAGTTTAACTTGAGAAAATGTAGTAAAACCATGTAAATTATAGTTTGTGTTTGTAAGAGAAATTGCACTCACAATTCAGAAATTAAATATAGTGGAAGAAATCTTTGATAAGGCAAGCCTTCTTACTCTGTTTGTAACTCCTCAGAGTGCTGGACACAGTAGAACAGGAGGAGATTTTCTCTTAAGAGGACACTACATAGATGTGTAGGAGATCCATTGCTCCTGTTGTGTGTGTTGCATTGTAAACTGAGAATACCTAATTTGATGTTGCACAACTCCATTTGCACTGTCCAACCAAGAACCATTTGCTCTTATAGCTGCCTGGCCCTCATTTAAAACATTTTTTTTTCCCAAGAAGAATGAAAGTGATTAAAATACTTTTCCTCCCTGAAGATCTGTGACTAATGGGGTTTCTTGCTTCTCTGCTGTTTTTGAAGTCATAAGTAGACTATTCAGCACATAGCCCAGGTGTATGAGTATCAGATTATTAACCTTCTAGCAGGTTTAATCTTTTACTCATGCAATAAGAAGAGCAGTTTGTATAAAAATGGGTTTATTTCAGCCACATATACTAGTGCAGAGAGGTCTTGCCCCAATAAGGTTCCTGTTCTGTCTGACTGGCTCACATGCAAGACTGATGCCTGCTCACTAAATTGCAATGGTCCACTCTTAGAACCCTGTTAAGTAACATGAAAGATAACACTAATGAATTAACCTCTTTTAGAGTCCTCAGCTGGAATAAGGCTGTACTTTTCTTTGGGGCAAGACTGGCTTGACTTTGTGGCTGGAGCTCTTTTGAGTGCTCACTGTGCTGGGTTGCAGTGGACAAACTCATGCTCTGCCTGGCTTGGCCATGTACATTGGCGTGTGCCTGGCAATTTGGGGTGACATTAGCCCTTCCTCTGTGTTGGTTGGCATGCTTCCTGCTAGGCCTTTTCCCAGTGCATAGGTCTGCTGGCATTGCTCCAGGGCTGAAATAGATCTTTTAGTTTATTCCTCTCCATCAAATTCCTGTGAGGAGGAACAGAAGTGTCTGCTACTGCCCTGGGGAAGTTTTAGTGTTTCACTAGCACCAGAGACCCTAGGAACACAAAGTCTGGGACACCAGCATATGCATACCAGTTACGTATAGCCAGGCCTGGTCTATGCCAGAAGTCAGGTGGCGTGCCAAAGGCATGATAGCTGTCAGTGCCAAAACTTGTTAGAGCTGCTTGGTGGCAGGTCCCAGTGCTGTGTAGATCATCAGGCCATGCATCTCTCCTTTAACCTCGCAGCTGATATAATCAGCAGCATGGGGCTCCTTTGTTCATTAAATGCAGGTATTTTTTCAACTGACATTTTAGGATACAATGTGGAAGACGGAGTCCATCAAATACTGGCTGAGCAAATGCTCTTCTCAAGGAGACTCCAGCAGCTGGAATGTGAACCTGGGCAGATGGCTTAGATGTTAAAGAGGGATAGATAACCTGGGCAAGAGAAGGATAGTCAAAAGTGTGTGGTTCAGTCAACTGGCACAAATTCCTGTGAAAAAGTCTTTCTGCCAGGCAATACCACAGTTACTATGCAAAGTTAAAAGTTGAAATGTATTTATTTTAAAGCTGGGATTCAGCAGTTGAGTTCTGGTTCTAAAAGAGCACAGGCCTTTGGATCTGGAGTTTTGATACTCTCTTTGATGGTAGAGGCCAGCTTGAAAGCTTGCCTTGGAACTCAGTTCCGTCTTCTCCTCATTTCTCCCTATCTCCACATCACAGTTTCTCTGTGGTCTGTTGAGGAGACTAGAGTCAGTCACACATTCTTGATGGGGATACAGACTTCTTCCCAGCTCAGAAATAAATGTTCAGAGGCAGAGCTTGGGTTCAGGCCCATCTCTGGTTGCATTTATGTTTGTTGAGAAGTAATTGATGAAGCCAGTCAGGATGTTCTTCTAGAGTCTGTGAAGCTCCCAGTCAGGAGAGTCAGATTGTTTCAGATCAGCTTTAAATAAAAGGTGATAGTTAAATTGTGTGCGAAATCTGTCTGGAGGGAGAAAAGGAGGCAAACAGCAGAACTGAGACAGTTAAGGAGAAGCAGCTGCTGACAGCTACTGTGCCTGCTTTGACAGCTAGAGCTGAAGCAGTCTAGAAAGTAAAGCAATGCCCCAGAAGCATTGCTGTGGGGTCTCTAAAACCAGGATGAATTTCTGAATGGGATCTTGCTGGTGGACTCCTGTTGGGAGAGTCCCACAATCCTTTGTCCCAGTGGCAGCTGGCCCTCCTGGACAGGGTTTCTTATGCACCCTTCTGCTCTTTGGACCTGTTCAGTGTCATGTTTAGGAGATTTTGAGCCCTTTCAATAGCTGGATACTTCTCTTGACAAACGTTTTTTGCACCTTAAGAGAAGTTAGACTGATGATGGTGACTTCCGGAGATGTATAATTGACCTTTGTTACAATTGACATCCAAGGTGACTGAAAAGTGAAGAAGTGTAGTTATACAATTGTTTAACTGTTTTCCTCTGTCAAGTTGAGTATCTCACTTCAGTTTGGGGAGAATCAGCTTCTTGTTTACTTCTGCACTATAACAGGACAACTAGCTGTGAGTTTGCATGGGCCTTCTTCACAGTCAGAGAATGGAGTGAAAAATCAATCATTATACAGCCCCAAACCAGTCAGTTTTGTACCAGCCCTAGAAAAGTTTGGCACTTTTTTTTTGTGTGTTTGGGGTTTGTTTGTTTGTTTTTGTTTGTTTTAGGGGGTTTTGTGTGGTGTTTTCTTTTTTGTTTGTTTGTTTGGTTGTTTTTTTTTTGCTAAAATCATATCTACATAAGGCTTGCATATAGGTTTCAGATAACCACTCAAGGAGCAAAATGTCCTTCTTTTGGTGTAGCCATCTCTGCTTGAAATTAATGAGGGCCAGGTTGTTGTACTTGGGTAAGTGCAGTCTTTTCCAGAGAGTTGAGAATGGATGAATCTGGGTCTCTCAGCTATTTCCCAATACATCAGAACTCATAAGAGAGGAGATGGAGCAGTATGTCTCAAATCAGCATTACTAAGTGGAGTGTCAGGGCAGCCTAACCCATGTGGGTGCCTGAGCAGTTAAAATAGGCAGGTGTGGACCTACAAGCAAGATCCTGAGCATGGAGAGAATGTCAGTGGCTTAACCTTCCCTGTGGAGTCCAGAACAGCGTGTCACTCCCTTTATCCCTCCTGGTAAGGCTCCTTGTCTCTCCTGAACTGATCAGTTGTTTTGAATTCTGATGTAAATTGGACATAGTGCATGTCATGTAACAAATGGGATGATTTAGCTGTTTTATTGAATCCTCCATTGTGTGTGCCAAGAGCTGCAGAAATGATGACTGAAGTCCAGTTGGAAGATGTTCCAACTTGACATTGCTTTCAAATTAGAACATTTGCAAAGTTCTTCCAGTAAATGTGGAAAAAGGTTAGAAAGACAGCAAGCTGATCTTTCCAGTAAAATCCCATCATCATATGCCACATTACTGCCTGTCATGCTTTCATATTACATTATTGTCTGCCATGTTATCATCTCACATCAAAAGGGCTATACTGGGAGAAACTGGAATTGCTGGGCTGCTGTGAAGCTGAAGCAAACTTGGAGAGATTGTACCTCTGCCAGCAGCACTGTGCGAGTTGCTTCTCTGAAAACACTTGGGGTGTTTAGTCAGACCCTCACCAGCAGGTCTCTGGATACTTATTAGTCAAAGACAGAGCTAGGATTGATTACAAAATGATGGTGCAGGCAGTGATCAGGGAAATGTATGTTCCTGTCTTCTTCCACGCCCCCTTGTCTGCCTCTGACAGTCTACAAAGTATGTGAGTTTTTGGAAAGTGTAATTGTGGCAATTTTAATAACAGACAGTGTAGGGTAACGGCAGCCAGAGCACATTAAATCAAACAGTATCCATATGGGTCTGTCAAAGAAAGGCCAAATACTCTAGCTGTCTGATCCTATTGATGATCAGGTTGCTGCTTTGTTGCTACATTGGGATACATGAATTTCAGTTATTTTTAAAAATCATCTTGTGCTTTATTTAGATCCCCATTTTTCTGTGGGGCCTGTCTCACAGCTATACCATCCACTACAGCTTTTGACAGTTATGTCAGCTTTATCGCCTGGTTTTCTAGTCAATACTGCACGTTGCTAAAACAGAGAGTAAAATGACCACGAGACTGCTCTCCTAAATTGTAGTTTAAATTCACAGAGACTATGTTGAAGTCAGCAGGGTTAGACCTCTGTGAAGTGCAAGCAGTTAGGCACGCTGATGCTGTACGGTGCAACTATTGCTCATCAGATGTTTTCATGCACATGATTTTGGACTGAGTGTTAAATGGATGATTTTGAGGGGTGAAATTTCTTATGCATTTATCAGCCATGCTTATTGTTCTTCATCTAATGCTTCTCTATGATTACAACTCTAAGCTCTCGCAGTCCTTGCAGAGATAGCAGGGAGATGAAAGTATCTGCAGTGTTTCTTCTGCTTAGTGCAAGGCAAAGCAAAACTGGAAAAGTTCAGGAGGCACAGGCTGTTACCTACAAACTTCATGGACCATGGCTTGCCACTCTGCATGTTGCAGATGCTCTGCTACTTTTCTGAGAACATGGTACTGATACACAGTGTGGTAGGATTATAATCAAGTAATGGTCTGTAAGTTACACTGTTCAGCAATAGCTTTTCAAAGCAGCTATAATGTGTCTTAGCTGTAACGTGATATTGAAACAGTTCCTCTTTCTACAGATTCCTGGGGTAAATTCCTCAGCTGAGATGCATAGTGGCAGCTTCTCTGATGTTGAAAGAGCTCATCTATGTGCTAAAGATCTAAGCTCAGAGTGTGGAGATTTTGTGGTTTTCATCGTTTTGATCTGAACATGCTCATAAACATCCCAGTGGCTGAGTTTTCCTTCAGCACTGGCAGTATGAATCTGTTTTTGTGTAATTTTACAAATAAAATGAGTAATGCATACTCAGAACACACGAGCAGTTCTTTGGACTTCAGTGCCCAGAGATGCCGGGCAGCTCTAAGTCTGCACAGTGCATGAATCCCGTGCTGTTTGTTCCCTCATGCAGTGCTTGCACTGAGTGGTTCATTCTCGTTGCTTCCTCTTCAACGGCAGCAAAAGCAGAATTCCCCAGCAACCCTTCTCTGCTTGCTTCTTCCTTGCCCAGTTGTATTTTATCTTAATTTTCTGCAAGGGCTTGTGTGCACCAGATGTGCATGAGCTGGATGAATTGGGCTATATCTACAACTGAACAGAGGTCATGGGAAGAGGGCCAAAAAAGGTAGTTAAAGAATTTGTAGGTGCCATCAGAGGGATTATGTGTGGAAAGGAGTTGTTATTGTGCCTTTTGTCTGTTGTTACAGAAACACTGCAAAAGGTTCAGGGGGTAGGTGCCACAAGCATCACAGGTTTCTACAGACTGCTTACTTACATGCTTCTATTTGTCTGTTACTCAGTTCTCATTCTGCCTATCTGGGCCTCTTTTTCTGCCCATTTATTGCCACTATTTCCAGTTCCTTGCCTCTGGAGGTACATGCTGCTTTTTCCCAAGTCTCTCCTGGGATGGCAGCTGAAGCTTTCATCTCCCAGTTCATTATAATGTAAAATACATTAATTGCCCTATATTTTGTGCACGTGCTGTGTTATGCAGGAAATACAAACTTTGTCATTTGTGAGGTGCTAACTGCCTAATTCAGCCGTACAGCTCAGGGGTCTGGGCTTTCTATGTAGTCAGCAAGGAAGACGGTAGGCTCCTAACTTGGGCATTTGGCATCACCCTCTGGAGACCATATCTCCTCTGTCAGCATTGGCTCCTAATTTAGGCACCTAAGTTAACATAAGTTGATGAGCCCTTTCCTTTACCGTATACCTGCTGTTCATTTCTTCTCGCTTCCTGGTGGTGGGAAAAGCAGGAGTTATAATCAGCACTCAGTGAATTGCTTCATTCCTCTGATAATTATTTCTCCCATCTAGAAAGAAATGATGCATTTCCCTGCTTTCTGCCATTTATAGAGAAGTGTCTGCCTGCATTTACACCCCCCACCCACCCCCCCNTGCTTCCCATTTGCCACGTGTGAGAGGCTGAGCAGAGGAACATTGTGTGCTGCCTCAGGACTTGGTGGGGCTGACTCGCAGAGCATCACGGAGTGAGGAATTGCAACTGCTGGAGGAAACTCATTGATGCTTAAGCTCAAGGCACTGCATTCCTCAGGACTTTTCTGAAGATCACTGGTTATTTTATCTTTTTTTTTTTTCTTCTTTCCCCTATGGACCAATCATTAAATTGCCTGTGAGGTCTTCTGAAGATAAATGTCATGTAGATAAACGTCCCGTGTTAACTCAGCAATTTGGTACGTAGAATTCAAGAGAATGGGAAAGTTGAAAAAAATGCTCATAAGTGGAACAGATCTGGCAGCAGGGATGGTATTTGCCAAAGACTTGCTATTTTGTGTGACCATATGCATTCTGGGGGTCTGATTCAGCTTCCTTTGAAGTCAGTGATAGTCTGCTGTTGTCTTGTACGGCAGTTGGATCAGCCTCATTAAGACAAGCCTGTTCTCTGTACTGCATAATGTTTCTCCTTTTGGCTTCCAATGGAAACATCCATATGGAAGAAACAAGGATGTTTCCCTGCTCTTTCATTGAAATGTGTTTTCCTTTTGCAGCAAATCCAAATGAATGCAAAAGCACTGCAGCATGCAGATTGTGAACATTCCTTGCCTAGGTCTTGGGACTGCAGAAGTCATGGTGTTGAGAAGAAATGCAGAGATCAAAGCTGCAAACCTCTGAGCCAGCCTAGCTATATGGAAGCTTTCCCCATTTTTGTGCTGCAGCAACAGCAGCAGCCACCACTGCAGCCCTTCCCCAGAGCCTCCCTCCGGTGTGGGACCTACCTGCTGGTGGCTGTCAGTTCCCAGGTCTTTATCCCATGGAGGGGAGTCACAGTGCAGAGCGATAGGATTAAATGCTGCTCTAAGGCAGTTCAGGGTACACATCTTTTTAGCTTGCTTGCCACCTCAGCTTTCTTGTCCTTCGTATTCTTGGCACCCAGGAAACAGTCTGTCTGGCTACCTACTGCTCTTTTTGCATATCTGGTGTTTTGGTCTCATCCACCAAGGAGAGCATATATACTAAAAAATGGTGGTTGTCTAAGGTTTGAAAATTACTGAACACCTAGACAAATAAATTTTCTCTTTTGGTTCACTGGCTGAACCAAATACTGGGTTCAAATGCCAAATCAGCAAAACCAGGTTGTTTCAGATTGCTCAGACTGTTTCATTATCAGAGATTTGGTGGGGAAGTTTGTTCTTAAAAAAGAAAAAAAAAAAAGGAATAGTTGAGGCATATTTGTTCTCAAGGCATAATTTCAAAATAAGAAAACCCACCCTGAAATAATTTGACTTTTAAGCAAATGAAAAAAATAAAAGAAAAAAGTGTTCTTGAACAACAAGCCAGTCATCTGAAGAAACTCTCACAGCTCTAGGGAAAGAGTTAAAATCCCTGTGGTGTCTCCACTGACCTCCACATTACACTGAAGAGGAATTTGGCCCAAGCTTTCTTTTGGTAGAGAATCTGAGTCAGAAAAGCAGCCTCTGCTCATGGTTCCTTGCTCCTCCCTCTCCTCTCATCCAAGATTTCTCTGGGCCTGTTTCTATACTTAATATTTTAGGTCAACATTAGTAATGTTGAGTTTAACTGGGTTCAAGCAATTCTGTTTTACATTGTGTCTCGGAAAGAGAATCACCCTAAAACTTTTAAATGCTTTACATTTTAAAAAAGGTTTCTTTTCAAATGATGGGCTTGTTTCTTCTCAGGAGTTTGGATACTATGCAGACTAATGTAATAACATTTGTTTTCACAAGGAAGCATATGTTTAAGCACTGTCTAATGTATCCGGGTATTTTGAAATCTGTTAATCCATTCTAAAATGCTTGCTTGACCTATACTTGACTTGGGCTTACAAGAAATTTTATTATGCTAGTACAGTCCAATTAGCTGTGAGTAAGCAACAGCATTTTGCAAAGTTCACCATTTATTGTTGTTATGATTATCATATCTAGAGCTCTAGAGTTTACAAGTAATAGAATTAATGTGCAATATCTATTTATTTTTCTTCCTGCAGAAGGAATCAGTCAATTCCATAGTCTTCCCAGAACATTTGTTGCTTTGAATTTTTGTGGGAATATTTGTTGCTTAAGATTTATCCTGTTCATTGCATTAATCAAAAGGTCTTTCTTCTACGTACCCCATGCACCTGAAGGTGTTCTTTCCATGTGGTGTGCTGATTGACCATGATGGTAGTGCAGCCTTTAGAATCGGATTCCCTCTGGATGAAATAATAAGCTGTGATTGCCAATTCAAACATTCTTCAAAAGCAGCAGTTATTCAGGCTTCTAATTGAAACAAAGCTAAAACATTCACTCTTGTGCTTATATTTGACTAGAAATCTTAGTGTGATGCAGTACTGAAGCAAAACTGTATTTTTATTTGTATTCTGAATGTGTAAACTTTCTAAGCAAAAGCTCTTATTGCTATAATTGATGAATCAAGCAGTGTCATGCTTCCAGGCTTAACAATAGAGTAGAAAGTACAAACTACTTTTGTTTTCTTTTGTAAAATAAGGAGGTGTAATATTCTGTCTAGAACAAAAAATCTGGTAGTCAAATGAACTGGGTATTAATCCAGACCTTACTCTCATTGAAAATACCTATGCCTTAGCTGTCATCTCTGTAAAAGGGGTGACTGTTTTCAGTGAATGTGAATAATAAACCATGCTATGGCTTTCTGTTTTCAATTTTTAATTGATAGATTATGTAGTACAATCTGAATTTCTTTAATAGCTTGTATTGCAACATATAAGGTATTAAACTCATGAGTTTTAGAGTACTCTTTAGGTACAAACCAAAAGCAATTTGGTTCAAAAGCTTTGAACTTACTGCATGTTTCAAGTTTCTGCAAATTCAAGTCTTGAATTCGAGTAGATCACTTTTTTGGGGATGATTATCTGTGTAAGATGGTTGGAAAACTGGAAGGACCCTGTGTTTGAAAGAGCTGAGATTCTAAACCAGTTGCTGATTATGAACTGTTTGAAGAAATTGATACAGAATGTTCATTTTTGCTGATGGAACTCATTCATCTGCATGCTTCTTAATTCAGTGGGGGTGTTACTGGGTTCAGAAGTTTTGAGAAGCTGATGGGTTATTCCACTGGCCCTTAGCCTGCTGAATGGTATTGGATCTCACTTAAATCTGGACTATAAATTTTGGTTCTGGTTTTCAAATGCTAAAAATTCAAAGAGTGCACTCTGCTTTTTGATGTATTTTTCATTTATGTCATACTTAGTGATTATTTGTTCAAGTCTCTATATATTACTGGCAGGACGAGTTTCCTTCTGGGAGATATTAATTTTAGATAAATTGAAATGAATAGCTGCTTAATTAGGAGGTACTATGTGTTTTAAAGAACACTTTGAGGATGCAGTACAGTTGGGGCAGAAATTCTTCTCTCGTCTTTTACATTTTCCAATCTTCTCTCACTGCTGAGCTGAAGTGTTTATTCTTTCTTTGCCTTCCCTCAGGGGAAGACAAAAGTGAAGGTAGCATCAAATAAAAGTTGTCTTATTGTGCGTAAGGGTGGTATGTTAAGAACAGTTATTTATTGCTATTCATTTCATCCTGTGAGTGGCTCCTATAGATTTATAAAATCTACTGATACACTTTAAAGTAGTTATGTGCCTTAGCTTTTATATATCAATAAATTTTCCACAGCTGTGGATGCTCAGAAGCACATCTTAAGAAATATTTTCTTTTTTTTTTTAAAAGCAGTAAAAAAAACCCCAAAGAAACTTGTCGACCTCATAGCCAAGTTCTGCTCCAAATTCTTCCAGCTGCAGCTAGAGGGATGAGTCATGCTGAAAGCCGAGGAGCTTTTCTAAAAGCCTTTCACTTGGTTCACATGATTTTTTTTTTTAACTTTACATTCCTGTCTGTTTTTCTTTTCTTAAAAAAAAAACCCAAACCAAAAACGTGAAGGCGAGTCACCCAAGGAAAACCCGTACGAGGATGTGGAGCTGAAAGGCCGTCACGCAGGCCGAAAATCCCATCAGCTCTCCGAGAATTCCCTAGATTCTTTGCACAGGATGTGGACGCCGCAGGACAGGAAATACACATCACCTCCCCAGGTAACTGTGTGACGGCGCCAGTCTTTCTGTGCTTGAAGCTTATTTAAAACTTTTGCAAGAAAATCAATCACGGCATAGGAGGAAGAGCAGCCATACGGAATGATAGAGGGTATCTGGAAAAAACAGTGAGATCAAATGCATAAATCATTGCTGCGAATGCTCTCAGCAGCTGTAGCTCAGCTTCCCAGCACCATGCTGCAGAAGCCGATTGCTGTTTATGCTGGCTATGGCCTGATGAGTTTAAGCAAAATCCTTCCACCAGTTGTTTGTGAGCTGAATCTGGCCCTAAATTATTTGTGTGGCTGCACCTCTTTGTGAATAGCCTCTGTGTTTGCAGCTGGGCTTTTAGTGGGGACAGGAGGGAAAAGGTCAGCTGCTTAATCTTGCCTGTGTATTGTTATGTGAGGCCTATTGTGACTTTGCTAATGTGAAGAATGTAGCGTGGCGTGTTTTATTGTAAAAGGGAGAAGGCCAGGTATGTTCCCCCAATAAATAAACGAGTAGTAAAATAATGAGAAAAACCCGAGTGTCTGCACTTAGCAAGGCTGTATAAATTACGTTTACAGCACAAAGTAAAAGACCAGGAACTCTGCAGACTTTCCATTTTGTGGTGAGTTTTCCAAAGCAGTCTGCTTTTGTGAATGCTATGACACGCCATGTTCCTTTGTTGTTTATAGGATCATTGTGTTCATAAGGAAAAATACAGATTTCATCACATACTTAATTTTGAGATTCAAAACACGTTTTAAAGGAACGTTTTTTCTTCTGAATCAACAGAAAATTCTCTTGTAAAAAGACCTAGAACAAAACTGAATATATTTTCTTTCAGTTATTTTGTGTGCATGTGAGCATCACAGTCCAAGAGACAAAAGAAGTATCACCAGGATTCTTAGTATGCACCTAGCACATCATTTGTAAAACAGGAGTGTTTTCAGCAAACACGTGTTTTCAGGGAAGGAGTGGAAAGTAGTAATCAGGCAGAGTAAGGAGAAACAGACACTGCAGCCACGAAGATAACCTTGTAGTGAAAGACATACTGTGCATAACAATTATTTTGGGCTCCGTGTGTGTTAAGAGGAATTGTGTAGCATCTAGAGGATCCAACAGAATATACCATTAGGGTAGGAATCGTATAGGTCCATAGTAAGATACCATCCGTTGTTCTCTGTTTTACACAGGGTGACCAAAGAATACACAGATTAAAATTACTTCTGTAAAATTGCTCAGTAAATAAGTACTCTCTAGTATCTTTGCAACAGGGCTACCTTTATTCTGGTAGCTTCTTTTTGAAATGCTGCCAGGACTTTCCTGCCAGGAGTCAGTCCTGCCATAATTGTGTGTCATATAAAGCGAAGAGACACTAAGAGCAGGTCAAGTATGGGCCTGGGTAATTCTCCAATGACCAGAAATAGAAAAGTCTCAATTTCCTGAAGAATGGCAGCTTTGGCAACGATTTATCACCCAGTTTTTCCAGCATAGCAACGTAGCTGGATCAGCAACATGACTTTTCAGTCATGGATGATGATAAACAAGATGGGAGAGATCAGAAGGTCAGCAGGCTTTCAACAATCATCTCCAAAAAGAATTCCTTTCATTAAAGTACAGACTGCTGCAGATTTTCCTGGCATGCTAACCTGTGGTAAACAGAGACTTCAGAAACACTGGCTTGTGGTCAGTTTGAATCCCACTGTGTCTTCTCCTTTCCCATTCGTTACTTTCAGTTTTTGAAGTCATTGGAGATAAAAATGTTTTATTGATTACCTTGCACTTGTGCTGCAAAACCCACACATACAGAAACACCTGTACTTAATCCCAGATAGAATGGTGCTGTAATAGGTAAGCCCTCTGAGTAGAACAAATGGGACATTTAGTACTGCAGGGTTTTAGCTCATAATACTGCTAATAGAGTAATAGGAAATGCCAGTTGACAGCTGTTTGACATAATATTACTTTCTTCTAGAAATGCTGGTTAAGCTTCTTACAGTGTGTGTGTTTGGGAGGAGAAGGCAGGGATCTGGCCTTACCAGCCTGACGATTAACCTTCCTGAGAGCTGGGCAGAGCTGCTCAAAAGACCACTCCAAAAGAGCCCCATTTTTTTAAAGATAGCTGTTACTTGGTGCTTAATCCTATCAGAGAGATTTTCCCTTCCCCCTGCAATGATAACAGTTTCATGTTTTAAAGGGAATTCTTTGCAAATGCAGGACAAGGCTGTAACCGCACCTCTGCATGTTAGCAGATCTTAAAACATCTTAACACCATGGAAATATAGCAAGCTTGATTTTCTCCTTTCTTTCTCTAGGATAAAATAGCAACTTCAATGTAATTGCACTTGATTTTCACTACTGCAAGTGAAAGAGACAGATTAGGCCCATTGGATCTGTTTTCTGATGTCAGCCAAGCCTTTAAGTTGGGTTTGAAGGCTCATAGAGTTGATGTGATGCGGGTGCATAGAAATACACCAAAGCCAAAAGCCCTGTTGTTTTCTATGAACTTTGAAGTCTTAGGTATTGACCTCTGTCTCTTCGTTTTGACCTTAAACTTCTCACGCATATCCCACAGAGCAGTGGCTCACCTGGTGTGATACTTTTGTGTAGCCACCACTGACTCACAAAGAGCTGCTTTTGCACTAAGTGTTGCTGAGGAGGGGAAGAGCTCAAACTGTTCTTGTTCCTGCAGCTACCTTCGAAGCCCAGCAGCCAGTCTCTGCGCATCGGGAACTGGTCAGAAAGGAAGAGCCACCGCTTACCACGGCTGCCCAAGCGGCACAGCCACGACGACATGCTGCTGCTGGCTCAGCTTGGCATTCCCTCCTCCCCTTCCAGCCTCAATGAGGACAGCCTGAGTACCACAAGCGAGCTGCTGTCTACACGGAGGGCCAGGAGGATCCCAAAGGTACTGGCAGGGTGATCAGGCTTATGCTGAGGATAGGTCACCTGTCTGCAAGAGCTTGCAAATTCCTGTCCAGCCTTTAGCCATGACTGAAAGCTCTTTTTGTATCCTAAAGGAAAACTGAGATCAAACCAGAAACAGTAACCCTCATTATTTTAGCCAAGACATGCTCCTTTTTTACATAGAGCTGTACTGTGAAAATCCCTTCCCTAGAAGCGGATAACTGACCTGGTCTGAGAGTAGCAAACATCTGATTGCCACCTTTGCACAGAATTGATTTTAAGCTAACTCTGTTTTCCCACACTTCTCCTTAAGCTCTATGGGCCAGAGTATTGTTGTGTACCTAACTTTATGATTTTGAATGGGTGACAGCCAAGTAATTATTATTTATAACATGCAGCAGCATCTGAAGTGTTTTTTTCCCCCCATCATTTGTTTACTGGTCTCAGGAAAAATAACTGTTATTGGCCTAATACGTTTTCCTTCATTTACTCACAACCTACCCCATCCTGATAAACCTGTCGTCTTGATGGATTTGAAGTAAAAAATAATTTTCTATTCTTCAAGGAGTTTTCCAATTCAAAATGTGATGTGAACAAATCCCAAGCCACCAAACAACAACAAAAAACCCCCAACAAACCTTTTCTAGTACAATAGCAACAGAGGTGGGGAGAACTGCCAATATATTTATTTTTGGCTTGTGAACAAAGTTGATTTTTACTGTATATTCAGCTCTTTCCTGTTCTTATTAGAGAGCATATTTTAAGGTACATGGCTGTAAATACTGTGAGTAGAGGGAGATTTTTATGTTCCTGTCAATTAGTCTGAAATTCTGTCTAAGCGGGAGAGAAACAAAAAGGAGGAAATTGATCCTATGCCCTTAATATTTACTACATTTTTACTGTCTTGGAATATACTATTTAACTGCACTAATGAGTGTACATCTCTGAAGGAAGTTACAGAGTAACTTACAAAGTAGCTTACTATTTGGTTTTGAGTAGAATTTGGAAAGTTTGGCTGTTAGTTTTGTACCCAACTTTTTTTATTTTTTTATTTAAGTGACAGGCATTCTCCTTGTACAAAATTATGTTTTCAGCATATAAACGTTCATAGTTTTATCTTAAATCTCATGATAATTTCAGTTTTTGACCACTTTACCTCCTAGAATCACATATTGCTGGAGAATGTCAGGTTTTTATTGAGAAAATGTCAGTTATTAGAAGTAAAAACTCGAATCTGAGAAACTTCTGTTCTGTACCACCCCCAGTGATGCTTTGTGAAGCAATATCCAAGGGCTTTAAACATCTGGGCTTTCTTCACCACAGTGCAGCTGTTTTGCCCCTGGTGAAGTAGCTGAAGCAGACAAAGTACCAAGCAGCACAGCGAGGGGAGTGAAAAATCCCAGAAGGCCCTTCACTCCTGGAGAAGTCTGTATGGGCCAGATCCTCAGCTGATACGATATAGCTTCAGAGCAGCTAGTTCACTCTGTACCTGAACAGGCTTTAAAAAGTTAGGGCCGTCTCGTGTGCTTATTTGAACACACTAAAATCTCAGTTCAGAGAGGTGCTAACACACAGGTTATTCTTATATTAAAAATAAGAATATGATATTAAGGTCCATGAGAGTTTCACAAAGTTGGATATGGCTAATGGATCGCTGTTACTTAGATAATGCAATTGAAGAGAGAAACAATAGCAGAGAGAGGGAGGAATGAGGTGGTAGAGGATAACAGCTACCTTTGAATCCTCAGGATCAATGTGCTTTTATTGCAAATGTCTACGTGATATTTGAAAATGGGATTTAGGTTTCTGAGTTATTTAATTGTTTTTTAAAATATACATCCATAGGTAAAGGAGTGAGATTCAAAATAAGTGTTTCAAACAAATGGGATTCAAAATAAGAGAGATAAGAAATGCACTTTGAAATAGTAAAGGTTTTGGGGGGTTCAGCTGGCCTATCATCCATGGTCAAAGTCTTTGGACAGACTAGTTAAAAGTCTCCTGGCAGAAAAGTGTTTGGTCTTACTGATTCCTCATTTTTTTACTTTGCAGCTTGTCCAAAGAATCAATTCCATCTACAGTGCAAAAAGAGGGAAAAAACGATTGAAGAAACTTTCTATGTCCAATATTGAGACAGCATCCCTACGAGGTATGACACAAACATCACGGTTCAGTAAATCCATTTGAATATTACAGGATTAACAGATTCCCTTCTTTCCTCCACATCTACCCTGGGCTCTACTTTGTTTAGAACTTTCTTCTACAAACAATGATAACGTTGTCTGCAAGAGGAGAAAAGGGGGATGAGCTAAAAATAAACAAGACTCTCAGCATTGTCTATCCTATTAATCCCATGATCAGCTAGACTTATCCAGCTTCTTCTCTCGTTCACTTTTTGAGTAATTTGCCTGTAAGTTTTGTCCAAAATTCACAGTTTTGACTTTGTAATTCATTCATGCTTTTTCCTGACATGTGACTATAACTCACACTGTTCTTCAGACTGCTTCTGGAAAAGCTGGGGCCAAAAGGAAGTTCAGGCCATGTTTGTAGTAGGAGTACAATAGAGTTTTAACACAAGTACATGTCAGAAATACATTTTGTCATAAGGTGACTTTTTCATGTTACTCTCACTCAGCTTGGTGAGTGAAAATGCTGCCCAGGCAGACAAAGTTCATAAAGCTTACTTTGACTTCTCAAGTGCTGCATAACTTTTCTCCCCAAAAAATAAAGTCTGAACAAGAAGTAGAAGGGTTATAATCCATTTTCCAAATGGTGCATTCACCTCTGTAGCTTAGTTGGGGGTTCAGTGCAAGCAATTGCTATAATGAAGAGTGAATTTTGCACTTTCATCAAAATGAAGCTCTTATTCTCAAGCAAAATTGGAACTTAATCCAGGGAAAACACAATCTAAGGAGTCATTCAAACTGTTTATTTCAACGTTTTAAAATTGAGGAGAAAAGCATGCGTGGATCACAAGGCTCAGTGTGAGATATCATTTTTCCCAGCTTCACCACAGTAAACCAAGTTTATGTTTGCTTTGGTTTTGTATTAACTGATCCCTCTGTCTCCCCTGCAGATGAGAACAGCGAGAGTGAGAGTGACTCAGATGACAGATTTAAAGGTAAGGGATCAGCCTTCATTAACTTCAAGTCAGCTGCTGTCACAGACCTTATCAATGTACATTTTCCTGGTACTGCACATTGTTCCTGTCCATAGCCTGTATTTTCCTCCCTGAACTATGCTAACTCCATTACTGAAGAGCTGACAAAGTTTCCAACACAGGAGCATGAATGTGGAAAGCAAGGACAAAATGAGCTGTGAGGATCTAACAAGGATTTGGCAACTGTGTGATATAATGAAGAACAGGACCTTTGATAGAATTGCTTTGTCAGCCACTTCACAGATGCTGATGTTTTCCAGACTGACTACTGGGTGCAAACTTAGAGGGATGAGATTGGATAAATATGCTCTCTTCTTATTCATACACTGCTTTAAGTGTTTAGTGCTAGCTGCTGCTGGAGGCAAGATTCTGGGTCTGATCCAGCATAGCGGTTCTTATAGGCTTTTATAAGTCTGCAGTCTTCAAATTGTAGAAATTCCTTTATCAGTGCACAGCACCTGCACAAACCCTGCTTGAGCCAGGCCAGTAAATTAGCCCTCATTTTCAAGAGTCTTGATACACAGAAAAGTTGAAGGCAGCAACAACCGATTTTATTACTAAAAACCTATCATGTTGTTAGTAAGTGAGGGGAAAAAAACCCAAGAGTGTGAAGCTGTGGTTATAAGATAAGGGGCAAGAATTCGTGTCTATCTACTGCAGATGTCACCTGCTTACTGTTCATGCAGGAAACCTTGCTGGAAAAAATTGTCTTAGGAAAAAGATTTGTTTCAGATAGGTGGTGGTAAGACCACCGCTGTATGCAACATTGTACAGTGATGTGTGGAAAAAGACTCATCAGTCCTTTGTAGACAGGTACCAGCCCAAAAGCACTTTCACTTCTGTTTCTCTTTGTGTCAAAAAATACATGCTTTTGCTTATAGCCCATGAAAGAAGACAGACAGGGCCTGGCCTCTCCCTTCTTATTGGGAGCACATTCTTATTTCACTGGAAACTGGGAAGTATTTCCCCGCATTGTTCTGGAATGGAGGACCTTCATTCTGATGGCTCCCTGACCAACTGTTCCTGCATGACCTTGTATTTACACTGATGCTTTCAGGGTATCCTGAGCCAAAGATCCAGTTGTCATGTGTAGCATGACAGGATCCAGTGGGTCCCCATCTGTTGGGGTGGGGTGAGCTGTTTGGCCTCACCTCTCTCACAAATACAAAGCCCTGGCCGGCAGCGTGGGGATATGTCAAAGCAGGACAAGGCAGGTTATTTCATGGGATTTAGCTTCCCTAGTTGTGCAGTCACAACAAGACCCAAGTGCTTTATCAAAATACATTTTTATTTTTGTGTTGTTGAACCAGTTGTATGATGGCTGGTCATCAAGGGGTTTCCCTTTCTGTCAATTAATTACTGCTGTGATCAAGTGCTTGTGACGTCTTACTTCCCTACCACAAGGGACAGTCTGCCTTTTGCAAACTGTGGCCAGCATCAGTGAATATAGCCTTAAGGGACTGACACGTGCTGCTAATAATTCATTTGCCGTTGCAGAGAGGTCCAGGTGTGAAGAGGTGGGAAAGAGCATGCAGGAATCTGTTTTTACTTACCTGTTTTCACTTATTGGTCTACCAGAACTGGTAATGATGTTATTCACTAGTCCACCATAGATGTCTAGTGACAAGTCACTGGATCAAGGCATATCTTTGAATCAGGACTGGATGTGACCATGAATCTCAGATTACCTCTCAATAAAATTGGCACAAACAAAGCAATCCCACAGGAGGCAATTTGCACCTCTTCCCTTCCCTTCCCTTCCCTTCCCTTCCCTTCCCTTCCCTTCCCTTCC